>CM021102.1:384501497-385101497 GCA_007115665.2 Sequoiadendron giganteum
TAGCTATGCTTATTCAAAGAGAATGACTAGAAGCTTGACCACACGGCTCCCCCTTACATGAAACACACTTCTCGGGTCAACAAAACTTCAATTCCCATGACTTTCCCATGGAAAAAATTTCATCTCTACTAAGAATCATATGAACATGAGATGGCTTCAGAGGTCCGACCTCTTGCATCAACAAATAGGGGTTTTTGGTTAATCTATAAAAAAATTGTCTTTTTAGTAAAGGCACTCGTTTAGGTGGCTATGCATGAGGAAAGATAAAATTGTATGTATAACACATCTGTACCTATTAATGCTAAGCTTTCCTCAACATTAAAAATTTGTATACTAGTCGAGAGTAGCTTGGCTTTAGCTCATCACCAGTTTTGAGTCGCTTTGGGGTGAGTACTTTTTCCCACCAAAGTAGGTCCAAATTTCTAGAGTCGATATTATTTTCTCTTACACCCAAGATCACATGATTATGCAAGGGGAGAGGATATTGTTTTATTATCGAATTGGGTTCTAATCTAACAAATGTGCAAACACACCAAACATAGAAGACGGTGATTAATTTTAATCCCAAATGACAATTTTCTAATCTACTCAAATAATTTGTTTCAAAATTATCTTCGATTTAGGTCCTGCAAAACAAATCATTATTAGTTTTTAGAATTATCTTCAATAAAGGTTCTTCAAAACAAATTATTAGTAGTGTAATCTTTTTGTCTTTGTAAATCATCCTACAAAAGGGTTGAATGCTTGTCTTCTATGAAACGTCTTGCAAACACTATGTTAACTCCTCAAAAACACACGCTGCAAACTCAAAATTAGTCGTAATAAAGCTACAAATTAAAAACTCAAAGAAAAAATTTTGGAAAATTATTTGCCAGTCAAATGCATCGTTGGAAAGCACAAATGCGTCATGAAATAGCAGATGCGTTGTGAAAAGTCATATGCGGCTCAAAATATCAATTGCGTCGTTTCGTGCAGCAAATGTGTCTCATTGTACCTATACTTGTAAAATTCAATACAATTTTGTTTTCGAAGATGGTGTCTTCACTTTGGGTTCACCAATGTAATGCTAAGAAAAAATAGAAGACAAATGGTTAAGAAATTCTAATGCAATAAAATTAAATCTAACCTACGGTAACAACAAAAAAAATGCAAATTAAAGTATAAATAAAAGAACAAAGGAACGATCTCACCAAATCCTTCATCCATACCATGAATCACCTTTATTGCACTTCTCCATTTTGCCGTTGTATATAATAATTGCCCTCAGATTTCTTAAGTATGCAAATATGGCCTATTGATAATAATAAGCAAAATATCAAAGATTCTTAAAGTCGCTTCCTAAAAGTATAAACATTTTGGGAGGAGGAATAATGACGAAGGTCAAGCCAATTTATAGAAAATTGATTTTCGAATGAACGACTTAGATTCAAAGACAAATCAACGAGATTAATGAATTCCATGCAATAGAGATTTAGTGTCATTAATAACATGGGTGAAAAAACATAACTCATGGAGATTAAATTAAATAATAATTTAACCTTTAGTTGAGACTATTCAAAATTCATAAGAATAAAGATTGCATGTAAAAGATAAAAAAGAACCATTGTGTTCGAATGCACAAACAAATTAATTAAATAAATAATGTTATTTAGTTAATAAAATTTTGCACGTAGAAGAATTAAAACTAGATAATTGATTGGTTAAACGAGAAGGTATGTTTGTCAGAAACAATCAAATATTAAATCAGGTGATAACTAACTGATTTAATTAAATCTTGACTTAAGTGGTAAATGATTAATTAGATAAATAAGTGATTATCTAATCATAGAAGATTATGCTAGGAATAATTATTTTTATGAATTAAATGGTTAATTAATTCAACATTCAAAATTCAAAGATTAAATTAAATAAATAAAGATTTATTTAATTGACTAGAGAAAAAGTTAAAGAATAATTAAATAACTCGAAATGATTATTTAATTATAGTCAGAAATGTGATGAGGGTAAATTAAATAATAATTTATTTAATTTTAGAAAGAGGATTTATAAATTAGCGACGTAATTAAATAACATTTATTTAATTAATCAAAATTGAAATAAAGGTAATAATGAATTAATTAAATAATTAAAGTTATTTAATTACTAGAGGATAGGTGACTTTAAGAAAATAATTAAATAATTAACATTATTTAATCATGACCATGAAGATGAGAATTATGTCAGAAATGGTGTCACAGGCCTAGACCAATTTTCGATGTTTACAATAGGTTTTGGATTTTGTCACAAATCTAAAAGTTGACCTAACTATTGTACTTATATCCATAACTTTGGAGTGTTAGATTTAGTCACTTATAATGTCTACATATACTTTAGGGCTATGTTTTGATACACAATCGTTGTTAGTCATAGTAAGACATTGAGTACTTATGATACACATATTCTTATCTTTTTCCTTTTTTAGAATTTTACTCTTGAATTTATTTATCTTGTACTATGTTCTAATACACAATCATGAGTCACACTAAAACACCTAAAACCCAAGATACACATTCTTATTCTATTTTTTTATTTTTTATTTTCTCTTGTACATAAAAGAAGACTTAACCCTCTTTTAACATTTAGGGTACATCACCCCTCTTTTTAACAAAATAAATTAATATATTATTGCATGAATAATTTATAATCTAGTAATTGCTATACCTATGTTCCAAAAAGAGTCTAATTGATCAAAGTTCTAAGTAAACAAGTTTTTTAACAACATGACAAACTAAGCAACAAGAAAAATAAATACAACATGCAAGGAGTCTTTCTCATTTACACAAAGGATGTGCCTAAAATTTAATGGTTGATCTTGCCTATGAAGCAAATTTTTCATGACAACCACCATTCAAAATTGTCTACCAAATATTAAGACATAGTATATGTGTGTGTGTGTGTGTGCACACATGCATGCGTGCATGTGTGCACACATGCACATGTGTGTGTGTGTGTGTGTGATATAGTATATGTGTGTGTGTGTGTGGGTGTGCATGTATGTGATCTATTTGAAATTCCACTTTTACATGATAACTTTATCGTATAATACCTAATTATAACCATGGCATCCCTACTATCCTTGATATTACAATAGAAAATCAATTCATATATATATAGACAATCTATTTCAAATTCCTCTTTTATGTGATAGTTTTCCTAGAATACCTAAATATAACCATAGCATCCCTATTATCCTTGATATTGAAATAAATAGTCAATTCATATATATATTTTTTTTTTAAATTCCCCTTTCAAATGATAATTACCCTAGAATAATTAAATATAACCATGGCATCCTTACTATCCTTAATATTGCAATAGACAATCTATTCAAAATTCCCCTTTTAATATCCTTATTATCTTTGATATTATAATAGATAGTCAATTCATATATATAATTTGACAATCTATTTGAAATTCCCCTTTTTTGTGGTAGTTTTCCTGCAATACCTAAATATAACCATGACATAGATCTATTATGATTAATATTACAATAGACAATCAATTCATTCAATATTGCAAACTTAGGAGGAAATAATTCCTAACAAGGCATGATTTTATGTTGAATATGGTTAAAGAAAATGTAAATATGGATATAACCATAATGGTCTAATTTTAAAGCTTGCCTAACTACGATCATGGAAACTCTATTATCCTTGATAATAAACCAATTCCTTCATTAGAAAATTGTTTTTTATAATATCCTGAATTTTGTGGGAAAGAAACCAAACAAAATATGATTTGATGTAGACTACAAGGTCATGTTAGATCCATCTCATGAATAAGCAAACATTCCATAGAATAAAATATTGTAACTTCATCCTAGTAAATGATAATCTAGTAAATGATAATCTAAACCTTTTGTCTAATTAACTTCAATTTAGAATCTTGTACACAAATTTCATGTTCTTTTAGGATAAGATAAGATTTGACTCATAAAAGTCATATTTTGGTGTCAAAGTAATGGACACTTGGGCATTGACAAGTTAATACACAATTATATTTTGATAAGTTGAATATAATTGAAACCTAAACTAATTATGTGAATTAAATAAACAAATGTAGTGGGAAAATTGTACTACTATATTCTGTAAATTGAAATTCAAGAATTCTTAACTCCTTTAACAAGGCATACCAAAAATTAGTTTATAGAGCTCTTTTTTTGAATTCCAGTGCCTTCATCCCCTTGGTTGGTGCTAGTTGTCTAGTGCTACCCTTTAAATTCATGATATGGCTTAACTGCCTCATGTGTATCTTGTATAAATCTGGTGTTTGTATCAGGATTAATAGGTTGATCTTTTGATGCAATGACAAAGCCATTCTAAGAAGTTTATCACTTTCATCATTATTGAAAACTTAAAAAATGATGCTTATTGCCTTAACTCTTTTATGAACATCTCCTAACAAACTTGTATGATAAGTTCCACCAAAAGATTTACCATATTTAATGGCTTACCTCCATGCCATTGGAGCTCCTTATTTGGTAGTAATATGAGTTTCTCCTCCCTTTACATGCCATAACCCATGGGTGTTCTTGTGTTGTACTCATAGTTGGATGAGAACATAATAGTGTATCACACGTTTTTACAGTTTTGTCCTTGAATAGTAAAGTGTTTAGAAACCTCGAGCTTAATTTTTGTTAATTTTCCAAAATTTTAAATCTAAGTATTTTTGGATTTATTTAAAATTTATTTTTTAGTTTAATTTTTACCTTGAAATGTTACACCTCATTTCTAAGTTACTAGATTAATTTTACCTATATGGGTTAATATGATATTAAATGCAAAGTAATGAATTTTCAGTATTTTCAATAGAAGAATGAAATATATGAATACACATTAAAATTTTATTGTTTTAATGCTTTAATGATGCAAATAATACATGATGGATAAGATTTTCATGTGATCGGCTAACTACGTTTATGATGCACAAGATTGGATGCAAGAAATAGTCAAGTCCTCCAATACGAGAGGGGAAGTATCACCTAGGAAAGGAGCTTGGTCATAGGTAACCCCTAATGTGCCTATTTGAGCTATCACATGCCCATAGTCTAGTTAGCCAAGTCGGTTCAGGATTTGGTAAGTAAACCCTTGGTCGCAACATTTGGGAAATGATTGAAATGTTGAGTTAATGTCTTTGATTTCTTTAGTTGTTTTCTAATTTTATTCATCATGATTAAATATTTGCGCATTAGTATATGTTTCACTTCAAGTATTCAATGGATAAATATATATACATCAAATGTATATATGTATATAGATTAATGATAACTCATATATATGAGTATATACACATATGAGCATGTGTAGGTAGAGATACCTATGTATACTCATACAAGGATATACCATATATATGAGAAATTGAGTGGATATATATATGTATATATAAATATACACTTTATTTCTATAAACTTGTCGATATTTTTTTTTTAGAAGATGATTTAAATAATAATATATATGTTAGCAAATAAATTGGATTTTGATAAATATGTGTAAAATTAGTGACTCTCTTGCCCATGGTACACTGGGGCCAAGCCGCTAATAGCTTTGGAAATATCGCAATTGCATTTGTGACTTTTCTCTAAATTGAGAGGTGCAACTCCCTCGTATGATTTAATAGATAATAAATGTGCTTTTAACCATAAAGAAATAAAGGTGATGAAAATCAGCCCATAAAAATGTTGCTAATGTGAAATAAACTCAAAAGGATCATTAATCAACTAGCATACAAATTGGAATGACTAATGATAGATGTGAATGAAAAGGAGAAATATCATAATTGTAATAAATGAACTAAATGTAGTAAATAGATTTCACACAAAAAATATATTCTAAATATGCACATGACTCACTAGTCAATATGACCAAAATTACATTCAACTCATAGCTCACAGATTATGAGTAATTGTAATCATAAATAAATTCAAAACTAAATGAAGAAAAAATCCTCCCTTGATTACAACACAGTGTACTCTTTAGGAATAAGATGCTTATTGAATCGTTCTCCACCTAGATATAGGGGTTGTCTTCCTCTCTTGATGGTTACGAATCAGTTGTAGTAACGCTTTCATGCCACCTAACTATTTATCTTGAAAATTGATAGGCGGGGAAATAATAAATACCCAAAATGATTACATCACCAATGATAAGACTTTAGGTAATTTTTGAGTATTTCTTGATTTAACTCCAACCCCGTGGCTATCAATTCTTGAGTGGTTTGCATGCTTCACATACCAAACATTAAATAACTATCATAGAGGTGCAAAGGAAACACACGTGCAATTTTTCCAACTAGAAGATCAATTGGGAATATAACTTAAATTCCAATCATATCAAAAATTAATTTCAATCACATTTCCATCCTATCACTTTGATCATCTTCAGCTCAAATGTCTAACCAACCTTCTATAAATTCAACAGGCACCACCACACTTTTCCAACCTGAAGTGTCAAACATGACAAGTGCTCAAAGTGATAGAGTGTCCATGATTCACTTCATTGTCATTGAGGAGATCAAGTGCAACCCCCTTTTCAGTTGTTTATCTGACCAACTGAAGGAAGTTTTCATTATCCAAAGTGAATTTTAAAAGGAGGTGTTGTGCAACATATTGGGTGAGGCATTTTTGAATCAAGTGCATACTCATGGAGAATTTTGTGTACACTATTATTCACAACTTTGGGTGTCGTGACTAGGTAATGAGAGTAGCAGAGTGCTTGGTTCAGCCAAATTTTCTCTGTCGAGTTAGTGTAGCCATTGATGGTCTCAAAAACTACCCACGAAGTGGACTGGTGGGCGATGCCATCTACATTGTGACTATGATAGAAAATGAAGCCACTCAAGAAGCAATGACCCTTCTTCGTGCAGGGCTGGTGAGGAACAACATGGGGTTGTTTGCCTAATTCCTATAGTCTCATGAGAACCTGTTATCACCTACCCAAATATAGTGCCTTTAGGTGGTGGTAGAAGCAATCTGTGTGCTAATGTTTCCCTTGTGTTCTTGAAGAAATCATCATTTGATATTATCCAACTTTTTTGGTAATCAAACAATGGATTTTGTATTGCCACCAACATATATATATAGTAAAAATATAGTGTCTTATTATTCTGGTGTTGATCTTCTTCTCATGAGAAATTCTATATTTTTTATTTTATTTTATTTATTATATATAGATGGCATTTATTTATTCACTTTTGTATCAATGACTTGTCACTTCAAAATATAATGAATATTAATAAAATAAACTGCAATGTGATTCCTTTAATTTCTTCTAAAAATGTTCTTGGGCAATGATATGAGTGGTTCACAAAATTGAGCAAAACACTACCCATAGTTAATGAAACCACTTTAAATTTTTATTAGGATTGAAATTTTTCAAAACATGTCATCACCAGTCCTTTCAACGAGTTCATGAACCTTGAGTAGAGACCATCATCCTTTCAAATTAAAGACTTAGAGTATTTGGGGAGTTACACTAATGCCCTAAAACATTTCCCTTAAGAAAACAAAGAAGTAAATGACAAATGTGGTAAGATGGGAAGTTAGACAAACTAGTGAAAACATCATCCAAGTTAATGATACTTAAAAAAACACCACCTAACTGAGGACAAACACAATTTTGACAAGGAGGTATCAATTTTAAGAGAGAGGATTGAAATCTAGGTAACAATAGATATTATATATTTATATATAATATGTGTATATATATGTATTCGATAATTTATACATATATGTACATACATACATACATGTATATATATGTGAATGGTAATTGAATGATTATAATATATATATGTCAATACAATTATATATCTATTATAATAATATGGCATTAAATAATATGTATATATATGTGAGTTATTTTTTGAATGATAAGATATTATCGCATATATAATGTGAAGTGAATAAGTAAAGTTCAAACCAATTGCTATGCATATATCATGTGCATAAATTAAAAAACATTCCACACACAAATTATGTAGCATGTTGAGAATAGAGTAAATAATGCAAAGTTGATTATAATGTATAGAATATGTGCATAAAATAACATAGTCTTAAAGTTGCATTGGAAAATAAGAAACTTGGCATATTAAAATCATAGAAATTGCATAGTATGAAGGTGGCTGCAAACACCAAGTAATATGCATACTTTAGTCTCCATAGAAAATACATTGTAGAGTATTATAAAGTTGAGCACTGTGCATAGAACACATTATGAATAATGCTTAATAAACTATATGCAACACCTTGTAAAAGTATGAGATGCATTTAAATATCAAATTTGTTAAGTACTTTAAAAAGTCATGCACAACAAATAAAGAGGAGTGAGTCTTAGTCAAAGCCATGCTAAGGCAAGGCAAGAGAGGTTGTTTTGTATTTGAATAGCTGCCACCATTCTAGGCATTGTAGGAAGAAACTTGGCATGAAAGGAGCTTCAATTGAAGTAAGAAACTTGTAGGAAACTATTACCATGTTTGACTTAGTCAAATAATTATTGTCGATAGTTTTTAAGAGGCGACCCAACCATAGATTAAAATTTGAGTTTGTTGGGACTGTATATGTATTTGTATTCTGATTATTTAAGTAGCCACATTACACAATCTTGCTTAGTCAACCTGTTAAGAAGAGAAATTGTTTTTAGTTTTGTATTTGTAGTATTAGAGGTGGCATTCAGATGTAAAAGGTGGCTGATTTGAGAACTAAATATTAGCATTAAGATTCTCAAAATTATATATAAATAGAAGGTAGCCTTTTGGGTTTTGGCATTCGATAATTTCATTATTCTAATCCATTTTGTTGTAGGTTTTCTTATGCAAAAACTGAGTTTTTGAGTGTTGTAGAGAGGTGAGAGAGAGAGATTTTCATTGAGAGAGTTAGAGGTTTTTCTTATATAGTTTGATTGTTTGGAGATAGAGTTTAGAATTGTGGGAAAGCTGGAAATAGAAGGAGCAACAAGTGGATTTTTGGTATTGAGCTTTGAGAGCGAATTCTTCATTGGAAGCTAATTTCCAAGCATGCTAATTTTTC
Source organism: Sequoiadendron giganteum (assembly GCA_007115665.2). Classification (NCBI taxonomy): domain Eukaryota; kingdom Viridiplantae; phylum Streptophyta; class Pinopsida; order Cupressales; family Cupressaceae; genus Sequoiadendron; species Sequoiadendron giganteum. The sequence continues at coordinate 384,510,559 of CM021102.1, forward strand.
TTACCCATTATTCATTCTAATTTTAAAATTTATGATTTATTGAATGAATGCAAGTACTTGATGAACCATTGCAAAAAAATGAAATGAGAAAAGGGACTCATAATATAAGAAAGGAATCCCTAATCTTGGATTTTTCCCAATATGGGGAAGGTTCATTCAAGGAAACCTAGGATCCCAGAGTAGATTGACTATCAACACAAAGGTGAGTCAATTCTCAACAAGGGAGACCTAGGAAGATTCCTTAGGATTTGAGGGGTTCACCACCAAGCAAAATATTGGAAAAGACAACTTGATATTCAACTCACAAAACCTTGTAATGCAAGCCAAATAATGAGTGCAAATGACAAAATTAAGTAATAGAAAGTTAGGATGTATATACTTGGGAATTCTAGAAATGTGATAAGGATTTTGGAAATGCAAAAATACTAACAAAATATGCCAGAGAGGACTAAGATGCCCTTACTATCTTCTTAGTCCCGCTGCTATTTTTTTGGGGTAGATGAAGAATCTTCAAATGTCAAAACCAGATCTAAAGGAATCTATGAAAAAATACCTCCAGGAGGACTAAGATGCCCTTACTGTCTTCTTACTCCCACTCTAAACTTTTGTAATTTTAGAATGTGATCCTAAGGCTCAATATCTACAACTTCTTCTTAGATCTCAGGTCCTGAAACTTCTAGATCTAGCTTGTAGGTGACTTTTCGTGAGGTTGACAACTTTGCAATGCAACTTTGCAACTTCACAACTTTGCACTCTGAATGATCTTCAACCTAAATCTACAAACACAAACACACAAGAGAAGAAAAAATTGTTGATTGTTAGTAAATGGGGGTTTTCCTTGGTCAAATCCTTGTTGGTAATTAAACCTTGGAATGAAATGAAATAATGAAGGGAAATGATGAATGAACAAAGTGTTATGTTGCAACTCACCAAAATAACTTGAGGGGGACTAAGACACCCTAGGTGGCGTCTTAGTCCTGAGGCTTGAAACTCGAGACACAAACTACAAAAAAGGGGCCTTTTAAGGTGCCTTTAAAATAAAGGTCCCAAGACCTTTGGAGGAAAAAGATGCCCTAGGTGTCTTATTAGTCTCAGTCCAAAAATCAAGGACATAGCCAAAACCATTAAATTATCATTTATCCTTTGATTTTTGTTGAGATTATCCATAACAAGATACAATTTATTAGGCTTGTGGATGAAAAATAGGACCAATTAAAAAATAAATAGGGATAAATAAAGCAAGGAAAGACCAAAAAAGTGTGAAAATGAAAAGGTATGCATTTTCCTACACTAAACTTGAGCAAGTTATAGTTGTTTACCCTATTTGTTAAGAAAGCTTCTGCATATAGCTAGATTGGAATTAAGTTGTTTCAAATATCATATTAGTATGATACTTATATATTTATCATGATTTTCATGGTTGTATAACGTAGTTACATTAAACTATCTGGAAGGTATATGATACCAAGATTATTACATGTTACTTATTTTCTTGCATGAGGTATGATGTTAGCAATGCATGAGAATGATAGAAAGTTACATGAATTATGTCAGTATTGATAAATTATGATATTATGCAAACTATGAACTAATGGTTTATCCTTGAATGGTTGCTGATATTTCATTGAAAGTAGGAGAACATTCTATTCCCTAAGGTTAGGGTATATACTTGAATATGATTATATGAACATTTAACAATAGGGTTAAAAAACTATTTTTTGATCATGCTATTACCTTATATTTGACTAAGATTTTATTCCTATTTATGTAATTCTAGAAGAGGACTTATGATCTGGAAACCCAAAGCCATAATATGAGGGAAATTAAAGGTACAAAAGCACAAACTCCTCTTGAGCTGAAAAATTCCTCCATATTGGATATGAACTTAATGAACATTGTAAACATGTGAATATATGAGTCTTATTGAAGGAAAGGTCTTATGAATTTTTGTGAGCATGGGAACATAGAAACCTTATAAGATAACTTGGAAAGATCCTTGAGTAATGGAGAATAATCAAAAGAGAATGTTGAAGAGAGAAATCATATTTTTTTGGCATGCATGTTTGTAACATTTGATGGTAATAGTCAAATAGTGATAGCTTGAGGGTATTACCATATTACCTAGAATATCATGAGCCAAATGTACAATTGCATGTATTGTAAACTTTGGAAAATAAATAGTATAGATGTGTGATTATCATTTTATGATGTTAGAATGAGGTTTTGTTCCTGATATTAGGATAAAACAAGGTTGGGAATAACCTAGATGGTCAGTTAGATCACTTAAATGTACAATACCCTTTTGGGATGGAATCATGTTATGAGGTACATGGAATAATCTTGTCAAGATTTATATGGTCATGTTATCTACCAAATCGAGCAAGAGGGTGGGTGAACATATGATGTCCATCCCATAGAAATGACACAATTAATAGGAAGTGAGTTTAATATATATAATCTCTAGCCAGAGTAAGTGTAAGTTGCCATGCGTACACTTTTCGATTCACTATGAGCCAAAATTGCATAAATAGGTTTGCAATTCCATGAATGTAGGTGGGTATCCACTATATGGTAGCTCTAGTTATGTAGGACACAACACCATGCTTAGATAAGCTACATTATGAGGGTTACCTGACCAATCTCTTCATTGAAGGGAGGGCCATCTTACTATTTCAGTAGATGTATGGGGGACTGCAACAAGTCTCTGGTTGGAGGAAACACACTTGGGTGATACTTCTCGTGCATTTGGAAGCCAAGATTTATGGATTTATACCTAGAAAGGGACATGATGGGACTTTTAAAATTTGTCAAATTTTTGCCTGGTTTGGGCATGACTATTTACTTTTCATGGTTGGAGGTCTAATGCTTAGGGTTTAGGGTTTTGGTTACCTATGGTAAAATTGATTTATACCTTTTAAACCCTCATGTTATATTTTAGCATTGACCTATTATTGAGGGTTACCGGTCTCTTAAGTCATCCGATTGAACCTTTCTTTCGTGCTCTTACCGACCCCTTTTCACCTAACCTATCAGTTTTCTCTTTGCCACTTAGGCCTAATTTTTGTGCCATCGAAGGTTTTCCCAACTGACCCCACTGTTATATTTATTTTTATGCAGTTTGGCAAACCGTTCGATTGTAGGTTTTGATCTAGACCATTCCTCATGGACCTCACAAGTTTTCCCACTGATGTCACTAAAGTGGTGCGAGGTGTGCGAGATGCCGCCATCTATCAAGTACAAAATAGTGGGGCCCTATCCTGATGCACTAGCAATGACAAGTGGATTTCTTTTCAACGATGGGTATTAAATGACAAGGATTAATGATGGTTGTCCCTCGCAGGCCTCACATGATCAGATTAATGTTCTCGGAGGTACTGTGAGGTTTGCGAATCGGTGACATGTGGCTTGCTTCCTAGAACAAAAGGGGTTGGGTGGGGCCTACTGCTCAGTCGCAGTTTCCTGATTGTGAGGGGAGTGATTGGCTGTTGTTTTTCCCAAGAAGTGATGTGGATTTTCAACGATCATTGACTCAATTCGTGTCATCCAACTTGCCAGGTCTTTTCACATCAATGGTTTGAATTCAAAGGGTTACTGTTCACCCGTGTGAGGATTTTTTGCTCTCTACAATTTATTTTCATTAAATGGCATAGATTTTTCAGTGGATTTCCTCTTGATCTCCTTGTGTGCGAGTGGTATCCGCCTGATAATGCAATGATGGGTTGTATGCTGTTTTCCATAAGCTTGGAATTATTTTGTGGTGGCAACATTAGCCACTAATCACTCGCATGCTCGTACTAAAATTTGGGCAATTAATATTCCCTGCACTGGTTTTCTCTATAAATGCTTGCTAAATCGCTCATTAGTATCATCACATTTTGAGTTGGTTTGTTTGTAGCTAATTGATTTGCTTGTTGATTTTGAGCTAGTATTTTCAATGGATAAGTTAGTAGTATGACGAAGTGCGAGAGTGGGTACAAGAAATTCATGATGCAAGGAGGAACAACCTATTCATGGTGTTCCTGAGATGGTTGCACGGGGTGTGGCAAAGTGGCTTGGATGTTGCATTTCCCCTATTGTGCTCTCTTCGGGCTCTGGTGGTGATCCATCTGAGACTGATTCGAACTATCATCGCTACCTTGTGGCCATGATTGAGATTCTGGGAGTGGATGAGGAGGTCCTTGTGGTTTCCCCAATTGTTGCAATAGCATTGTGTAGTGTTGTTGGGTCTGGTGTTGGTAGTGGAATGAGTAAGGGAGTGGTTTTGCTTCACACTGAAGTGAGAACCAAGAGTGGTCACCTATATCAGGGCAGTGTGTTTACTCAAGATTTTGAAAGGTGATGTGGGTTTCTAGGGTGGTGCTTTTGTTGTCTAATGTTGTTTCGGTGGTTCGGTTTTTATATGGATGTGTGCATGCGTGGCGCAGTGTTTATTGTTTTTTTCTCTGACTAGTTATTGGCGTGTAACCATTTTGATTCCTCGGTTCATTTATTGTTGTTTCTAATGATGAGGATTTTTTTGGAATGTGAATTCGAATTTCATTTCGTTAGGATGAAATTCATTTTGAAATGAATAATGGAGCCCGATGCTTGTTGCTCTCCTGTTCTATAAAGGAGATTTCACGGCTCATTATTATGGTCAGATTTTTGTGTCCTGAAGCTTAGAGTATGTACAATTAGATTTATATTGTGGGTTTTTTGAAGGTATTAAATAGGAAATCTTTCTAGGTCAGGAATAGTATGAAACAAGCATGATTTGCTTATGTAATGACTAATATTGAAGCAAATAAAATCTATTAAAACAATTTCTCTCTTGGGTATATGTCATGGATTGTGAATGAGTTTATCAATGGTTTATTCATTCAGCTTCAATGGTCATGTTGAATGTGTATTTCATTTTCCTGCTTGAACTTAATGAGTTAGTCAAATGCTTGAAAATGAGTTACAGGTTTGTGATAATATGCTCAGGATTCATTAAGGAGTATTGTTTTTAAAAGCTGAAAGATCTTATAATGTAAAGAATTATGGTGATAAGTTCATAATGTTTGGGTTATGTTTTATATGACTCCCGCTCGATGGATGAGACACTGGGTAGTTTATTCAAGATTGTTTTAGAAGTGCAGGACTATGGCTCTAAGTGTGGTGGTTCAATATCTTAACATTTTTAAAAAATCAAGTCCTATCTCTTTCGAGCTACAAATCTTACATTAATTTTGTTATCCTTGCTCTAGATATTTGTTATTGTTCTTTGGTTTGCCACAAACAAGATAATTTCTATCCAATTGCATTGGTAGGGAATGCATCTATATGAAGAAGTGTTCTTATAGGCATAAACCATTTTTATGAACACACTTAGGAAAACCCTCCTTGGTTTCACAAAGCCAAAAGTGTAGGAGATCTCAGTCATTGACTAAATCTCGTTACTTGGCCACTAACTTTGTTAGTTCTTAAGTATAGGGATCGGCTGCCCCTTAGGGAATTACAAAGCCTTAGGTGGAAAAAATTAAAACAACAATAGAATGGCGACTCTGTTGGGGAGAATTTGTGAAAATTCTAATTGCAAAATCTAGCCTTAAGAGTCATTGCATAGATTCAAATGATTTTCCATTATGAATTTAGTTCAAATAGTGAAAGTTTTCAACCCTGGAGGAAGAGGTTGTTGAAGTGAAACTGAAAATCCTATGATCTGCGGTGTTTCATTGGGGAAAGACTCAGAAGTTTTGGTTGCAGACGGTACTATTATAGACTCATTATAATAACTGACATATTACTTCTAACCATAAAGGTTAAACTTGATGGAATAGGCTTTCTGCCTGAGTCATTAGCTGAATGGTGATTTTATTGGGGAGAAATTCTAAGAAATTTAAAGAAAAAAGAGAGGAGAAAAACCACAGTAGTTGGAGGCGGCTGTCCAAAATCATTTGTTTAGTGGATTTGAATTTTAAGTTTTGATGGTGATAGGTTATGGACTTGGAAAATATTGGTAGCAACATGATTTCAGAATATTTGAGGTGTGATTCTGTTGTGGACAAACACCTAGGATGTGACAAGCTTTGAAAAGGAATTTCATATTCTTTTGAAATTCAGTCCTTTGTTGAAGAGGTGGTGAATCTATCTAAAGAACCAGTTGACATATAAAGAAAAATCCTAGATCTATGATATCTACAGTCAGGGAGAGAAGGTTGACAATTGCTGCCTAATTTCCAGGTATTCTCATTAAATCTAAACAAATCACTATTTTGATTGTAAGAGGTGTTCGTAACTAGGGATGATAAATGGTTCCAAATTAGATGTTCGAGCATTAAGAAAGGAACAGTGAATAGCTTTCCCATACTTCTAATGATGCAATATGTAAAATGATTCGTGAAACATGTTCATATTGTACCATACTTCTAAAAAAAGCAAGGTATAATTATTTCAATCACTGTTAGAATCATGGTTGAAATAGTAAATGATATGTTTAATAAACATGTATTGCTTTGACAATGATTGAATGGGTATAAGAGAGTTTTTGTATGAGAATTTAGACACAAATATGCAAAGGGAACTAGTTTCATTAAGCCCTTCAGGGGATTTTGTAACTCAAAGGTATATGCCTATTATTTTCAGTAATATCAAAGGTTTCCCTAATCTGATTCCCAAGAATATTAGGAAATATTTGCCTAAATACACAAGGAAAAGTGCAGAATCCACCTCTAAGCATCTACAAGATTTTATAGATGTAATGGGGGATTATGAAGTCAGTCATGAGGATGTTGTTATGAAGCTTTTTGTGCAATCCTTGAGGGGTGATGCCAGGGATTGGTTTTCATATTTACTTGCATGTTCTGTTAACTCATGGAATCAGTTGGTGATAGTTTTTATTGAACAATTTGGTGAGAGAGTCAATCACAACATATTAACAAAAGGTTTTATGGGAATCCACATACAAAAAGATGAGCTAGTCCTACATTTTAAACTCAGATTTTCAAAATCTTTAAAAGAAATTCCTAAAGAAATAAGATCAAGTGAGGTTGAATGCCTAATTGTATATCTTGGTGCTTTTGAAAAAAGGATGGGCTACTTATTAAGGGATAAAGAACCTACAACCCTACACCAGGAATATCAAATGGCTATGGAGATTGATAACAACATGAAATACTTAATGATGAAAGAGTATCTGGATGCAAGTGTTGATTACCCTAGCATAACTCATACTATTAAAATTTTAGAGTTGGTTGCACAAAACACTCATTGTGATAAGAATTCTTTAACGACTGTAATATATCCACCATTATAGTGTGATGATAATGATGAGATCCAAGTTGAAAGCCAGTTCAACTTGAGTGGTGATGATCAAATCTCTTTTGTGCTAGAATTGTATGAGATGAAGAGACAAGAGGGAGAATCACCATATGAGTTTTTCTTGAGATTTTTGGATGTTTTAATAAAAATTCCTAGAGGTCTCAAACCTGATGATTTTGAATGCATTGACTTGTTTTGTGAACTTTATGAACCAGGGTTGAGTGATTTTCTAGAAGATTTGAAACCTGCTAACTTAACCCAAGTCCTTAAATGGATAGAGATTGCAGAATTAGCCAAGAGTATATTTACATAAAATGAAGATGACGCTTGCCCTTTTGAAGAATGTTGGACAACTGTACAAGAGATTGAGGGGCAAAGTGATGAAGGATTAAGCGAGAATCCCATTGTTTTTCCCTGTCATGATTGTAATGCACATGTCACTAAGATTTTGTTACAGGCTAGTGATTGTGATTTTAGAAGTGATGTTTGCATTACCAAGGATGACATGGAACCTCTCCCTTTACTAGATTTTTATGGTAATAGAAAGCCTCATGATCTTATTTTCTTCCAAAATCAGGGGAAATTTTCAAATGATGAACATTTAGAGTATACTCCAGATGTACTAGCAATGGAGCATGTTTGTTGTGTAAATGTTGAGGAATTTGAAGACAATGAGGTGTGTGTTCAATACGGTGATCTAAAGAATAATAATGGAGATAACCAACATATTGATGAATATATTGGTACTATTGATTTTCTTGATTATTTGTATGAAGTTGAGATTGATTTGTTGTCACCTTCTATCATTGATATTGCTGGTGAAAATTTTTCAACTTATAATGAAGGTGTCATTGATTTTGCTGGTGAAAATTTTTCAGCTTATAATGAAGGTGTCATTGATATTGTTGGTGAAAAGTTTTCAGCTTGTGCTGAAATTTTCACTTATAAATTAACACATACAACAGGTGGTGCTGAACACAAGGAGGCCAGTGCATACTGTTGTTTCTCTATTGCCCATGTTGAGGTTGATTTGTTTGAGTATGATTTTGAGGTTTTTCATTTGGGAATGGATGATGGAATGAAGGAGGAGATGTATAGTGAGGGGCCTGAGATGAATGTGTTCACACATTTCTTGGAGAAATATGTAACTCATATTTCCCACCTCTGTAGTATCAGGAAGTGTTCTAGGATGTCTGAACGCAAGTGTTTGCAACCAAGCTTATGTGAAAAGCACCAGGGTGAGGATTCCCCGAATCATGTATCTTCCTTTTTGTACAATGAGGGTCTGTGTAACATGCACACATTTTTCTATGAAATTTTTTAGTTCGATGTGTGAACTGATGTTGATACCAAGATGTGTGATGTCAAAGACCAGATAAATTATAAATGTTTCTATTTTTCAGCTCAATTGAATAAGCATTCAATGAAACATGACCAGGTGCAGGGCAAGGTAAAATGCCATTATGGTCATATGTTGCAGTTAATGTTTGGGTATAGGGTGTTGACTAATCAAATACACACGAGTATTAGGAAACATTATGATACTTCTAGGCATGTTGATTACTCAAGTAACATAAAAACATCATCAGGTAAAATTTGCAAACTTGGTTTACTCTAGGTAGTAGAGAATTTTGTTTTTGACAGGGGTAAAATCTGATTTCTCTTGTTTGGGGACCTGGGGCCACCAAGTTGGGTGTAAACAAGTTCCAATTGACAAACATGGTAAAGTGTTCATCAAGGTACTTGTGTGATTTGGTGATCTGGTCATCGAAACCAAAGATTCTGGAATCTTGCTATGCCTGCAGGGGGCATACATCCCCAGTCGAAGCCACTAATGGGACTTTTAAAATTTGTCAAATTTTTGCCTTGTTTGGGCATGATTGTTTACTTTTCGTGGCTAGAGGTCTAATTCTTAGGGTTTAGGGTTTTGGTTACCCATGGTAAAATTGATTGGTACCTTTTAAACCCTCATGTTATACTTTTAGCATTGACCTATTATTGAGGATTACCGATCTCTTAAGTCATCTGATAGAGCCTTTCTTTTGTGCTCTTACTGACCCCTTTTCACCCGACCTACAAGTTTTCTCTTTGCCACTTAGGCCTAATTTTTGTCTAGCCAAGGGTTTTCCTGGCTGGCCCCACCATTATATTTATTTTTATGCAGTTTGGCAGACTGTCCGATCGCAGGTTCTGATCTGGACTGTTCCTCATAGACCTCGCAAGTTTTCCTGTTGATGTCACTAAAGTGGTGCGAGGTGTGCGAGATGTCATCATCTATCAAGTACGAAAGAGTGGGGCCCTATCTTGATGCGCCAGTAGTGATAAGTGGATGTACTTTCCAATAATGGGTATTAAATGATGAGGATTAATGATGACCATCCTTCGCAGGCCTCACACGATTGAATTAATGTTCTTGGAGGTACTGTGAGGTTTGTGAAATGGTGACACGTGGCTTGGATCTTGGAACAAAAGCAGTTGGGTGGGGCCTACTACTCGGTCGCAATTTCTTGATTGTGAGGGTGTGATTGGACGTTGTTTTTCCCACGAAGTGATGTGGATTTTCAACAATCATTGACTCAATCTGAGTCATTCGACTTGCCAGGTCTTTTCACATCAACGGTTTGAATTCAAAGGGTTACTGTTCACCCGTGTGAGGATTTTTTGCGCTCTGCAAGTTATTTTCATTAAATGGCATGGGTTTTTTAGTGGATTCCCTCTTGATCTCCTTGTGTGCGAGCAATATCCACTTGATAATGCAATGATGGGTTGTACACCATTTTCCATAAGCCTAAAATTATTTTGTGGTGGCAACATCAGCCACTAATTTCTCGCATGCTCGTACTACAATTTAGGCAATTAATATTCCCTACATCGGTTTTCTCTATAAATGCCTGCTAAATTTCTCATTAGTATCATTGCATTTTGAGCTAGTTGTTTTGTAGGTGATTGATTTGCTTATTAATTTTGAGCTAGTCTTTTCAATGGATAAGTTAGTAGTACAACGAAGTACCAGAGTGGGTGCAAGAAATTTTTGATGCAAGGAGGAACAACCTATTCATGGTGCTCTTGAGATGGTTGCACAAGGTGTGGGCAAGCAGTTTGGACATTGCATTTCCCCTGTTGTGCTCTCTTTGGGCTCTGGTGGTGATGGGTCCGAGACTAATTCAGACTATCATTGCTACCTTGTGGCCATGACTGAATTTGTGGAGGTGGATGAGGAGGTCCTTGAAGTTTCCCCAATTGTTGCAATGGCACCGTGTAGTGTTGTTGGGTCTTCTGCTAGTAGTGGGAAGATTAAGGGAGTGGTTTTACTTCACACTGAAGTGAGAACCAGGAGCGGTCACCTGTATTGGGGTCATGTGTTTACTCAGGATGCTGGAAGGTGATATGGGTTGTTGGGGTGGTGCTTTTGTTGTCTGATGTTGTTCCAGTGGTTTGGTTTTGATATGGATGTGTGCATGCGTGGCATGATGTTTTTTGTTTTTTTCTCTAAATGGTTATTGGGGTGTAACCGTTTTGATTCCTCGGTTCGTTTATTGTTATTTGTAATGATGAGGAATTTTTTGGAATGTGAATTTGAATTTCATTTTGTTAGCATGAAATTCATGTTGACATGAACAATGGAGCTTGATGCTTGTTTCTCTCTTTTTCTATAAAGGAGATTTCACGGCTCATTGTTATGGTCAGATTTTTGTGTCCTAAAGCTTAGAGTATGTACAATTAGATTTATACTGTGGGTTTTTTTAAGGTATTAAATAGGAAATATTTCTAGGTCGGGAATAATATGAAACAAGCATGCTTTGCTTATGTGATGACTGATACTGAAGCAAATAAAATCTATTAAAATAATTTCTCTCTTGGGTATATGTCATGGATTGTGAATGAGTTTATCAATGGTTTATTCATTTAGCTTCAATGGTATATTTGAATGTGTATTTCATTTTCCTCCTTGAACTCAATGAGTTAATCAAATGCTTGAAAATGAGTTATAGGTTTGTGATAATATGCTCAGGATTCATTAAGGAGTATTGTTTTTAAAAGCTGAAAGATCTCATAATGTAAAGCATTATGGTGATAAGTTCATAATGTCTGGGTTATGTTTTATATGACTCCCGCCCAATGGATGAGCCACTAGGTAGTTTATTCAAGATTGTTTTAGAAGTGTAGGACTGTGGCTCTAAGAGTGGTGGTTCAATATCTGAACATTTTAAAAAAATCAAGTCCTATCTCTTTCGAGATACAAATCTTACATTAATTTTATTATCCTTGCTCTAGATAGTTGTTATTGTTCTTTGGTTTGCCACAAGCAGGATAATTTCTATCTAATTGCGTCGGTAGGGAATGAATATATATGAAGAAGTGTTCTTATAGGAATAAACCATTTTTATGAACACACTTAGGAAAACCCTCCTTGGTTTCACAGAGCCAAAAGTGTAGGAGATCTCATTCATTGACTGAATCTCATTATTTGGCCACTGACTTTGTTAGTTCTTAAGTATAGGGATTGGCAACCCCTTAGGGAATTACAAAGCCTTAGGTGGAAAAAATTAAAACACTAACAAGACATCTGGACCATTTTTACTTTTTTTCATTGAGCTCTTGAGAGATAGGTCTATAACCATGATCTTTTATCTTTATAGAAAATGTATTCATTACATGGTTTTATATAATGTTATTTAAAAAATTAAATCAATACTTGGGATTATGTAATTTTTTTCATTAAGGGTAAAGCAAGTTTTGATGGGGCCCTGAAACCTAGTATAGATAAGTTTTATAGGGACCTGAAACCCAAACAAAGAGAGGGTTGCCTAAAAAATAAGATGCAGACCATTAGCAACCAAAATAATAGTAGTCATAAAGGGAAAGAAAATAAAAAATAAGTTGTACAAAATACATTTTGAAGGGGCCTTAAACCTTTTTACAAATAGGTTTTGATAGGAGACTTAAACCCATAGATAAACTTGAGCACTACCTAAATCAGCCAGGAATTAGTAAACCAATTGCAAAGAACATCCATTTTTTATCCCAGAAAAATAGAGAGCACCACTTGAATTATCCAAGCATCAAAAAACTAGTTTCTCAGAACATTTATTTTTTATCTTAGAAAATAAAGAACAAAATGGTGTACAACAACAATAAGACCCTATTTCTCAAAAAAACCAAAAACTCCCCACACCCCACCTCAATAGGGGCTTTGGGATACACAGCATAAAACTACAAGAAATCAACTTCCCTACAACATAATCTCACTCGATACCAGAAAACCAACTCATTCTCCACATCTAAAGGAGAGAGCTCCAAACTATTGGAGAGGATGTCACAACCAACTAATCCACCACATTTTGAGATCTCTAGTCCCCTCAACATCCACCTCCATAGGAGAAGCATCCAACTTAATATGATAAGCAATTGAGGAAACCGAAAACCATCACCTCCCATCTCCACCTCAAAATTAGAAGAATCCACCTCCATAGGATCTGAGGAGAAAACCAACACAACAACCAAAAAGGCTCCATAGAATCTTTCAGTAAATGCAACACTAAGACCATACTATGGACAAAGAGAAAAAGATTAGATAACATCCATAGAAACACCATAACAACTTTCAGGCTTAAAATCATCTAGGTTTTCAATAAAAGCTTGAAAAATAGCCTAGCCAACAACCAATAAACAACAACAAGAGGAACAACATTTGGGATATGGAAAAAATTCTATAAAAAAACTAGCCAAGAGAACACAATTTTGAAATAGCCTAGACAAAGAACCAAACAAGTATCCACTCATAAGAACCGATCCCAAAGAGAGCAGGAGAACATAAGACCTAAGAGGGAAAAGGGAACCCATACAAGAAGGAAACTAAGAGAAGGTGAAACCATAAAACACCTAAGCAATCCCAACACATCGAATAGAGCCAAAGATAGCAAAAAACTCCATATAACCAACCAATGGGAAGCACCACCAGTCCATAAGAGGGAAACCAACAGTAACCACAAAACACCCAAGGCAAGAGTTGCTAAAAATGTGCCACCAAACAGACAACAAATTGGGGCTAAGGGAAAACAAGAAGAAACCAAAAAGAGAGTAGGCCAGAATAGAGAGCCCATAAGTTGTCCCATTACACCCAATAGGACCAAAACTAAGCCCATTGTCCAACCAAACCTCCCCAGAAAACCCAAAATACACACTCACTAGTTATAAGGAAAAATAAGTGCTCCCCACAAAGGCCACAACCAGAACCCTCAAGAAGAAATGTGAAGGGTATCCTAAAAAGCAGCCAGAAACTAGAGGATCAGTGACAACCTCCACCCTATCCCGATGAAGAAGAAAAAATATCGCCTTCCAATTGGATGAAAACAACTTGCTCTGCACCACCTCCACCCAACTAGAAGATGAAAATAATTGGCACAAAGCCACCACAACCCAACAGTGCAATAATAGCAACCTGTAGAACAACAATTCACCTCCCACCAATGATCCATCCATGTCCTTTGAACCATCTCCTTCTTCACCTGCATCATCTCCAAAATTCAAATTTTCCCCTCCTCTCCTCTTCCCACTCCTCTCTACGATGGAAATTATTTGAAATAGGACTATTTCAAATATGCATCTTTGTTATTAAATTGTATTTTTTTTACTATGTATTGGTAAACTTAAACTATTCTCATTTGAGTTAAAACTTAGGTGAAAACAATAGGGTAAACTTTGGGGCTTGTTACATGTGGTATCAAAGCTCCTAGGTTCAAATCTAGAACCTATGAGATCATTGCATAAGTGTTATGCAAATATTATCAATGGATAATAAGTTCTTATGCCAAAATGGCATGGAGAAGAACAAGGAAAATAACAAGAAAGTCAATTTTTTCTATATTTGGAACTAAGGAAGAACCATCCTTGGAGGTTGAAACTACTAAACCAACAACTCTTTGAGAGACACGCTTGGATTGTGGAAGTTATGCAATAGGGTTCAACAGGAAGGTTATCAACAAATTATCGATGAGTACCTCTACTCGTAAAAATTGTTTAAATGACTCTAAGTGTGAGAAAGAACAAAAGTGATCCATCTTTCTAATAGCAACCTGTATAGAGTCAAAGATTATGGATTAAATAAGGATACTATAAATCTATGAATATGGTTTATGTCCATTTGTATGAATGATTAAATTAGAGAAACCAATTGTTAGCATAAATTGGAAACTTCATATGAAGAAGTCAACATATTGTGAATCAGAACCAATTAGAGAGGTATCTAGGAGGCAAGATAACCTTCTGAAAATCATGATTCAAACAAGATTAAAATCTTGCAATGATAATTGAAATCAAGAGTGAAAGTTGATACCTTAGAATAAAGGTCAGAGACTAGAATGGTTTAGAAAGAGAAGGAACCTACGAATGATAAAAGTGGACATGATCCCACTAACCAGAATGGGAAAGGTCAATTTTGAGTCAAGTCTTGAAAATGGGAAAAGAAACCAAACAACCCTTGAAGTTTCTAAAGTTATAACAAAAATGAAATCACCAAGAATTTGGAAAAAAATTCTTAGAAAGGTTGATTTCAAGGAAAAATCGTGAATAGTAAAACAAACTATTCTGATAAGGGCTCAAGTTAGAGCATAGTTGGGTTGAAGTTTAAATAGAACTTACAAATTAATCAATAAAGGTAAATTTATGTTTACTCTTTTTAAATCTCAATTTAAGATGATCCAGAGATAAGTTTGATATGGAAGAAAACTATTTTGTCAAATCAAACTTGAATAATCTGGGAACAAAAAGTATATATAAGGTATACCTAGTGAGGGTAAGGATGGCTCGAGTAACATTCATTCAACTATAGAGAGCCAAAAAAAGGGAATGATAATCAATTCAATCAATTTGGAGAAAATAAATGATTATTAAGATTTTGACTAGTAAGATGTTTGAATATTTTGGAAACACCAAGAAGGGGAAGGAGAGTATATGAATACAAATATGCACCGTATTCAATGAAGTTTAATGATGTATTTTCAATCTGAGAGAACTTTTGACTTCTCCACAAGACATGGTTTAAAAACCTTATATCTAAAGTCCCGTACTCAATGACCAAAATAAGGTTGTTGAAGTTAAAGGTTAAGGATTGGAACTATTAGTAATAGATTTGGAATGGTCAAGAAAAGTTAGAGACTTTTGACCAAATGGAAGAGAAGTATTTTCAATTCATTTTTTAATAATTTTTAATATCAAAAGACAATTTGTGTTTATTATTGATTCTTTGTAAAAAGGTTAGGTGGTATGCTTTTCTAGAAAGGAAATATTATCACCTATAAAATAGGAAAGAGAAGATGTATGAACGAAACCATTTTCCATATGAATTTGAGCTATCAAATAATGTTCATGCTTGGTAACTATTTACACATTAATTGTTTGGATATCTTTTGGGAGATAATATCAAACTAGCATGATTGAACAAGAATTTTTATTCAACCAATTTAAATACTCATGTTAGAAGAGATAAATTGAGTTGAAAGCAGGCTACAACTTTGGAAATAATTAGAGGGAAAAAAAAATCCGTAAAATGGATGCCCTAAGATAAGGAAGTTATATCTTCTCAATAATATATAATTGTTATATTTTTGAGAATCAAATGAGACAAAATTCCAAGGAATATGCTTCATTTAATCCATATGGACTATTATGAATCAAGAGAGAATCTAAGTACCAAATTCTAGAAAGTTAAGGAATGAGGTGTGATAAATTGATGTCATATTCAAGGTAGACTGGAATGACAAGTTTGTTTAGCTAAAGTGAAAACACTACACTCTGGAAGGAAACCGAGTGAGATGTTGTAAGGTATGTAGAAATATGTCTATAATTCTAGAGGGTGAAGACAATATGTCCTCACCGATAGGACTTGTATATTCTCATACAATTATAGAGAGGAAGTGATAGATCATTAGAACACTTTTGATTTTATATGTCAATGGATTTGGCATAATGTTATGGTGGACAGACTCACCCAAGTAACCAATTTCTTATTGGAAATTTTGATTTCTAGAGTACTTTTATTTTTAATAATTTCTATCTTTCCTCAATAAAATTTGATCCATTTGAAACATTATATGGAAAGAAAGGTTGAATTCCTGAAAGTTGGGATAAGCTAGGAAATAGGAATAGCCTTAGACCGAAAATATTGTCAAAAATGATTAGGATGATCAAGGAATCTCTATTGATATAAAGCATTAGTCAAAATTAGTACTACTATGCTCAATATTGGTAGGTGTCTAAGTGTAGTATTATGCTCAAGATAGACAATAGTCAAGGGGTAGTACTATTATGTTTTCAATGAATATTAGCATCAGTGATGGATGTATTTGGCTTCTGAATTGTCCAATAGTGTAAAGACCGGAGAAAGGATGGGATCCACAGTGTAGTGCACAATGCACCTATGTTCCTTTTCTATCTGGGTTGCACTAAGGGAAATTATGTGTTAGCTAATGTGAATGTGTCTTTTTAGTCACTGTGGTATAGGTGTCATGTATGAGTCAATCACTATTGTACTTATGGTGTATATAGTGAGATGTTATTTATATACTTATGAAGTATACTTATCTAGAGACAAAGTTTTCTTGAAGCAAGAAAGTCCATCAAATGTGTTAGTGAAGTCACTCAGCACAAGGTCTAACAAGGACGAGATTGCAAAGGGCAGTGCTATGAGAGAAGATTATTTTTTTTATTAAGTAAAATTTACTTATTTCCTACATGATTAGGAAAATTGAAAGTAAAACGTTTACTTGACTTTATCTATATGTTTGGTACTTTAAATCATCAAGGATGATGATTCATAAGGGCGGAAGTATGTTACACCCCCATTTTTTGAGTTACTAGATTAATTTTACCTTGATTAGTAAATATGATATTAAAGACAAAATCATGACTTTGATATGTTCAAAGGAAGAATGAAATACATGAATACACATTACGATGTTATTATTTTATTGCTTTAATGATTCAAATGATAAATGATGGATAATATTTTCATGTGATTGGCTAACTATGTTTATGATGCACTAATATTGGATGTAGGAAAGAATCAAGTCATACAATAAGAGAGGGGAAGTATCACCCAGGGGGTGGGTGCAAAAATATGGGGGGCCAATTTGTGGCCAAATTTTAAAAAAAGTGTTGATAGCTCATAACGCGAGCATGTTATAATGTACTTGCATTATGGATTCATGTGCAAAGCCTAAGGCTCGGCCACATCGAGCCTATTTTATGCTCGTGTTATAATGCAAGTGTGGAATAACGCATTCGTGTTATGAGAAATTAAAAGAAAAAAAAGGAAATCAAGCTCATTTGCTTTGTGACTATTTAATTCTACCCACAACCAAAAGCCCTTATTTTACACTCTCTGTAAAGAGAGAAACTCTTTAATTTCAAAACATCGACAATTCCTTAAATAAATTCATTTATATTCCAAGAAAGTCGAAACTCCATTCATTCAAATTCATAAAATCCATAAGATTCCAAAATAACGACTTAAAGTCTACAAATAGATTCAAAATACTTCCAATTAATTACATAAACGTGTCATCTTACATGACATCAATAATACAAAAGCATTTGTAACAAAAGTTTACAATTCGAGAATTAGGCATTCTGTCACCTTAAGCTCTATAATAATCATACAAGACTTAGGCATTTTGTCGCCTTAAGTTCTACAATAATTAATTCAAGAATAAAATAATACATATATGAAGAAATCATCCTTCGATCTTCAATCCCATTGCATGTCTTCAAACATGGAGACGAGAACAAGGATCAGGTACTTTTTCCACCCAACCTCGAAGCTTACGCTTCCTCGGAATTCCTTAGTCATTCAAAGAATACCCGATCCTGCACGAATCACTTAGCAAAAAGCAATCGACAAGCAAGATGGAATCTTGTGCATGCCTAGTATAACTAGTAAATCCACAAGCATTTTCATTTTTCTAATTCATTTAAGAAACAAGCAATTTCGATACTAGGATATGGTAGAGAGTAAATTTCATTCCATTTATTTCAATGGTCCTTAAGTTACTTGGCCAAGTAAAATTTCATGCACAACAAATAATAGTAGTTTTGGAAAAGCAAAACTACACTCTCTATAAACCCATATTTGGCACCCGTCCCTGAAGGTAACTTTCCAAACACATGTCATGTGCATTCAATTATCAAGCATGCATGACTCCATTCAAAACAAAATGATCTTTCACAAACACATGAATTGCAATTTATCTTTCAAGCAAACATGGTATTTAATGCAATAATTTCACAGATTTAAATCTTAAACAACATTAAGTTCATTTAAAATAAAATAATAAAATAAATATAAAAGAAGTTGTATCTCAAGTATGTAATCTAAGTACACATTTAAACAAGAATTAAATGAACACACATTCTTTCAGCTCACTTGCTCATGAAATTTAATAACACTTTAATATAGCCTTTCTCTAATTCATTTAATTTCAAGGTAATTATATTTTTGCTTTATTTTCTTTCTGTTTTTTGTTTTTCATGTTTGTCTAAATTGTTATCTTTTCAAAAAATGTAAAACCTCATCTTTTATTTATGTTTCGAAGCAATTTTTAATATTAATCCAAAAACATTCAGCTATTTATTTCTGTACAAGTTTCCCTATCTTTTCTATTTCTATTATTTTGAAAGTTTTATCTATCTGACAATTTGATGATTTATGAAGTATTTCTAAATTTAAATAAATCTAAAACAATGTGTTTTCTGTTTGCATCTTTTATATATATTAAATCGAAATTTCCTAAAAACAAACAAATAAATCTACTATTTCTTGATATTTTTTTGTTCAAGCTATTCAACAGTTTTTTGTTTAAATTATTCTTTGATTTTCAATTAAAACACAGTTTGGTGTAAAATATTTCTTCTAAATTTGATTAAAACAATTATTTGTTTTCTGTTCAAATTAAATTACAAGAATACAAATAAAAGAATGAAACTCAGTTATTAAATGAGATTGTGAATTTGAGAAATAACCAGTTTTCATTTGAATCTACCTATGTGTTTCTTGAATCTGGAAATGATTCCTTGTTTCCTCTGTGAATTTTATGTAGCTGCAATGACTGTTCTTCTTTCTCTCTTCTCTTAATTTTCTTTTTATTTCTAACCACCTCTATTTCTTTTGCTGCTTGGGTGAGATGAAGGGAGGAAGATTTTTGTTCTGTCTTTCCCTAAACTCCCTCCTTCTTCCTTAATCTAGTGCGCACCTCATCCTCTCCTTCTTCCTGCACACCTCCTCCTTACCTTCTCCCTACACACCTCATCTTTACCTCTGGCCACCCCTTCACCTGTCTTCTTCCACGCCTCCTCTCTCCCTTCCTACCTACACACCTCCTCTCTACACTGGCCGACTGCTCTGTTCCCTTCTCCAATGCGCGTATTTCAGAGATACTTATCTATGTCCTCCCTTTATAGGCACATGATGTCTCATGTTAAGCAGCGCCCAAAGAATTAAAAGAAAAACCATTCCCTCTCTTGGCCACGCATGTGTTAGAAGATGAGTAGGTTTCAAAAAAAATCAAATAAAACTCTCTCTTCTACTGGCGCATTTTCAGAGAGTAGATCTTTTTCTCGTTTCTCCTTGCCTCTGCCAAAACGGATTTTACTCTTCTCTCTCCCTTAATTCAAATTTTCTCTCAGCATATCATCTCATGCAAAAATGGTGGAGTCCTCAATGAAGTTCGATCCACTATTCACGCCTAATCTCCAATCAAAATTGCCATAACTCCAAGTTCCATTTTGTGATTGCATGCAAAATTGATTGCAAGATATTTGTTTTCAAATTGATAACTATTGTTTTATTTTCAATTCCTATTTTGAACGTATTTTGTTTTCAATAACTTATTTTTATATTTACCTATTTCTTCTAACAAATCTTTCCTCTTTCATTTATTAAATGAGAAGATATCAATAAATCAATAACATTATTTTAACGTTTTTATATATTTTCACAATTACAAGTTTTATTCCAATAGTTTAAAAATAATAAAAGCATTATTATTTTTAACTAAAATAAAAAATATTTACATAAAGAAGTAATAAATTGAATAAAATCAATTTTCTCATTAAATAATCAAATTGCCATTCAAACAACATATTCTTTTTCACAATTACGTTCAAGCAAAAGCATAGTCATAATAACCATTTAATCATGCAAATTACGTTCTAATTATTTAAGTGGTGTGTGAGATTCCATCATCCTCATAAACATCTAATGGCTAAAATGACTCTACCTGATCAATGTTCTCGCCTTCATTCTCATTCACCTATTCCTACGTTCACTTGCACTCAATTTCTCATCAGCAATGACAAACCCCAAATTTCATAATAATGCATTTCAAACCATTTCATTTGCATTTAAATTTAAATTTCAATTCAATTTTAAATAATCATCTAACATAATAATTAAAAATCTCATGATTAATAATTGTATTTAAATAATTGACAAAATCAGTACGTGACATCCTTCCCCTCTTGGAAGAGACATCGTCTCGATGTCTTATTAATCATTCATTAAGCATAACATCTCAATCAATAAAACATAGTATCTCAATCATAATGAAATAATAACTAATATCATAGTTCTCAAAACATAAGCATAAGCAATCCATAGAAGCATCCACACTATCAAAGTTCACAACATGTGAATAAAAAACCAAAGTATCAAGTATCTCCGCATAAAGAAAATATCTAGGAAAGAAAATGAGGAAAATGATGGTCAATCATCTCAGAATCCTCCCATGTAGCACTATCCTCAGTATACTAGTCCCACTGAACCTTGTACTGAGTACTATCCCTATTACGTAGCTTAATGCTATGCATGTCTAGGATTCAGATGGGCTCCACTAGCACCACCCCTAGATCCTATACCTATAATGAATGCCAATCAAGTATATGAGATGCATCACGACGGTATGGTTTCAATAAAGAAACATGGAATACATTATGGAGTTGAGCTAGAGCAGGTGGTAATGCTAGTCTATAAGCAACTGGATTAATAACTTCGAGTACATCAAAGGGTCCCACAAATCTCGAAGCCAACTTTGATGATTTTCCAAATGAGATAGAGCTCTTATGAGGCTTAACCCTCAAAAAGACTTTATCTCCCGCAACAAACTGTTTGAAAGTCCTGTTCCTATCAACATAGCTCTTCTGTCTATCGACTGATTCCTTCAACCTACTCTTGATCAACTTCATTTGCTCATCCATTTCCTTGAGCATATCTGGACCAATGATGATCCTATCTTCCATCCTATCCCAACTAATGGGTGTGCAAAATTTTTGTCCATAAAGTGCCTCAAAATGTGCCATACCCAAAGATGCATGAAATGAGTTATTGTAAGAAAACTCAACCAATGGAAAATATTCCTCCCACTTGTACTGCTGATCCATGCAATACATCCTTAGTAGATCCTCAACAACCTGATTGACCCTTTCTGTTTGGCCATCAGTTTGTGGGTAATATGCATAACTAAAATTCAATTTAGTTCCTAATGCTGCATTCAGTGTTGTCCAAAATCTAGATGTCATCCTGGTATCCCTATTTGAAATAATGGTCTTTGGTACACCATGCAATCGAAATATCTCTTGCACAAATTTATTTGCAAGAGTCAATGATCCATCCTTCAGATTTTTAGGTATGAAATGTGAAACCTTCGTTAGCTTATCAAGGACTACTAAGATGGTATCATGCATATTCCTGCTCAAAGGTAATCCTTGGATAAAATCCATACTGATTACTTGCCACTTATACTCAGGTATATCGTGGGGATACAAAAGTCCTACTGGATGCACATGCTCAACTTTGACCCACTAGCATTCCAAACATCTAGCCACATACTCCATAACATATTTCTTGAGCTTAGGCCAAAAATACAAAGTCTTCAACTTTGCTACCATCTTCATAACTCCTGGATGCCCTAAGTAAGGTACATCATGTATTTCCTCAAGAATCAACTTCCTCAAGTCTCCACCCTCAGGGATATACATCCTTCCATGATATCTCACAATACCATCATACTCCATCACATATCCATGAAATCTATGATCCAAAGGATCCACCTCTAAGGCTTGCTTGACCCTTTCATAATGCTCTTCTGTTGGAACATACTACAACACTTGTCTCAAATTTGACCTTGTGGTCAACATAGCAGAGAGATGTCTTCTCCTACTAAGAGCATCTGCAACTCTATTTTCCTTTCCCTTGATATACTTAATACAAAAATCATACTCACTTAGGAACTCAAGCCACCTCCTCTATCTCACATTGAGGTTTTGTTGTGTAAAGATGTACTTAAGTCCTAAATGATCTATCTTTAGTTCAAATGGTTTCCCTAGGAGATAATGTCTCGACATCTATAATGCATGAAAAATAGCTGCAAGCTCAAGATTATGTGGTGCATAATTCAATTCATATTGTTTCAGTTTTCTGGACTCATATGCCACCACTTTCCCTTCTTGCATCAACACAACTCCTACACCTTCACCTGAAGCATATGTAATCACTATGAAGTGTCCATTAGGATATGGTATAGTCAAAATTGGTGCCGATGTCAACTTCTGTTTTAGAATTTGAAATGCCTTCTCGCACTTCTCAGTCCACTCAAATTTCCTCCCCTTCTTTTGAAGAGAAGTAATAGGTGTTGCTATCCTGGAAAATCCTTCCACACATTTCTTGTAATATCCTGCAAGTCCCATGAAACAATGAACTTCAGTAACACTCTGCGATGTTGGCCAATCCACAATTGCTTCTATCTTCAAAAGGTCAATTGAGATTCCGTCAGCAGATATGACATGACCCAAGTAGTGAACCTTCTTCTGAAAGAAAGTACACTTTGAAAACTTACCAAAAAGATTTTGATCTCTTAGTCGTTGCAAGAATATCCTCAAGTGCTTCTCATGCTCCTGTTTTGTCTTGGAGTAAATCAAAATATCATCCATGAATATAAGAACAAAATCATCTAAACAATCTCTAAAGATGTTGTTCATTAGATTCATGAATTCTGCTGGAGTATTCATTAGACCAAAGGTACCACCGTGAACTCGTAATGTCCATACCAAGTTCAAAAGGTTGTCTTTGGAATATCCCCATCCTTAATCCTTAGCTGGTGGTAACCTGATCTAAGATCAATCTTAGAAAACACTATGGCCCCTTTCATCTGATCAAACAACTCATCTATCCTAGGTAAAGGATACCTATTCTTAATGGTAACCTTGTTCAACATTCTGTAATCAATACATAGTCTCAAGGTCCCATCCTTCTTCTTCACGAAGATTACCAGTGCACCCCATGGGGATACACTTGGTCTAATAAATCCCCGCTTCATTAACTCCTGCAATTGAACCTTCAGTTCATATAACTATGTAGTAGTCATTTTGTATGGAGCCTTGGATTGAGACTCAATTCTAGGTAAAAGTTCAATTGAGAAATCAAATTCTCTCTTCGGTGGTAACTCAATAAGTTCTTTAGGAAAGATATCCAATAACTCCTTGAGAACTAGATAACCCTCTAGACTTTGCTAGACATTATCCAAGTCACTCACCAATATAGCATATATGGAACATACTTTCCGATGTGCTTTCTTTAGCTACATGGCTGAGATATGTCTCAACTCAAGAGGCTCTTGAGATCCAAAAATATCAACTAGATGTCCAAAATCATCCAAACAACTCACAATCTTATCCTCACAGTTCACTATGGCTTTGTGCTCAATTAACCAATTGATCCCTAGGATCACATCATATGAACCCAATGGTGCTACATATAGGTTAACTTGGGTTTGGAAATTAGGTAGCTTTGAATCGTTGCGCGATAGACATGAATCTACCCTCTTCTCTACTCGATTTCCATACTGAACCATCCATGCATGTGACATATAACCGGGTCTAATAGGTAACTTATCAACTACTTTAGGATCAATAAATAATTCAGTAGCTCTTGTATCTATCAAAATGGAAACTGATTGACCAAAAAGCTTACCCGTCATCTGAATAGGTGAAGCTTGAAAATATTCTTGACGGTTGTCAACCGCTACATGAATCTGGTGTTGCGATGCTTGTCGATCGTTCCCTTCTCACTGACCTCCTATACGCTGAGTGCAATTGGAGATGTAATGATCTCCTTCATAATTGTAAAATCCACCTCGTGGCCCTGGGTGACCACCTATCCTGTTCCTGATATTAGAGAAGTTGGTGTTATTATTATTCACTTTCTTATTTCCACAATAGCTTCCTTCTCCTTTTTCTTGAGAGTTTGTTCCTCTCTTTAGGCTCCTTATATGTTGATTGTTGTTACCCCTCTGGTTATTAATGTTATTATTTTGGAACTTCTTATTTCCAAATGTAGGTTTAGAATTCACACTCTTTCTGTAGTTCGCTACCTATTGCAACTTTTGTTCCTATTTTATAGCTTTCTCGAAGACCTCATCCATAGTCAATGGATTATGAATATCCACATCAATTCCTATCTGTGGCCTCAATCCTAGGATGAATTTTTAAATATGAAACCGCTCATCCATCGGATACTATGGTATGTACTTCAAAAGATTAGTGAATCTCTCCCAGTACTGAGTAATTATCAAACCACCCTATGTCAGATTCTAAAACTCTGTCATCTTCCTATCAAAGAACAACTGTGGAAGCCATCTCTTCTTGAAAAGTTGCAAGAATACATCCCATGTAGTCCCACGTGGTAGTAACTTCTTCTCAGTCTTCTCGTTATCCCGCCAAGTAGCAACTTCTCCAGTAAGTTGATATGTAGCCCAAACTGCCTTGGTCTCATTAGACATATTCCTGAGCTCAAAATATTTTTCCATTTCAATTACCCAGGCTTCAACTTCATCACCGATGGTCTTACCATTGAACTTGGGTGGTGCTACCATTTTCAAGTCTTTTGCCAACTCCCCTTCAATCCTAGCTAGAGGATTTGGTAGTTCTTCAACCCTTGGATTCTCATTATTGGGTTGCTCCTGATTTTGGGGAATTTCGATCTGAGGGTTTTGTCCTTCTCTCACTCCTCAAACTTCCTATTCTAGGTTATCCATTATGGAACCTTGCTGATTCAAAAGATTGAGAATCTAATCCAACCTGTCATTATCATTACTTGCAACAACTCCTTTTCCTCTTGAACCCATTATGTATCAACAATTCCTGCATCAAGGAATGATTTTTTAACGTAATGGACAAAGGAACCTAGTGTTCAAACCTAGGGCTCTAATACCAAATGTAAAGAATGAAACTCTTTAATTTCAAAACATCGACAATTCCTTAAATAAATTCATTTATATTCCAAGAAAGTTGAAACTCCATTCATTCAAATTCATAAAATCCAAAAGATTCCAAAATGACGACTTAAATTCTACAAATAGATTCAAAATACTTCCAATTAATTACATAAACGTGTCATCTTACACGACATCAATAATGTAAAAGCATTTGTAACAAAAGTTTACAATTCGAGACTTAGGTATTTTGTCGCCTTAAGCTCTATAATAATCATACAAGACTTAGGCATTATGTCACCTTAAGTTCTACAATAATTAATTCAAGAATAAAATAATACATATATGAAGAAATCATACTTCGATCTTCAATCCAATTGCACATCTTCAAACATGAAGACGAGAATAAAGATTGGGCACTTTTTCCACCCAACCTCGAATCTTACGCTTCCTCGGAATTCCTTAGTCATTCAAAGAATACCCGACCCTGCATGAATCGCTTAGCAAAAAGAAGTCGATAAGCAAGATGGAATCTTGTGCATGCCTAGTATAACTAGTAAATCCACAAGCATTTTTATTTTTCTAATTCATTTAAGAAACAAGCAAGTTCGATACTAGGATATGGTAGAGAGTAAATTTAATTACATCTATTTCAATGGTCCTTAAGTTACTTGGCCAAGTAAAATGTCATGCATGACAAATAATAGTAGTTTTGGAAAAGCAAAACTACACTCTCTATAAACCCATATTCGACACCTATCCCAGAAGGTAACTTTCCAAAAAAATGTCATGCGCATTCAATTATCAAGCATGCATGGCTCCATTCAAAACAAAATGATCTTTCACAAACACATGAACTGCACTTTATCTTTCAAGCAAACATGGTATTTTATGCAATAATTTCACAGATTTAAATCTTAAACAACATTAAGTTCATTTAAAATAAAATAATAAAATAAATTTAAAAGAAGGTGTATCTCAAGTATGTAATCTAAGTACATATTTAAACAAGAATTAAATGAGCACACATTCTTTCGGTTCATTTGCTCATGAAATTTAATAACACTTTAATATAGCCTTTCTCTAATTCGTTTAATTTCAAGGTAATTATATTTTCGCTTTATTTTATTTTTCTTTTCTATTTTTCATGTTTGTCTAAATTGTTATCTTTTCAACAAACGTAAAACCTCATCTTTTATTTATGTTTCGAAGCAATTTTTAATATTAATCCAAAAACATTCAGCTGTTTATTTTTGTACAAGTTTCCCTATCTTTTCAATTTCTATTATTTTGAAAGTTTTATCTATCTGACAGTTTGATGATTTATGAAGCATTTCTAAATTTAAATAAATCTGAAACAATGTGTTTTCTATTTTCATCTTTTATATATACTAAATTAGAATTTCCTAAAAAGAAACAAATAAATCTATTGTTTCTTGATATTTTTCTGTTCAAGTTGTTCAACAATTTTCTGTTTAAGTTATTCTTTGATTTTCCATAAAAACACAGTTTGGTGTAAAATATTTCTACTAAATTTGATTAAAACAGTGATTTGTTTTCTGTTCATATAAAAATACAAGAATACAAATAAAAGAATGAAACTCAATTATTAAATGAGATTGTGAATTTGAGAAATAACCAATTTTCATTTGAATCTACCTATGTGTTTCTTGAATCTGGAAATGATTCCTTGTTTCCTCTGTGAAATTTCTATAACTTCTTTGATTGTTATTCTTTCTCTCTTCTCTTAATTTTATTTTTATTTCTGACCACCTCTCTTTCTTCTGCTACTTGGGTGAGATGAAGGGAGGCAGATTTTTGTTATGTCTTTCCCTAAACTCCATCCTTCTTCCTTAATCATGTGTGCACCTCATCCTCTCCTTCTTCCTGTGCACCTCCTCCTTACCTTCTCCCTACACACCTCATCCTTACCTCTGGTCATCCCTTCACTTGTCTTCTTCCATGCCTCATCTCTCCCTTCCTACCTACGCACTTCCTCTCTACACTGGCCAACTCCTTTGTTCCCTTCTCCCATGTGCATTTTTCAGAGATATTTATCTATGTCCTCCCTTTACAAGCGCATGATGTCTCATGTTAAGCAGCATCCAAAGAATTAAAATGAAAACTATTCCCTCTCCTAGCCGTGTGTGTGTGTTAGAAGATGAGCAGGTTTAAAAAAAAATCAAATAAAACTCTCTCTTCTACTGGCGCATTTTCAGAGAGCAGATCTTTTTCTCATTTCTCCTTGCCTCTACCAAAATGGATTTTACTCTTCTCTCAGCATATCATCTCATGCAAAAATGGTGGAGTCCTCAATGAAGTTCGATCCACTATTCACGCCTAATCTCCAATCAAAATTGCCATAACTCCAAGTTCCATTTTGTGATTGCATGCAAAATTGATTGCAAGATATTTGTTTTCAAATTGATAACTATTGTTTTATTTTCAATTCCTATTTTGAACATTTTTTTTTTTCAATAACTTATTTTTATATTTACGTATATCTTCTAACAAATCTTTCCTCTTTCATTTATTAAATGAGAAGATATCAATAAATCAATAACATTATTTTAACGTTTTTATATATTTTCACAATTACAAGTTTTATTCCAATAGTTTAAAAATAATAAAAGCATTATTATTTTTAACTAAAATAAAAAATATTTACATAAAGAAGTAATAAATTGAATAAAATCAATTTTCTCATTAAATAATCAAATTGCCATTCAAACAACATATTCTTTTTCACAATTACGTTCACGCAAAAGCATAGTCATAATAACTATTTAATCATGCAAATTACGTTCTAATTATTTAAGTGGTGTGTGAGATTCCATCATCCTCATAAACATCTAATGGCTAAAATGACTCTACCTAATCAATGTTCTCGCCTTCATTCCCGTTCACTTGCACTCAATTTCTCATCAGCAATGACAAATCCAAAATTTCATAATAATGCATTTCAAACCATTTCATTTGCATTTAAATTTAAATTTCAATTCAATTTTAAATAATCATCTAACATAATAATTAAAAATCTCATGATTAATAATTGTATTTAAATAATCGACAAAATTAGTACGTGACACTCTCACATTTTAGGAGGAGTGAATCTTGCAAATTTTTCATCAAATTGTTGTTATTTCATTGTCAGGATGTAGCCACATCAATGAGGAGGTCGAAGAGGTAAGGATTGTTTGTTTTTTTTTCTGAATTTGTTAGTTTTAGGTTGCTTTTAATATTCATTTGTTGAATTTGTAGGAGATGATAATGATCTTGGAAACCCTATTCAAAACCCACTTGAAAATCCTCAACAAGCAGAGGAACAACAATATCAACAAAATCCTCAAGTTCAACATCCACAACAACAATCTCCTCCACCAATCCCTCAACATCCTCCTGGCACTTAGCAAAATTTAATGAGTAAAATTAAAAACAATAAAAAATAAATTGAGGAGTTAATCTTCTATATTGAATTTGTGGGTTGACATTTCTTAAAAGAAATCTATATTATGGCACTGGGTACACATATTTATTTGTTAACCCTTGCAAAGTGCTAAGATACCATGCATCAATTACCACTCTTGGTAGTCAAATAAACCACCTATTTAAAATTAGCTTTGGAGAGAAGAACACTTGCAAATTCTCTTACAGAATTGTTAAAACATGTAGATGCAATAAAAAAATAATTAAGTTGTTGGAAAGATAGGAGGCAAGCAACTAGGAATTTTTATTGGGATAAATTATCATATAAAGATGTAAAAGATGAAAAATATACAAAATTAGATTTGTGCTCATTATTCACCGACCCATGCACAAATCGAAATCTTGGCCTCAATACAAAGAGGTTTCCTATCCATTGGAGCCACCACCAAGGGATTAGGAACCATTTTTGGGATAGGTGGCACATGGTTTTTGATTACCCCCCATGCAACAATTACGAAGTCCCACAATATTTCCTGAGGAAACTATACTATGAGTTCATTTTGAATAAAATCCTGAATTATTTTGATATGAGGGATTTAGAAGGGAGAGGTTGGGGGTCAGCTCAAGACATAGGTGGTGCACAACTAGATCCTAGGTGGTAAGAGGGACGATCTCTCACTAGGCCATATCATGAGCACATTGTTATCCCTTCCACCATGAAGGAGAGTGTCAAGGTAGAAACTTTGTAGGTTATCACCTCTTTGACCCAGAGTGTCATCCAACATGCCAGTCCTATAGTACAACACCATCGAGGGTAGTCTTTGAGTGCTAGGCTTCCACCCCATTTGTGTCAGGTTTGCAGGGTGACTTGTACATATGACTCTACCAAAACTGAGGAGGCTGCTACATAGGATATGTTTGCAACTATGAAGATGGCGAGGGCAACTGACATTTTGAATCAGGCTTATGGAATTGGTACTCAAGTAAATGTTAGCATGTTCATTGAATTTAATTTATTAAATTTCATTTTTGAAATGAAAGATTAACTAATTTATTTTTAATATAATAATAAAATTTTAGGGTCACAGTGTTGATACTAGATACACTAGCGTTGCACCTGCTTAATACTCCACTGCATCTACCATTGAGGTACGTAACTAGTAAATTATACATTTATTAAATGTTAGTAGATTTTTTATATGATTGGTATTCTAATATCTGATTTTGGATGTTGAATAGGCTAATATTGGAGGTTTTATGGGAACACCTCTGAGTGCCAGTGGAGTTGGAAGAACCTTCATGCAGGTAATAGAATAAAGGGTTTAACTAAAGAATTATATTTAATAGATTTGTGTACCTTATATCCATATCATTGATTACATTTCATTGCACATATTTCAAATTCAAAGCATTACTTCACATTCCATAACTAATAACTAGATGTTGATAGATGAAAAAATTTCAACTACAATATAGTCAAGTTTAGAAAGTCAACATAAGCAATGATGCAATTACTTCACATAGCATAAGTAATAACTAGGAGCAGCTGCAAATTGCATTTGTTTGTCATGGAATTCCATGAGACCACTTTTTATTGAGGAATATTTTCAAACAACTCACTTACTTGTCTATGTTATGGATTCTTGGAAGAAATATATGAAAGAATAATAGTAAGCAATAGCATAGACAAGGCAATGAGTTGTTTGAAACAAATGCCTCAAAGAAATGTGGTCTCATTGCGATGTCCATCACCATGAGACCCAATTTCTTTGAGGCATTTTTTCAAATAGCTCACCGCCTTTTCTATGCTACCACATTTTCCATACATGTCTATGAAAGCACTTTTTCAAACAGTTCACTTCCTTGGTGCTATGGCTAAAAGGCTAAAAAAGGTACTTTCCAACAAACTATGGGTTCTTGGAAAAAAATCTATCAAAGAATAATAGTAAGTAATAACATAGACAAGGTAGTGAGTAGTTTGGAAAAATTCCTCAAAGAAAGGTGGTCTCATGGTGATAGAATGTCATTACATCACCATGAGACCACATTTCTTAGAGGCACTTTTTCATACAGCTCACCACCTTTTCTATGCTACCACATTTTCCATACATGTCTACCAAAGCATTTTATCAAACTACTTGAACTTCCTTGCTACTATGGCTAAAATCCTAAAAAAGGTGTTTTCCAACAAACTATGGATACTTGGAAAAAATCTACCAAAGCATAATAGTAAGCAATAGCATAGACAAGGCAGTGAGTAGTTTGAAAAAATGCCTCGAAGAAATGTGGTCTCATGGTGATGGAATGCCATTCCATCACCATAAGACCACATTTCCTTGAGGAATTTTTTCAAATAGCTCACCACCTTTTGTATGCTACCACATTTTCCATACACGTCTACCAAAGCATTTAATCAATCTACTCACTTCCTTGCTGCTATGGCTAAAAGCCTAAATTAGGTGTTGTCCAACAAACTACAAATGCTTGGAAAAAATCTATCAAAGCATAATAGTAAGCAATAGCATAGACAAGGCAGTGAGTAGTTTGAAAAAATTCCTTGAAGAGATGTGGTCTCATGGTGATGGAATGCCATTCCATCACCATGAGACCACATTTCTTTGAGGTATTTTTTTAAACAGCTCACCACCTTTTCTATGCTACCATGAAGATGGAATGGACAAATAGGCTATGTCAAGGAAATGTACCATCTTGACACACCAAGCAAAAGAGTCTCTTCCCTATTTTCTTTATTGCCTCAACCAAAAATCGAACATGGTAAGTAACTTCTTGGAACGATGCTATTCCAATGCACTACTTTAAAATACATTTTGAAAATGAACTTGGTTAGGCACTACAAATAAGGCTTTTAATGACCATATTCAAGATAAAATGGTTCCTATACATGTGGTGATTCACTCAATTAAGAGGCCTCCCAGCCCTTAGAAACATCTAAGGGCTTTGATGTATCACAAGGATACTAGGGGAAACATTCGTCGATATAAGACAACACTAGCTGGTTAATGACTTTCATCACACCAATTTATTTATATAGTAGACTGAAATGAAAGCATCGCTTAGGTCGTTCCCTCTCACAAGTTGGGAGGCAGACCCTCTAAAGGTAACACAAATTGTGAAGCTTAAAATGCTTTTCGTCACCCAAGATTTTCCAAAAGGCGCAAGGGGAGAGGATCTAGGTGCTTCCAAGAAGAAGAGTATACTTATGTGTTTCTCTTCACCCAAGATCACATGAAGTGCAAGGGGAGATGATACACACAACAAGTGCACTCAAGCAAATCAAACACACATTCATTTTAACCTTGACAAGCATAATGAGTTCATTTTAAGCACCAAATTGAAGGGTTGGGATTGTTTTTTTCAATTTTAAACCAATATTGCAAAATGAGGATATGTGGGTTCAATTTTAACCAAATTGAACATTAATTTAAAACCCAAATAAAATCTAGTTGGTCCTAAAACATGAAGTAAAGCATCATAAAATGGGTTATAATTACCCCATAAGTGTAAAAACACTTGTTACAATATCTAGTCAAATGATGATATGTTCCCTCACTTCAAATTTTATCGCCCAAATATACAAAACCAATTAGCCTCAAAAACAAAAACCAGAATTCAGTGACATGTTAGAAATCAGATGAAATCAAAAATTTAAAGCACATGTCAAAATTTAGCTTTTATTAAGTTTACTAGTAAAAAATGACATTGAAATCAATTGCATTGCTGAATTTCATCAAGTGTGTTGCCATATAGGATGTGTGTCACTATATCAAAAAATAATTGTGTCACTCTATAGGAAATAGTGACATCAATAGTGTCACTATATCAAATGCGTCGCTAAAATGAAATTCAGAAAGTGAATGAAAATAAGCACAACATCACTTTAAAATATTCGGTGACGATTTAATTATGCATTGTTGAATTAATTATGCATCGTTGAAATTGGAACAAAGTGTGTTGTTGTATAGCAATGCATCTGAGATACATCGTTGAATCTTCAATAGTGTTGTTGAATATGTAAACATAAGAAAAACAAAAATCTAAAGAGAAATTCTTCAGATTCGGTTAGTACTGCCCTCCTTCTAGCACCAAAATGTGATCAATGACATAGCATAAACCAAATAGACTAGATCCATATATATTAAAACCCTATTTAGTTTCCTAAGCATTAATCCCAGATATTCAATACTGATTAAAGAACAAGAACCCATTAAACTAACATGAAGAACATGAAAACCAAAATGGAAACCTACTTTAATATTCTAAATTTTATCATATTGGGGGAGTGGTGTCACATTGATGTGGAATGGAGACCATTTCCCAATCCCTTGGATAATGAGCTTATTTCAATTAGTTTTATTGAACAAAACTGATAAAATCAATATGAGATAGTGAAAACATGATAAAAACTAATTTAATGTGATGGTAATGTTTTATAAGTGTTAAGATGATCGATGAAATAGATGCAATTTATGCTAAATGGAGGTGAAGTTCAAATATGAAAGCCATTGATGCAATTTAAACTAAAATGATGCTTAACTAAGCTAAAATGGAAGCCATTAATGGATGCTTTAAGCTATTATGATCAATAAATTAAACTAAAATTGCTAAATGTAAGATAAATATGGATGCAAATGAGAGTGATTTTAACATCATAAGTTTACTATTAAAAGATGGATCCCTTTGTCTCCAAATAGTGATCTATTTATAGGAGATCAAATGAAAAAACAATGGATGAGATTGAAAAGATAAATCAATGGTCAACAATGAAAGGAGGATGAAACATGGACTGAGGATTCCAATCCATGATCAGAGTTGAAGGTTGACAAGGATCAACTAATTTAATCAATGGTCCAAATTAGCTTCAATAAACACACTTCCTAAGAATTAGGAAGAGGTTAAGAGATATTTTGGAGGAATGAGTGCATAAAATGGGATATTCCATAGGAATATTCCCTTTTAGAGGAATGCGCAAAGGAGGAATATTCTAAAGGAATATTCCCTTGCAGGTGGGATAGTTAGGATTAATTAGTAATTTGATAATTAAAAAAAAGTTTTAATTATACAAATTAGAGGAATCTAGGATATCCATTAAATAATTTATTTATTTAATGAAAAGGGATAAAAATGACATTTAATTAAATAATTAAGATTATTTAATTTAAATGAGAGGACTTAGAGTGTTAAAATCAAATATTTTGATTTATTCAATTTAATAGGATGGAAGTTTAGCATGAAAAGGGGAGGAATTAACCTAATTAGCTTAATTAGATTAATAGATGAAAATTATGAATTGAATTAAATAGCTAGGATAATTTAATCAAACAAGCAAAAAGAGGATGGATTTTAGGATGAAATGATGTTAGTATATTGGTTCCAAGTGTGTATATCATTCGAGAAATTTTTAAGTGTCCACAAATAAAAGCATATTTCCCTCCATAATAAACAAAATCACAAAAATCAATTTACACTCAACATTAATCCCCCCTTCCAAAATTAAAATCAACAATTATATTGTCAGCATTTGGACTTTGTCTCCAATTCCTAAAGAACCTGGGCCATCCACATGAAATATCTCAATAGAAACATTAGTACACTTTGGAAATAATAATCAAAGCATTAAATATAAACATTGAAGTTTTCTAGCATCACATAATTACAAGATCTATCATAATAATCATAGACATTTATCCTTGCATAATTTAAACATTTACCAAAACACTTACAATCAGTCTATTTTATTAAATAAACATAACATATCATCAATAAGAAAATAAATGTCTAAACACGTAGATTTAAAATTTATGTATATAATCCAAAATGATAATATCCATGTACCAAAATCTCCACATAATCCATGTCCAAAACACCACACTACATAAATAAGAAATCAAACTAAGGTCTTTAGAGTAACACTAGCTATGCCTCACAAATACAAGGAGGTACTTTTTCTTCCTTGTTTGAGATTAGGTTTTCTTGTGTGGACTATATATATACTTTTTTGAGTCATAAAGGTAAAAGAACATTTACCGAGTTTTTACATTTAGCATTAAATATTGTTGAATCCTGTGATGTTTAACTTGAGATGTGTTGTTAGGTTAAACATCATTGTTTATAAACTAGTTTATCTATCTTATTACATAATATATATAGAAAACATCAAGATATATCAATTTGCGGGCTTATAGATATCTTGTAATTGTTTTACCTATCTCTATTATCTTATGCAACATGCGTAACTTCAAAAAATTTCCCATCTTTTTAATATATGTCATTTGTTGACATGTTGGAGCATGAACTTTTAGTTCCTAAGGTTTTTTTGTCACACTTTATCCCTTTTTTAATTCCTACAAATGTATGATTTTGTGTCCATATCACAATACTATATATGTTGATTGTTTAGAATTTAGAAGTCAATGCATTCTGTAGTTTTTTATCATAGATCTATATGCAAGAAAGTGTTATGCATTTTTCTATTATGGAGAATTTACAGAAAAATATGTTTAGTGTGTCTGTGCATTTATTATCCATGGATGGGAGCAAACAATTTCCAAATATGCTTTGGGATTTTGGTCCATATCTTACATGCAAAATGATAATGCACCATTGACTTTTTAGATGATCGATCCTTGTAGGATTTTTTAACAGGCCTTTTTTATGGTCTTTAGCCAAAATAGATTATCTTTATAGTTATTTTGAGAAGATTTAACTTTTTTGTTTGGCCTTCAAAATTATTATTGGTTTCCAACATGTAGTTTTGATGCAGTTAAATATTTATATACTTGACAGATTAATGTTATGAATTAAGAAGATTCAGTAAGATTCTCTTGTGAAGACTTTGTTTGGAGTGATATTCTCTAAAAGAAAAGCACTTTTCTCCCCAAATATTGATTCTCAAAAACACTAAAGAAAAGGTTTTTCTTTAAAGATTGATTCTCAGAAATATAAAATAGAATTTTCCCTCCCCACTACCTCTTCCCTACTCCAATGACCTTCTCTTTCCAATCATGCCCTCCTCAAAGAATAGGAGATTGTTATATATATATGAAATTTCCCTTTCTTTTAACATATTGTAGGGGATGTTTGTCTTTACATTCATTTATACACATCTCTAATTCATCTTTCCAGTGATGTTGCTATTGAATGTGATTAAATTCTACTTTCTGGTTATGTTGAAATAGGCAACATGCCTTTTGTTGAGCACTTGTAATTTTATAAGTGAAATTTCTCTCCTTGTCCATCCATATAGCCTCGTTCCTTTCTTCAACTTGTCTTGGTTTTGTGATAAAAAAATTTAGTTCATTCTCTAACCTATTCTTTTTAGTATCCAACCTATTCCTTTTAGTCTCCAATTGTTGCCTTTCAACTCACAACCTTTCAATATATTCAACTTTTAATGACTGCTTAGCATACTTTTGATAGTCAAATTTTTTTCAAGAATCTTGTAGTTGTAGCTAAGGCATATTTTGAAGAATTTAATAAGTGTGAACATTGTTCTTTTTATGGAACTTTCTTGAAGCACAAAATTTAATTTGACAACTATGCTATGAATTTAAATTAAGAATTCCTCTAAATATTTCAACTTGTCACAAGTTTCCTTGTGTCTTTCCATCTTTGCTTTCCATAATTTTATAATTTTATGACCTAGAAACTTGTATTCCTTGTTTTGAGTAAAAAAAAATTTCTCCTCATCCTCACTAAGAATTACAATTATTGCTTCATGATGAAAATTTATTTGTGATATATTCCCCAGATAATGAAAAATTATTCAGTATTTAGACAATATGTCGAGCAATAAAATATCATCTTCATTGGTATAAGTTGCATCCTTAATTAGTGATCCCTAATAAACCAAGTTTCCTTATGTATGTCTTTGAACAATACATGTGTACTGTATACCACTCCATTCTATATCATTTACAACTTCTTCCAGGCTATGTTCAAATTTTAATGAGAAATTATAAGTTGTGATCCATGTGTTATCTATCTGAACGTGCACCCTTAATTCAACCATTGAGTGAAACATTGGGATGGTCTCAAGGTATGGTACCTTTCTATTTGAGGCCAAAACTCCAATTATAAATTTGGTTCTCTAGAACTTCACCTAGTCTACCCTATGCTACTATTGATGCTAAGAAAAGGGGTGAAAGGAAACATAAAAGTGAATCCTAAGACTAAAATGTGATGCACCAATATGGTCTTTGAGACTTACACGACTTTATTTGCACACAAAATTGACCAATAATAAAGATGATTCATACACAAGTAAGAGGTTTAATATTCTCATGCATCAATATTTCATAAGAAGGTTATGATGTTCACAATTCTAAAAGGAAAATCTAGTATTTCTTCACAACTTTGAATTGTTTACATCATTTACAGAATCTAAAATTTGCAATAATGCATATATCTTCTACCCAAAGGTGTTGATAATGAGAAAAGTAACAAAGGAATTATCATAACTCATAGAGATATTCATCAATCAGTACATTTCACAAATGGAAACAACCATAGAGAAGGCTAAAATGTTTAAATTCATTAATTGAAAAGGTGTTCTCAATAGTTGTACATTCTTGCAAAATGAGCTACAAGGATGTATCATCTTGAAAGAGCATTCAAAAAGTTACAGTACAACATCTAAGAGAGTGATGCAAGAGCATCTAGGGGTACCAAGCAATCTTGCACACCCAATTTTTTAATTTTAATTTTAATTTTTGGTATGTTGTTGGTTTTACTAGCATGTGACTCATCATCAACTCTTTCTTATGGACCCCTTTTCATAAATCATTATGCCTTGAAGTTAAATTATAATGTTGTTGCAATTTTTTTAAATTAAAAAAATTAATGCTTGGAAGACAAAGTCCCATGCTCAAGACTGCATAAATTGATTTTAATTTATTATTTGTAACTCCTAGGAATAAAAGAGAGTGAAGATATTAATCATTGTAGGTAATGCTTGGCACTTGGGAGTGGAGGTGCTGGAATAAGATAGTGGAGGTCATTTTGGGTAATTTTTTTTGGGAGAACATATAAGAGGGGTTGATTGGATGATTCCCATGCCCAAGAAGGATTAATGAGCATTTTGGATGTGGAATGACATTTTTGGGGGTGTGAGGAAGATTGTTTGGGTTGTAATTGTGAGACCCAGTCTCAATAAAATGACCATAAATTTCTCATTTCAGAACAAAATCAAGATTTTCAAAATATTCTAAAAAATTTAGAATGAGTCGCACAAAACCCAAAAACTATATTAGAATATATTCGTATGAATGAGGGAGCGATGATAGACAAAAAGTGTCGATTTTTAGAAGATAAAAAAATCAAGAGTGAAGAGGGGAGAAAGAGTGGGGGTAAAAGTGTGGAGTGCAACATGGAGTTCAAGGAAGAGGCAGAGAAAATTTGGTGGGGTTGTATGAAGAGGCTTGGGCAGCAAGAAGATGAAGCTACAAGAGGAATTTGAGCAGAAAGAAGAAGCTACAGGGAGAACATTTGTGCAGATTTGATTTCAAAAATGTATTGAGAAAGTTTGTACTTGTGTAAATGTGAATGAAAGAAGTTTAAATTTGATTTGAAATGATTTCTCTCTTTTTTTAATTATATTATTTTGTGAGTTCATGGTATGAGGTTTTCTTGTTTGCATCATAGAGCAAGAACTAGAGAAAATTACTCCTTAGGCTTGCCTTATATGTTGATCTCAATAGTTGCATAATGATAGGAACATGTGTTGTTAAGATAAAGATAATTCCTCACTTGAGTTGGTTTATTCAAACTCCTTGGGCGTCCAAAACAATAACCCCTACTTTGCATCCCCTTAAACTACTCCAAAAAGTGTTTAAATGAAGAAAAATGAATTCTTTTGAACCTATCCACCAACTTATCCTCCTTGAACAACTCCTAGATGCTTGTAGGTGCTCCAAACTAAGTCAAAATTACCTCCTAGATATATTCTCCAATTTTTGCACACCTCATTCAACTGCCCTAGATGCATGGAAATTCTCATTACTTCCCTCAACATGTCTTGACTTTATCTTCAAGTTTATAGGACATGTGGAAAAGGCCTTGGGAAAGATTATAGGACTAAGGAATGACGCATGTTTCATGTTCTAAAACTTCCTTATTATGATCTTTGTCACTTACAATTTGCTACATGTCCTTGGGAGTCACATAAATTCTCCTCTATTCTATTGGGTTGTTCATTGTCCTTTCTTCCTTGGGGACCAACTATTTGACCTCTGTTTATTGTTCATTTTTTTATATCCAAAAATCTCTTGAAGGGTTATGATATAATCACCATGGACAACACCATCATTATTGAATTATTATGCTCATTCTTCACTAACTTTTGGACCCTCAAGACAATACCTCGATAGGTTGACCTTTACACGGGGACTGTCACTTCTTGGGAAAAGACTATTCTCCAAATTAGTAAAAAAATGTTGACAACATTGTGCCTTGAGACCTCCCCACCAACTAGCATGGGGTAGATAAATTGTGTTACACTAGAGGGCCACAATAACACTTGTGATTTTATGCAATAAAACACAACACATTGGGATGTGGATCATAATGTGTACTTGATCTGGAATGAGTTACATTCATCCACAAATTGATGTTTGATAGAACATTTGGATTCAAGAAACTTGGCATGTTTCTATTCTTTGTTATAAGAACACCGTAACTCTACCTTGAGCACATCTATAGATTCAAAGCATATCTTATGAACAAGGTCAACTTATGAAATTTCCTTAAACTAGTGTGGACAACATTATTATCTCATTTGTCCTTTGTGTTAAGATTCATTGTGCATTTGATAACTATATTCAATGATATACTGTATCTTTGATAGATCTACCATGAAATAAATACTTTCAAGAGCTCTTGAATCAAGGTAGGTGGAAAGATACTTGTACCTATGATGGAGTAATGAGTAGACCTACCCATCTCTATTGACACCTAAATTTATATGTTTTGTATCAAAAATATCTTCTTGTCTACTAGTAACCTAGGAATGTCTTACCTTTGACACTATGAATTCTTCAAGGTGATTACCCTTGTCATATTGGCCTAATGAGGCCTAATGAAACACTATGATCATCATAAACTTGTTAAGACAATATGGAATTTGTAGCTAATAAATTATCAAAGTATCCTATAAACCCATAATATGACCTAATCTTTCTAATGAGCTTACATCCTTTAAGTGAACCAATACTATGAAAAAACTTTGCTACCTTTACATACACCATATCTAACATCCCTTTGACTTCCCTCCTCATGATAGTATCATTGAATATCCAACAAGAGTTTTTCTCTAACTCTAATTTGAAGCTCTTTCCTCAAGAATTAAGGTTTGTCATCCATGCATATCTATCATTTATACACCTTCAACAGGGTTTTAACTATACTTCATTTGTCCTTTGCAAATTTTTCTTCACTCATCATTCATTGGATTAGATCCACACATGATTTTCCTTTCAATTTCTCGATCTATACCTTTGATGTATTTATCCCCTATTACATTGGGATTTAACCAACCAACAAATACAATAGCATCTACGTGTACACAAGTCCTTAGCCCCAAATATTTCATACTCTTGACCTCTATTAAAGAAACCTAGCCTCAATAAAGTAATATAGTTGTATACATGACCACTTTGTATATCTAACTCTCTTACCTTTCCTCCCACAACTGAAAATTCTAAATATTTTGTATAATATTGTCTACCATCCAAATCCAACCTTGACCTTAGTACGTATTCTATTGCATCCTTAGGTGTTTGAATCATATATTTGGTTTTTGAGTAATAGAATCACAATCTACACCAATATATCCATTGAGTTTTCCATTCATGCCCAATGGTATTTTTTAAGAGTTGGGGATTTTCACAAGAAGGAATGTCATTGATCTTAAGAACTTCACATAGTGTTGCTTCATGAAATAGTCACCTGTTGTATCTTCTACTCAAACCATTTGCATGAGGTTCCATTTACATACCTTCTTGGCTGCTAAACCTTGCTACTATCATGGTATCTGAACATTCATATATCACTGTGGCCTGCTCTTTTTAGTTACTAATTTCATGACTGCTCATGCATTCCTTTAAATTTGACTTCTATTGCAAATTTTCTAGACTCCTAGACATGTTTCATGCTAGAGTTACTAGAAAGACGACCTTTTCATAAAGAACTTGTCTATGTATTGCAAAATAGATTTTTATGGCTTTTGAAATGATGAAACAAAATTCATTTCCTTTACATTCTTGAGAAAATATTTCTAGTGAAAGTTTTGTTGTAATGTCAAAGCATCTCCAATAATCAACAATTAAAGTTTTACTCATGACAAATAAACATTCATCTACCTTACATTAGGGAAAAATACAATATTATATGAATTTGATGCTAGCCTTTCCACCTCTTTTGAATAAGTCCATACAGTTAAAAAATATAGCATATACTTTACACCCTTGAAAACCATCAACACTATTAAACTCAATTTCTCTAGTAATTCCTTAACAATATAACCTATAGTTACTTATATTATCAATCTGCATCGATAGATATCCACTAGTGAAAAGCTCATTGATAATTGGGATTGCATTAACTTGAGGTTCAATTTTTCAAGTGACAAAGAAGAGTAGAATTTAGAGATGCATTAGGATATGGTTTAGATTGATTGTGCATACTATTTTTTTGCCTTGGAGTCATTGTGTAACATGCCAACCCTTCAATAAAGTAAAAATTACCTAAGTTTTCATTGTGCAAGTAAATAAACTATGTAACAAGACATTTCAATAAAAAAAAAAATCTTTATTGGGAAATATGCAGACACAAATGACATAACAATTTACAATAAGGAATCCATTACAATAATTTCACAAGTTACAATAATACAAGAATGTATAAATTTACATACATAGCTCAAACCGGCTTTAGAACAAATAACTTATAGATGGTCTAGGATCCTTCCTTTCAAATCTTGATCTTTAGTCACCTGCTCTAGAGGAGAAGCATCACTCAAGCACTTTTCCACCAACCATAGACTCATATGCAGTCCCCTGCACATCTATCATTTGATAGATGGTCCTTCCCTTCAATGAAGAGATTGGTAGATTAACCAAATAATGACAACCAATTGAGCATAGTGTTGTGTCCTACATAACTAGAACTTGTAAACCCATAATCTAGCATGTAATACTGGCTCACGGTGAACTGACAGTGGAGCTAGAGGAAATCACACTACTTTGGAAAAAGTGTTCTCATTCAGTACTTTAAATGAAGGTCATTCTATCACATACACCACTCAGGGCTGATTTGACTTAAGGCCATCATAAAAGATGCATAGGTATTTCCTTCAATGGATAATCTATCACCCCAGAGATAACCTATCACCACTTCTATAAACTTGGAATAAATCTACTTAACAAAGTAAATGCACAAGATCCCTCCCATAATGGATAAACAATCCTAGGATTAAACACTAGCTATCCTAGTTAAATCCATAACCTACCTAAGAGTAACACTTATACCACTTATGTTCAAGCATATCTAGTATGTAATACTTATGATAAACAAAAATCTCCTATTATGGATTACATACAAGCACATCATAGAAAAATAATAGCATCTTCCATTTATTTTACAAGAAATACTACTTTCCCTAAATGCAAGTAATCATAATAGATAATTCAAAGCAACCATGGAGAACAATCTTTCAAAACTAAAAAAATAAAGAAGAAATATCCTCATGCTTGGTTATGCTTATCCAATCAATTGACTGCAAATTGGTTTTCCCATAACAGCAACTAGCTCAAACTTGATTCCTTCAACTATGCCACAATAAATCCCTTCTCTCAAGTTGATGATGTATTGAACACTCAATATACTAAATCCCTCACAAATACTCTCAACTCTCTCTCAAATAAAACAAAATATTGTAGCTATGAATTGCAAAGAAAAATGTATAAAATATTGTGCATAGAGCATATGGGATGCATCCGAAACAAGTGAGTTTTCTCTACTATTTATACAGCAGAAAAGACACTTTCCATCCTACAAAATAGGCATGAGTGTTGAAAAAAATCACCATGCAAAATCACTCATTCCTCACAACTAAAAGGTGGTGCACAAAGAAGAACATACTCAACCAAACAATACTACAGATCGACCTCCTTGGTGACAACAATGAAAGACTATTTCAAAACAACACATGATTATAAGGTGTAATTCAAATTTCTCTCACAATGAACATCTACAGTGAATAAGATTCATAAGGTGGTGCCAAGATAAATAGCTCTATCAAACAATTCATTGGGTTAACTATATATTTGAATCATTCAATATCAAATATGTAACACATAGATCAGATCAACTTAGTCTCATATGATTTGACTCTCTTCACTTATCAGATTGACCAAGTCAATGACTTGTTGTACATGATCTTAATTTGATGTTGATAATTACCAAATGACAAGGCATGTAAAGAGTTTACGAAGTCAAAGTTACTCCCAAATAAGGTGTCGACTATGTCTCCTCCACATATCAACTTATTGTTGCAAGTTACTTTGCAACATGTTCCTTTCTGCATGGAAGCATAAGTAATACTCGACCTCTTAAAACTCAGTCATAAGTAACATGTGATCAGCCTTTGTTAAAGTTAAATAATTGACCTCTATCATTGTTAATGATAGTTGATTCCCATGCAAGTGATAATATTTAAATATATATTATAATATATATAATATCACATATACATATATATAAATATCAATGTATATCTATATATATGTATATGTATATATATGTTAATATATATTTATATATATCATATGCCAACTATGTAAGTATACATTCGATATACAAATAAGTATAAAAAAGATAGTAATCACATAGTATTATCAATATATATCGATTGTATACATACATACATATATGTATGTATATAAGTATATGCCTCTATGTACATGTATACATATATTGATACATTCATTTGGAATGTCCATTTGGCATCATACGCATGTATCGGTACATATATATATATACACATTCGATTCACATAATAGCCATACACAATTACTATTGCATTGATAAGCACCTATGTGTGGTATATCTATACATATACATATACATGTCGTTAGATCCCATTGACATGCATGCATATATATATACACATACCCCATGCACATCCTACTCATCAATACAAACATAGTAATACAAGAAAGAACTCATAAGCTCAAACAGATAAACATCACCCAATACTGCATTCCATAGTAAATAAGACTCTTACTAATGCAAACATGTGAACTAAGGATGACTTACCAACTTCCCACATAATGAATCAATTGAAGTATTCTACTGTGGTGTGTGTAAGCTCAAATAGTTTACTTTACTGGTTACCTGACCAAGATCTTCTCCTAAGTGATACTTCCCCTCCGCTTGGAGGAATGGAACATATCCTGCAACCACTAACACATGCACACAATAGTCAGTTATTCACAAGATATGCAGTATATGTAGTACATATTCAAAGTTAGAATATAAATTCAATAACCATCCACTTCACATATATGCAGTACTTGAATAGACAACATTAAATGAGATAACATTCACATATAACACATCAATAATAGTCAAATTTTTTTCCTCAATACCCCAATGTTCTCCAACTGAAGCTAGCCAGGATTTTTTCCTATAATAGGGGTGAGTTCCTATTGAATTACTTGGGGTTACCTTTGTTTATTTCCAAGACTTAGAAGTCTTTCTAGCTTGGAATGTTCGATAAGTTCATTAGAAATCCGACAGGTTGGAAAGGGGCACTTCTTAGTCAGGTAGGG
The DNA here is from genome assembly GCA_007115665.2 of Sequoiadendron giganteum. Classification (NCBI taxonomy): domain Eukaryota; kingdom Viridiplantae; phylum Streptophyta; class Pinopsida; order Cupressales; family Cupressaceae; genus Sequoiadendron; species Sequoiadendron giganteum. Next base: position 384,555,371 of record CM021102.1, read on the forward strand.
AAGGTGCAACTCATTTCCTCCACTCTTCAGAATTTTCCATTGTATGATATGAGTCTTTTTAGAATTCCAATTAAATATGAGGAGAAAATGGAACATATCATGAGAAGGATTTTGTTTTCGAGGGTGGAATCCAAAGCTAGAACTCCTCTTGTGGCTTGGGACTTGGTTTGCAAGCCCAAGAAATGGGGTGGCCTAGGTATTAGAAACATAAAAGCTTTCAATAAGGCATTATTGTCGAAGAACATTTGGAGTCTCCTCAATGGGGAAGTTGGTTGTGATTCTCTAACTAGAAAAAAATATTTGTATGGACTTGGGAGAACTTAAAATATGCTAACTTCTGATGACATCCCTTTTGGCTCTTATTTTTGGAGGAATATCATTCCTTCTAGGGACCTGATTGCTAAGAGTGTTAAGTGGATTTTGGGTGATGGTACCAAAATTCTCTTTTGGGAAGATGCTTGGTGTGCTTTTGAACCTTTGATCAATTGTCCCTGGGCTCCACCCATTATTCCTTTATGCAAGTGACTCTTTGGTATTAGAGTGGCTGACCTCTTTCAGAATGGAGAGTGGAAGAATTTCCAAGATTGGGATCCATCTCTAAAAGTTTTAAAGTATTTCCTATGTAATGTTTGAATTACTATCTATCCTATACCGGACAAGGTAGTTTGGGCCCCTATGCTAATGGTAATTTTTTGGCGGCCTCTGCCTTTGTTAATTCATTGGAAAAGCCTAATTCTTTTCCTTTCTAGGGGAAGTTATGGAACAAGATGTTGATCTTGAAGGTGAATGTTTTCTTCTAGCTGCTCATGCAAGGTAAAGTCTTAACACAAGATAATCTCTATAAAAGGGGATTTGCAATTCCAAATAGGCATGTCTTCTGTGAAGCTGATGTTGAGAGTGTTTTCCATATTTTCCTTAGGTGTGGTTTTTCCTCTCTTATTTGGTGCAAGTTTCTTGGCCTTTGGAATTTGGATTGGGTCTTTCCAGATTCTCTTTGTAATTTTATTGAACAGTGGAAGTGTCCTTCCACTTCCTCCACTCTTAGGTGGCTTTGGGAGCTTGTGGCCTCACATATTTCTTGGGGTATTTGGAAGGAATGTAACAATAGAATTTTTTGTGATTCTAAACTCAAGATTGGAAATCTTTTCATTAAGATTCATCGAGCGATCTTGGAGAATTTTTCTCTTATTGGATCTGAGTCATCACATTTTGTCCCTTTTGCTTGCTTGGCTGGGTATGAATTGGTGATTTCTAACTCGAAGATCCCTTCTATTCCTTTTGAGGTTTCTAAGTTCAACCTAAATGCTAGATTGAATACTAAGTGGAGTCCACCACCTTAAGGGTGGGTTAAAATTATTTTTGATGGGGAAGACAAGGGTAACCCTAGTCCTGTAGGTTGTTGGGAGGTGTTGAGGAATGAGGATGGCAGGCTCTTAGGTGTGGTGGCACTCCCATTGGGAAATTAGACAAATCACTGTGTTGGGGAAGAGGCTACATTTATAAGTATTAAGTTCATTGTGGATAGGGACTACTCTAAACTATGGGTGGAAGGAGACTCATTAAATATCATCAATTATATACATGGCACCCATATGCCAAATTGGAATGTTGATCAATTAATATACCGAGAAGGTAATTCATTGGAAAAAAAAATTCCAACGAAGTTGTCAAGCTTAATGAGTATAGAGCATGGGAGGAAGGCCCTCTCCTTCACGAGGCAGCTAGGATCTTAATGAGAAATGATGGTTTTGGCTGAGTTTATGTGGTGGCATTATTTAACCATTAGTACCAATTCTCAACTCACACTCTTTGTGGGTATCATTTGGCTTGTTGGCTATCAGACGAATTCTACTTGCTAGGGTTTTCTATTGTTGGTTCTTTTGAACATGGGAGGTGACAAAAGTAGAATTGAGCCTCATTCTTGTGCAAGCCTAAGAAAGAAGAAGAAAATTTGGAGGATTCTTCAACATGGGAATTTTACACCATTCTTGGAGAGATTGCATGGACACGGCCTGAATGCTTTGGTGGAGTTTGTTTCTTATTGACACAATCACAAACTCTAGATTAAGGGCTTGGTTTTTGATGTCAATGAGGAGTTGATTGCTACTATGATTGGGTTGCCTATGGTTGGTCATAAATTCTTAAAAGACAAGAAGACCAATGAGGAGGAAATGGCTCAATTTTTTAAAGATGACAAATGGAAAAAACTCATTAAGATGGAGACTTGGGGTAATGAGATAAAGTCTCTCAAGAAGGTATGGGTGAATATTGTGGAAGTGATAATGTGCTATGTGACTCTGGAAGGTAGATTCACTACTATCCTTGGTCATCATTTTACTCTTTTAAATCATTTTAGGCATGAGATATTTATTTTCTTCCCATTCTTTCTCATGTCTTCCATGGAGGTCTTTGTCTATGCACACTTAAAAAATAGTGTAATACCCCTCCGTTTTTCCTTCTGGTTAGACAGTGTGTCCTTGTGTGGGTATGTTGCTTTAATGAGTTTTTGGTTATTCAGATGTTATCTTTATTCCATGCTTTGGATTAGCATAGTGGTTATTTGAATTAAAGATTATTATGCTTTGGATTATACTAATATGTTAGAATTGTCAGTTAGTTGCACTGTATTGGTGAAGGGGATGGTATCATATCACTCACTTGCGAGTGCCCTACGATCCCGTGTTTTCCTCTTCACGATGTGTATTTTATGCTGTTCATATTAAATGTTGTTGTTTACTTGACTTACAGGTTGACAGGTACAGGACATCGACTCCACCTAGTTTCACAGGTTGGAGCATGTTCAATGCCCAACGGTATTCAATTGGGAGATAGTAGCTAGGTTTTTCGTGCCAAGTCATCACCCTAGTCCTTGTATGTCATCAGTTGTTTGTCGGGTTGTGTTGTTTTGATTATCGTTCTCTCTCTTCGTTATTTAAAATTGCAAGTTAAAAGGAATTAAACGGGTTTTAGTATTTAAGTTGTTGATTGAATTAATTTGGTTATTATGTGGAAAATGTTATTTATAGTTATTAAATTAATTTAATTTAATTAATAAAATAATTTAATCTTGGATTAAATTTACTTTATTGAATTAATTAAATTAATTAATTTGAATTAAGCAAATTCATTTTGGAAATTATTGGAGATTTGTTGAAATTGAAAAAAATTAATTAATTAAAGAAAATGATTTAAAAGTCAATTTGAAAGTTTGAATTCAAAATTTGAAGAAAATGAGATATTTTTCATTTTCTGTTTTCAAAAATTTATAAGGGTTGTTGAAGGAATTTGGAAGGAATTTTGCATTATCTTAGAAATTTTCTTCACAAAATCAAGAATGGAGTTTTTGGAGCAAAATTAAAAAGAGAAGAGGAGGGTTGCTAAATTTTGTGGGTTTGGAGGAAAAGTTTGAGGAATCTGTGGAGCTCAAGAGGGTTTCAAAGCAGCAGCAAGATCTTTAGCGTAATTCAAAAGAATCAGGTTCTCATCTTGTTTTGATAAGATTTTGTTTGATTCAAAGTCTCATATGTGGTAGGGAAAATAGTGAACATGTTGAACTTTTGGAACTCCACTCCTTGGAAAGTTTGTGCAAAATTAAATGGAATCATGTTTATAGAATTAGTTTTTCTTCAATTCTATGTTCTTCTTTTTGGTTGAAATCTCATTTGGGAGAAAGCTTATATGTATTCATATATATATATGAGATACTCAGATATATATATATATATATATATATATATATATGTCTATTCCCATATTTATTATGTAATTTATTTTTTCTTTTCCTTCCCTTAGTAGGGTTATGCTAGCCATTTTTTTAAAAATAGCCAAAAGAAAAGTTCTTTGTTTAGAAACAAAAGAGTTTTATTTTTATATTTTTCAAAAAAAAAAAAAAATAGTTGAAAAAAATAAATAAATAAATAAAAACTAGGTGAGCTGGGGCTCACCCCACCGCCGCACCCACTCCCCACCGTCCATGGCCCGTGCAGACTGCGCAAGCAGCGACCACCAACTAAAAAAAAAAAAGAAAAAAAGAAAAAAGACAGTTGAAAAAAAAATAAATAAAAGAAAAACAGGTGGGATGGGGGCTCACTCCACCGCCGCTCCCATGGGGGCAGAGTGGGGGAGCCACGCCCACTCCCCATCGTCTGTGGCCCATGCGGACTGCACAGGTAGTGACCAGCGTAGTTGGTGGCAGCGCTGTCGGTGCCACCCGCGGGGTAACCGCGGCGGCTTCTGCACCCGCGATGCCTCCCTTGCCGCCATCCCTTCCTATCCCCGGTGGCGGCGCCTCCCGCAACCGCCCCACCTTAAGTCCGTTGCTTGCCTACAAAACGTCGTCGCCATAAGGAAATCTGCCACCCACTGTCAAACCCATGATCGATGGAAAAAAGCCAGCCGCCCAATGAGATTAGGGCATGCACGTGGATCGAGGCGTGATTGGATTTTAATTAAAAAAAATATGTTAGTTAAATAAAATTATATATATAAATATTATAATATATTTTATTATATTTGTTATATTAATTTATTAATATATATTATATACAATATAGTATATATTAATAATTAATATAATAGGATATAATATTATAATATTATGTATATATATAATAGTGTAAATATTTAAAATGAGTATATATTTTGTGAGTATATTTATGTCAAAAGAGTGTTTTTTTTTTTTATTCAAGACATGTTTTTTTTAGTTTAATCAAGGGAGTTAAATATTTGTTTTAGAGAATGCATGATTTAAATTTAATTGTGAAATTTAAATTGAGGTGCAAAGACCAAATATTAATCTGATTAATTTTATAATGATTTAATTTGCAAGGGCAATCAGTTATTTATTTTAAAATGAAATGTCTGTGTTATAGATGGAAATGTCTATTTTATTAAGAGCAAATAGGGAATTAAATATTAGGGCTAATTTCTCCTTTATCTGAAAAGATGAATTCTTAATTCAGTTTTATCGATGTAATGAATTGCGTAATGTAATGAGGAATGGATTTAGAATATCCAAAGGTAGTTTATTTCATGTGCCTTCACTGAATATTCTCTTCGTGTGCTTATTTTGGAAATGGATTAAAGGGAGTTTTATTCGTAAGTCTTCCAGATTGGATTTTCAGTTCTATGGGTTGTCATTTGGTGTTTGTCATCCTATTGTGAATTCTCTTGGATAGTGCATGAAGATTGTGTCTATGTTATAACCTGATTTTCATGAACGGGGATGTTTTGTACCTCCTTGGTTTAGGAGTGGATTTTGTGAGTTGTGCCTCCTTGTCAGGAGCGACTCTGTTACCTTGTTACCTCCAAGTGTTTGGAGAGGGTTTGAACTTATGTTGTCTCCTTAAAAGGAGAGGTCGTGGTATCTTGTTTATTGCACCTTTGTACCCTTGGTGATTGTTTGGTATGTTGTTGTCAAGTAGAGGAGTGGCTTGTAACGGGGGCCAGCATATGAAGTGGTGCCAGGATAACTCGTTGTAAGCGGTGTAATTAAGTGATAACTAAATCAATATACTTAGAAGTTTGGGTAGTAATTCACACTAATCAAGATAAGTATGCCTCACTCATGGACCCATGTGCTCAGTTAGGCTTGGGATGGGTGGGAAGGCCAATAACAGCAAGGTCATCTATCTTGTTGGTACGAAAAGTATTTGATTCCGCATTAGTAAGTATGAGGGCCGGGGATTGGAATGGGCCACCATTTGATGATCTGCTGTGGGTAACTCATGACGAGCTGTGTGATGACACTCTGTCTAGGACAATAGTTGACCTTTGATTTTGCATTAGTATGTATGAGAGCCAAGAATCGATTTGGGGCCACCATCTTGACAATCCGCAGTGGGTAACTCATGATGTGTTGTGAGATGGCACTTTGTGTGACCTTAGCTAGTATTTGTTTATTGTGGGTATGGTTTCCTTAACATACCTGATGTGACCATGGTTGGTGTTTGATTCTATGGGTATGGTTTTCGTAACATACCTGATGTGACCATAGTTGGTATTCGATTATTATGTGCATGGTTCTTTTGACATATTTGTTCTGCTTTATTTCTAGAAGCAATGTGACCTTGTAGAGTTGTACTTGTGTCATACTTGCATGGTATCTGAGTTGTACTTGTGTTGTACTTGTATGGTGTTTGAGTTGTACCTTGGGATGTACTTGTGAGGTTCTTGTGATTGGTTGTTTCAGTTTGATTCAGTTTATGTTAGCCTATGTCTAGAGGTAGATGGTCTTGGCTAGGATTCCTGGTTACTATCTCCTAGCATGGGGGGTGGGCCTTTGGGTTCCACTTGGTTGGGTGGCATGCATCTAAATCCGTTGGGTTCTTTCTTCATGTTCATGTGGACAAGACTTCCAGTTGGAGAGCTCGTGGGTTTGAATATCAGTTCTTGCTGTATTTCATTTTAGTTGATCTTGTATTATTTTACACCTTTGTTGTTATCAAGGTGGAAGTTGTATTTGTAATTATGTTTATTGGACTTGCCTCATTCAAGGAATGAGTGTTGTAACCTTATTGTTTAACAAATGGATTAATGCAATGGAAAGTTATCTTTATGCTTGATGTAAACTATCTTAATTGGATGTATGTGTTTAATTTATTTAATAATTAAATGACATGGTTTAAATCATGTTTTTTGTTGAGGTTCTTTATAACCTCTGTCTCGTAACCTTAGAGGTTGTTGGCATTAGTTAGTGAACTTTCTTATTAATTATACTTTTAAAAAAAAAAAAAATTCGTTTAAATAGTTAAATGCAACTTCCTCTAGGGTTTCGTGGTGGGGCGTTACAAATAGGAGGGCATCAGTCCTACATGAGGGCCTTATTCTGTTAATTATGGAACATGTAAAAACCCTTATTCCCGCCTCTTCAATTGAGGGAAAGGAGAAGATTCTCACTGAGAATTTTGGCTCCTTTGGCTCGGATAACAGTGTGGCTAAGGATGAGGAGTGGAATGATGAAGGTGAGGAAGAGACCTCATCCCCTATGGTTTCCCCCTTGAAAAATAGGAAGAAGGGTAACCCTAAAGGGAAATGAGTAGTTAAGCATCTTATTCTGCATGATTTGGAGTCCCAATCTAATGGTGATGACACAGAGGTGGGCTCTGGGGATTCCACACCCAAGGATGAAGCTTTGGACATTGGCCAGGATGATATTGAGGTTGGTGGCAAGGAGGAAGGGTTTCAGGAGAATGTGAGGACAATGGAGGCCAAGGATAAGCCCAAAAGGGCTTCTAAGCACATTTCCAAGATGAAGAACCAAGCCTCAAAATATTTGGTTAAGGATACCATGGAGCTTTGCAAGGAGAAGGCTTTGGAGGAGAAGGCGATGGAAATTGATGATTCCCTAGTTCAAAAATCTCCTTTTTTGGAACATGAGGGTGAGAATAAGGTTCAGGAGGAGGATGTTGAGCAGAAGCAAGCAATGTCAGAGCCTCTGAAGGTCAATCCCCTATCAGAGGACTTCTCCTATCTTAATGATGATTCCACCTCTATGTTTGAGCTTCTTGACATGGCGAGGGCAAGGGCTACTAGCACTTTCAAATTGGAAAAATTGACTCTCCAGGAATTTAATAGGGTCAACATCAAAATTAGGGGATTGAAGGAAAATTTATAGAATATTCCAAAAGGCTCGTCCTCAAATATTTTGATTGAAAAAATTGTTGATCTTGAGTGTTCATTCACTAACTTCAAGTCCCTTTGTGAGAAACTCTTGGCGAGTTTAGTAGCCAAGGTATTGGAAACCAATGTGGATATCAAGAAACTTCTCCATGTATGTCACATTTTTGTGAAGAATAGTGTAAACTCTTTGGAGGTCTTGTTTCGCAAGATCAGTGAGCTTAGAGAGGACCAACTGTATTTTTCTAAGTTATTGGAGAAGGAACAAATGGTCAAAGGTAAAGGGAAAAAAGGTGCAAAGGATGATGGTAAAGGACTTGCGGCTAGAGGGCTGGTTGATTAGAAGAAGTCCTTTGAACTTGAGAAAAAAAAAATTGGACATGATTGGGTTGCATAGGATCCAAGAGCTTGAGGTGTCCTACACCTTAAGTAGTGTCCTTTTGTTTATTTTCTGGTTGATTTTTTGTTGTTAGGTCTCAGTTTCTTTCTTGTTGTTTTGTAGTTTTTTTGTTATTGGTTGATGCTGGTAAGTTTATGTTATATCTTTGGAGCAACATTTTATATCTTCTAGTGTCTTGGGTTTCGGGCTATTGCTGATGTTTTAATTTAATATCTTTTGAGCAACATTTTTGTACCTATAGTTGTAAAGGATTTTGGGTCCCTTCAAAACTTGTTTTTCCCATATAATAAAAACACATCAATAACAAAGTGCAAGCACAAGTTATTCATCTCTAGAATTTACATTACATTTGTATTTACCCTACATAGTAATAGTAAATAGTAATTACACAATTGGGGTGTAACATAGTCCCCCTTTGTGAATCAACATCCCCGATGATTTTATGTAGGAACATAAAACACAAAGAAACTAAAAAAAATGTTTTTCTAATATTCTCAAAAGCATCTAAAACTTGAGGAAACTTGTGTTGAATCTTTGCATAGTCCTCCCAAGTAGTTGAGTCTTTTGCATACTGGTCCCACTATACTTTGTATTGCAAGACTTCCCTATTACACAAGCAAAGCTTACATGTGTCAAGCACCTTGACGGACTTGAGAGTTACCACTTTGAGGTCCTATACCTATAAAGAAGTCCAATCAATCACATGATTATCACCTGGTATATAATTTTTGAGGTAGGACACATGGAAGACGTTATGCATTCTGGCAAGAGTTGGTGGCAACACAATTCGATAAGCTACTAGATTCACCTCCTCTAGAATCTCAAAAGGTCCTACATAACACAGGGCTAACTTAGAAGACTTTCCAAATTTAATGGAGCTCTTGTGAGGTTTCACTCTCAACAACACTTTGTCACCTATGGAAAAAAATTTGGGCACTCTATTGGCATCAACATAGATTTTTTGTCGGTCGTTAGCTCCAACCAACCTTTGCTTAACAATCTCAACTTTCTCCTCTATTTATGCCAACATTTTTGGCCCAAGACTCACTCTATCCTCAAGTCTATCCCAACTTATAGGATTTTTACAGTTTCATCCATATAATGCTTTGAAAGGAGCCATCTTTATCGTGGAATGGTAAGAATTGTTGTAGGAAAATTCTACTAAGGGTAAGTAATCTTCCCACTTTTTTTGTTGATCCATGCAATATATTCTAAGTAGGTATTCCAATACTTAATTCACCCTTCCAGTTTTCCCATCCATTTCTGGATGATATACTGAGCAAATATTCATTTGAGTCCCTAGTGCAAAAAATAAGGTTTTCCAAAATCTAGAAGTGACTCGTGCATCCCTATCTAAGATTATCTTCTCAAGAATCCCATGTAACAACCTAAAAAATTCTTGCACAAGTTTCCTTGCTAAGACAGGTGCTCCATCAATTAGATTCTTGGGTATAAAATGTGCTACTTTGGTAAGCTTATTTACAACCACAAGAATAGCATTGTGCTTATTTCTTGACATAGGAAATCCTTGCACAAAGTCCATACTTATGACTTTCCACTTCCTCTCTAGTATATAATGGGGGTATAACAAGCTTGCAAGGTGATGATGCTCCTCTTTCATCCTTTGACACTCAAGAAACCTAGCCACAAATCTAGCAACATGTCCTTTCATTCCTTTCCAAAAGTATAATGGTTTCACATCTGCCATCATTTTTGTCACTCCAAGGTGTCCAGAGTACGATGCTTCATGTACTTCCTTCCATACCAAATTTCTTAACTCTTCTATGTTAGGTACATACATTCTACCCTTATATCTAAGTATTCCATTAGGTTCAAAATGAAAACCTTCATACCTAGAATCTTATAGATTGCTAGTGAGTTCTTGCTTGACTTGCAAGTAGTACTCATCCTCTGTGTACATCTACAACACTTGCCATTTAAAGTCGATTTGAATCGTTACTATTGAAGCAATATGTCATCTTCGACTCAAGGCATTGGCAACCTAATTTTCCTTCCCTTTTATATAATTGATATTGAAATCATAATCAACTATTAACTCCAACCATCTTCTATGTCTAGTGTTTAGATTAGGTTGATTGAAAAGGTACTTTAACCCATTATGATCAGTTTTCATCTCAAACGGTTTTCCTAACAAGTAATGCCTCCACATTTGTAATGCGTGAACCACAACTTATAATTCTAAATCATGTGATGCATGATTCAAATCATAAGGTTTCAACTTCCTAGATTCATAAGCAATTACTTTCCCATCTTGCATTAACACATCTCCTAAACCATCTCTAGATGCATCAGTGATAACAGTAAATTTACCCTCAGGATCTGGTACTTTCAAGATCAGTGTGGTGGTTAACCTCTCTTTGAGTAGGTAAAAATATTCTTGGAACTTCTCAATCCACTCAAATTTCTTCCCTTTCTTTAGTAAAGAAGTAATTGGAAAACTGATTTTGGATAAGTTTGCAACAAACTTTCTATAATACCCTGCTAGACCCATGAAACTTCTTACCTTTGACACATTCTTGGGTACTAGCCATTCAAGTACTGCCTTGATCTTATATGGATCTACTAAAATTCCATCTACCAAGATTACATTCCCTAGATAATGTACTCTCTTTTGGAAGAATGTGCACTTAGAGATTTTACCATACAATTTATGTTCTCTTAAACATTGTAGGACTATCTCTAGATGCCTGCAATGTTCCTCCTCATTCCTAGAATAAATCAGGATGTCATATAGAAAATATAATACAAACTTATCTAAGTAGTCCCTAAATACACTATTCATTAGGTTCATTAATGTTGTAGGTGCATTAATTAAACCGAAGGGTAAAATTGTGAACTCATAGTGTCCATATCTAGTTTTGAACATAGTTTTAAAGATGTCTTCATCCCTAATCCTCTATTGGTGATATCTAGATCTGAGATCTATTTTAGAGAATACGGTGGCTCCCCTCATTTTATTGAAAAGATCATGTATGTGTGAAAATGAATACTTGTTCTTCATTGTAGCTTTGTTAAGCATATGATAGTCGATGCAAAAATTCAAATTACCATCCTTCGTTTTAACAAAGATGACTGGCGATCCCCAAGGTGAAACACTTGGTCTTATCAACCCTTTAGAAAACAGTTCATCCAATTGTGCCTTGAGATCCATTAGATTGGTGGTTTTCATCCTATAGGGCACCTTGGAAATAGGTTTGAACCCTGGAACTATATCTATAGAGAAGTCAAATATTCTCTTCAGTGGCAACCTTGGTAACTCATCTGGAAACACATCTGAAAATTTTCTCAATATTGGATACTTCTCCATATCCAACTTTCCATTTTCATCTAGATTTCAACATCTTCTAACTCTTGAAATATTTGAAATTCCAAGTTATCAAGATCCTTTTCAATCTCTTCTATCTTGATGACAAAGAGATTGCACCCTTTCTTCTTAGCTCTTAATAGTTGCATTGTCATGATTTAATGAATCTTGACCTCTCTAGGTATCCCTTGAAATTTTACTTGATTACAAAAATCATCTAGGCATTCTACATTTTTAGCATGGAAATATTCCTTAACCCTATGTCTCCACAACCAATTCATACCTAGGATAATGTCATATGGTCCTAGAGGTGCGACATATAGGTTCACTTCCATAGAAAAACTAGGTAGCTCTATCCTAGCCTTGAATAGACATTGTTCCACCTTCTTTGGAGTTGGCTTATCAAGAACTTCCACAACCTTATTTTGGTCTCTGCTTTCTTGACGGGTGGAGATAGCCTTGAGCTTTCACTCTTGTTTAATTTATTTCTCATATATAAGATCCATTTTTGTTGGATTGTGCATATCCACCTCTCCTCTGATTTGATTGTTAAGTCCCATGATAAAATTTCTTATGCGGAAGTGTTCATCTTTGTGATATATAGAAACATAATGCAGAAGTCGGGTAAACTTCTCCCAATACTCGTTGACTATCATATTACCTTGTCTTGAACCTTGGAAATCCGTGAGTTTTTGGTCATAATAGAGTTGAGGCAACCATCTCTTACAAAAAATCTCAACAAATTATCCCCATGTCAGCTTCCAAGAATTAATATTGAGTTCCAAATTTTTGTTCATCCACCAGTTAGAGGCTACTCCTATTAACTGGTATACACCCCAAGCGGCTTTAGTGGTCTCAGTGTAATTTTGGATTTCAAAATACTTTTCCATTTGGACAAGCCATTCTTCAGCTTCATATTCGCTAGTGTTTCCCTCAAACTTAGGTGGGGTAATCTTCTTCATATCTCTGGAAATTTTGGAAGCCATATGCTTCTTATTTCTTTCCTCATATGGCATAGGCGATTTTTCTCTTTCATGATTATGAGTTTCACCATGCCCATGAGAAGATTTTTCTCCCTCATGCTCATTAATGAGAACTTCTTTCTCCACCCTATCCTTAACTCTTTCTTTCTCAAGGTGTTCCAACCTTGCTAATATCTAGTCAAGTCTAGCTTCAACTCCTATGGGTTCTTGCCCAACTTCATGGCTTTCACCAAGATTGGTTCATGTCCTCACCATCTTCACAAGAAAAAAATTTACCTGGACATTTATCCATGTTAGATTTAATTATGTTATCAACTATCTTATGGAAAGCATTACAATTCCATTTATACTCTCATAAATAATTACACATAAGATTAAGCACATGCTTTTGATAAACATGTGATTTTATTCATTTCATGAGGATTTAAAAATCCTTTTGATTACATGGAGTGACTATTCAAATATTCGAGTGGAGAGTAGCCCTCAGATTCACTCTCTAACACATAACTTAATGTATTATATCCTATAGATTGAGATTGTTTCTCATCTCTCATTTGCTCGTACCTATCCCAAAAAGGATAGTATCCTTCGAATTTGTCATGTCCAATATATAGTTATGAGGTACAAATCCCATAGATTCGTTACTCAAGGAAATTACAATTACTTCTGCGAGTGGAAGAACTCTAGGGTCCTTAAAGATAAATGTCAGACTGATGCTCCCTTCTAAGGGAATATCCTTGGAAAGTGACAATGAATCAAACTTCTCTAGTAAGACAAAAGGTAGGTAGTTGTACTTCACCTCCATCTTCATCTTCCTCTTCACATCATTGATTTGAGAAAGTGTGTGACTAAAGGTTTTAGTTTCACTCAACTAGATGGCATTTTCGAAGTTGGTACCATCAATTATTCTAACAATGGCTTATATTTCCTTCTTGGCCTTGAGGTAGCACTCATTTCCAATTACTGAATTTTGAGTCGTTAATCTGAGACACACCATCCTAGCACAAGAATTTCCAAACATTAGATAACGTTGGAAAAAAAGAATGATGAGATCATAGGTTCTAGAGCTAAACTTAGTAGCTTTGATACCACATGTAACATTCCAACCCTTCACTAAAGTAAAAATTACCTAAGTTTTCACTGTGCAAATAAATAAACTATGTAACAAGCTATTGGAATAAGAATTTTCTTTTCTTTATTGGGAATATATGAACAAATATGTCATAACAATTTACAATGAGGAATCCATTACATTAGAATAATTTCACAAGTTATAATAATACAAGATTGCATACATTTACTTACATAGCTCAAACGAGCTTTATAACAAATAGCTTATAGATGGTCTAGGATCCTTCCTTTCAAATCTTGGTCTTTTGTTGCCAGTTGTGGAGGAGAAGCATCACTCAAGCACTTTTTTTGCCAACCATAGACTCATATGCGGTCCCCCACACATCTATTATTTGATAGATGGCCCTTCCCTTCGATGAAGAGATTGGTAGAGTAACCAAATAACAACAACCAACTAAGCATAGTCTTGTGTCCTACATAGCTAGAACTTGTAAACCCATAGTCTAGAACTAGCATGTAATATTGGCTCATAGTGAACTGATAGTGGAGCCAGAGGCAATCACACTACTTTGGCCAAAGTGTTCAATACTTCGAATAAAGGTCATTCTATCACATACACTACTCAAGGTCCATTTGACTTAAGGCCATCATAAACTACGCATAGGTATATCCTTCAATGGATAATCTATCACCGCAGTAATAACTTATCACCACTTCTACAAACTTGGAATAAATCTACTTAACAAAGTAAATGCACAAGATCCCTCCCATAATGGATAAACAATCCTAGGAGTAAACACTAGCTATCCTAGTTAAATCCATAACCTACCTAAGAGTAACACTTATGCCACTCATGTTCAATCATATCTAGTATGTAATACTTAAGATAAACACAAACCTCCTAATATGAAGTACATACAAGCACATCATAAATAGTAAGAGAAGCTTATAATTCCTTTACAAGAAATACTACTCTCCCTAAATACAAGTACTCATAATAGATAATTCAAAGCAACCATAGAGAACAAATGCCTATTTTCTCTTATCGAATCAATTGAATGAAAATTGGTTTTCCCATAGTGACAACTAGCTCAAACTTGATTCCTTCATCTATGCCCCAATAAATTCCTTCTCTCAAGTTGATGATGTACTTCACTCAATATACTAAAGCCCTCACAAATACTCTCAGATGTCTCTAAAATAAAATAGAATATTGAAGTTATGAATTGTAGAGAAAAATGAATAAAATACTGTGCATAAAGCATATAGGATGCATTCCAAACAAGTGATTTTTCTCTACTATTTCTACAACAAAAAATACACTTTCCATCCTACAAAATAGACATGTGTGTTGACAACAATCACCATGCAAAACCACTCATTCCTCATAGCTAAAAGGTGGCACACAAAGAAGAACATACTCAGCCAAATAATACTATAGATCGACCTCCTTGATGACAACAATGAAAGACTATTTCAAAATAACGCATGATGATAAGGTGTAATTAAAATTACTCTCACAATGAACATATACAATAAATATGATTCATAAGGTGGCACCAAGATAAATAGCTCTATCAAACAGTTGGTAGGGTTAACTATATATTTGAATTAGTAAATATCAAATATGTAACACATAGATCAAATCAACTTAGTCTCATATGAGTCGACTCTCTTCATTTATCAGATTGATCAAGTCAACGACTTGTTGTACATGCTCCTAATTTGCTGTTGATAATTAGAAAATGACAAGGCATGTAAATAGTTTACTAAGTCAGAGTTATTCCCAAATAAGGCATCGACTAAGTCTCCTCCACATATCAACTTACTGTTGTGAGTTACTTTGTAACATACTTGTTCCTTTATGCATGGAAGCATGAGTAATACTCAACCTCTTAAAACATGATCATAAGTAACATATAATCGACCTATATCATCGTTAATGATAGTTGATTCCCATGCAAGTGATAATATTTAAATATATATTAATATATATATAATATCACATATACATATATATAAATATCAACATATATCTATAGATATGTATATGTATATGCTAATATATATTTATATATATCATATGCCAACTATGTATGTATACATTCGATATACAAATAAGTATAAGCAAGATAGTAATCACATAGTATTATCAATTGTATATATCTATTGTATACATTTATATATATGTATATAAGTATATGCCTCTATGTACATATATAGGTATGTATACATATATCGATACATTCATTTGGCATGTATGTTTGCCATTATATGCATGTATCAATACATATATACATATGGATATATGTACATATACTATACATATATATATACAAATTTGATTCACATAATAGCCATACATAATTACTATTGCATTGATAAGAACCTATGTGTGGTATATATATACATATACATATACATGTCGTTAGATCCCATTGACATGCATGTATATATATACACATACTCCATGTATGTCCTACTCATCAATACAAATGTAGTAATACAAGAAAGAACTCATAAGCTCAAACAGATAAACATCACCCAATAATGCATTCAATAGTAAACAAGACTCTTACTAATGCAAACACATCAACTAAGGATGACTTACAGAATTTCCACATAATGAATCAACTCAGTTATTATATTGTGGTGTGTGTAAGCTTAGATAGATTACTTTACTAGTTACCCGACCAAGATCTTCTCCTGAGTGATACTTCCCCTCCGCTTGGAGGAATGGAACATATACCTGCAACCACTAACACATGCACACGATATTCAGTTGTTCACAAGATATGCAGTATACATAATACATCTTCAAAGTTAGAATATCAATTTAATAACCATCCACTTCACATATATGTAGTACTTTCACACAACATTAAATGAGATAAAATTCACATATAACACATCAATAACAAAGTGCAAGCACAATTTATTCAACTCCAAAATTCACATTACATTTGTATTTACCCTACATAGTAATAGTAAATAGTAATTACACAATTGGGGTGTGACACATTTCCTTCTACAATGACTTCATTGGTTAAATAATATTCTTTGGCTTTACCAGTGCCTCTGTGCATTGCTTTTGCATGATTGAAAGTTGATACTCTTGGAGGTCTAGACAATCATTTTAATGCTTTTTTTACTTACCATATATGCATTTTCTCGTGAAATTTTCTTGTAAGGGGTATTCAAGGCTTTGAGATTGATAATTAACTATGAGAATACTATGGTATACATCCTTCATCACCCCCTATGATCACAAAACTTTTTAAAACTGACACAAGCTACCTTCAATCTTTAATTGAAGCTCTAAAAGCACCTTGGCCACCATGGAAAACCTATGAACTACTATGAAGAACTTGAAAATTGTTGAAAACCCCTAAAATTTTGACTTGTCATTACCTTGAATCTCATGTGCATGTATTTGCATGCCCTCGCATGGAGGCAGTGTGATGGTATTGGGGAACTCCTGCAACCATTCTAACTTATTTTGATCTTTTATGATGACACTTTCATGCCCAATCTATTGTGCAACAAGATGTTCATGACATTGAAACCTAAAACAATAGTGAGAACCAATGTTACATTCTCTTTAAAACTATGTGACTGAATGTATGAGTGTTGACATTGAATAAAAACTCGATTATATCTCCTATTGAGATCTGAAGCATCCTTGGCCGCCATGGAGAACTTTGCAAATTGTTTGAATAAGAGCTTAAATTGTGATAAAAACCTAAAAGTATCAAACCTTTCACTATGAATTAGAATCCTTTTCAAGATAAAACTCCCTTTAAACATACATGCACATATCTTTGAAAACAATAAATCCTCTTAAGCATAGTTACTGATTGACTCTCCCCCCTGAGATGTGTCTTGTGTATGGAGAGATGTCCCTGATACCAAAGATGTCTTTGGAGATGCTTCATGTCACTTGGAGACTTGCATTGGATTTTCTCGAGTACCCTATTGTCTCTCGTTGCTAAAATCGACATCTCTTACAAAAAAACCTAAAATTTTATAACATTTGAAACTTAAAAATTAAAGCATAAAGTATAATGTTTGCTTGATGCAACTAGGACTCCCGACCATGGTTTCATTGCATTCAAAATCTAAGGAAGGCAATTTCAGTGCACTTTCCTAGTTGTGTTGATGTTTGAGGAAGGCAACTCAAAGCTAAACAAAACAAACAGCCACCCACGCTAGAGTTCTAGCTGCCATTAGGTAAGTTTAAGGCAAAGTTTAAAGATTTTTATTTTTTTCATTGTCAAATCAGAGCCCATCGAAACCCTTTCTCATCACACATAAATTTTTAAAACCAATAAAACCAAAAAAATTGCATCTATTATTCAAATACTTTGTATTACTATTCAATGTTCATCTTTTATTTTTTATTTTTTTTATGTTATTTGATATTTTTGTTGCATAGTTCATACTTTCCAAGAGGTGTTGCGGGTGTGAAGTTTTATTTTGTTCCTTAAATCAAGAATTATCAATTACCTCAATAAATAATGAATAGTTTCGGTCAGTGATTTGTGTGTGATCTAGAATTTTCAAGTTGTATTTGAGAATTCAAAGTTTTTTGTGGAAGGAGTTATGTTGGAACTTCATGTTAAATATTGGGCCTAAATACTGACAAAGCCACAAAACTTAATTGATATTTAATCTTCATCTTCTGCCTCATTCTCTACAATATTGAAATAGTGTATCTCATAGACATTACGATCCTTATTGGATACTATCACACACAACCAATCCCTCTAGGAAAATTAAATTATTGGATGCTATCACCCACAGTCTGTTATACTATTAGTCTGTGTTTGCAATTACAAATTAAGATAAAATTGATATGACTATCCGATGTTGCTATTTGTTAATATTTTTTTTTTGTGCAAAATGTCAAGTGGGGGAAAACAAGGCCTGTACCCATTATGGAAGTATTGTGATCCTATTCCAAGTCCGAAGGGTTTAGGTGGAACAACCATGATCACATGTAAGTTATGTGAAATTTCATGGAAAGGTACTTACACGAGGGTGAGAGCTCATTTCCTTCACATACTTGGAAAAGGTGTCAATCCTTGTACAAATGAGGTTGAACGATATGAGGCTGTGAGGGATCAAGAAAGGGTTGATTGGAAAGTTTTTAATATGACCTCTCACACTCAGCAATAAGGGAAACTACTACAAATCAAAATCAGAATAGAGAGGTAGAGGTGGATGTGTCTTCATGAGATGTACTAGAAAAATGTTTTCACAAGAGACCACACACTAGTAGATCAAATCCCATTGGTCGATTATTTGATGTGCAAGGTTGAGAAGTGGTTGTTGCAATGATTGCACATTTATTTTATACAAATGGAATACCATTTAATGAACTTCTCACTCACCCTTCTATACAAAGATGGTCCAAGCTATCACTAATGCACCAACTGGGTATAAACCACCTATGTATGAAAAGCTTCACACTACTCTAATTGATAAAGAAAAAATTTGATTAGAGCAACAAACTAAACCAATGAAAAGAGTGTGGGCTATAGAAGGATGCAGTATTATGATGGATGGGTGGATACATACTAGAAACCATCCACTACTTAATATCATGGTAACATGCAGCAAAGGGCCTTATTTTTGAAGGCAATAGATTGTTCATTGCAAGAAAAAATGCAGTTTCTTTTTAACCATCTATGTGATTTTATTGAGGAGGTGGGGGCATCACATGTAGTCCAAATTGTTATAGATGTTTCCCCTATTTGTAAAGTAGTAGGCATGTTGGTGCAAAATAAATACAAGCATATATTTTGGACACCATGTTGTGTGCATTCATTGAATAATGCACTCAAAGATATTGGAAAGTTTCAATGGGTTTCAATTCTCATAGAAAAGGGTGGAAGAAATAAAATGTTCACATGTTACCATCACCAAAAACAAGTCATTTATCAAAAAAAATCCAAGGTGGAACTTCTCAAACTAGCCAATACATAGTTTTCTTCTTATTTTATTCTTCTTGACCGTCTTTGTGAAGTGAAAGGAGCTTTGTGTTCCATGGTAGTTATTGATGTATGGATAGCTTGGAGGCAATCTAAATCAGATGATGTAGTTGAGGTGAGAGGTATAGTTCTTGATGACCATTTTTGGGGTGATGTTAAATTTGTTGTGGATTTTATTAAACCCATATTTGAGGTGATCAAATATGAAGATTCAAAAAATCCATGTTTGGGATAAATTTATGAAGAAATAGATTCTATGTGTGAAAGAATTAAGAAAATAATAGATGCAAAAGATCTTTCACTATATCCTTTGATAGAAGAAAAGTTACATGGAAGATGGAACAAACTTAACACATTGATAGGCTACTGTTATACCTATCTCTTTAGTTGAAAAGTACAACAAATATTGATCGGGCAGTGTTCAAGGCTATATGCAATAGGATACTTCTTGACTATCTCTCTCTTGAATTTTCTTAGTGAATGAAACAACAGAAACAAGACTTAAACTAAAGGCCATTAAACTAGAAAGCTTTGAAATTATTACACTAAAAAGCATAGAATTACTAGTCTAAAAAGCATAACAACTAAACTAGAAAGCATCAAAATGATTAAACTAATAAATGTATAAATTGCTGAAATAGAAAAACAAGTAAAGAAACAATGAAACATTTAACCAATAACAGATTAACAAAATTAACAACTAACTAAAAGCAATTTATCAGTTTGAACTTAACAGTAAGAAAAGGTGCACCAAAACTTTAACTAACAAACAAAAAGGAATTATACTTCACACTTTATCATTTATCAAATATACATAACAAAATTATTAAAAGTAAAATACTTATCTATCTATTTCTATTATCCCTCGAGTGGCTAGCTCGTGGGTTTCTCTATGTCTAACTCAGGTCACATGAATTGGTAACTTCAGAACTATTCCATCCAAACCAATTCCATTTTCAATACTTAACAAAATAGAATAGGATAAACAAGGTTCACTTTATGCATATTAAGAGAGTAGAAAAACATAGCTCAGAGATTCATTACAATAGCATAACGATATTCTCCAGATGTCTTTTCATTCTGAAAATTACATAATTATACAAAAACTTGTTTACCAAAATCCTAAAATTCAATAGGTGGAAAGCACCATTGAAAAAGTCTCCAACTGATATTTAACAAACTAACTAACTTTAATTCCTTACATAAACATTTAAACAAGCTCATAATGAGCCATAAGTATTTTTAACAAAAAATAATAAAACACTATAGAAACTTCGATGCATCAAAATGCCCTATAATTTCGGTGCCTAAAATTTTGGTGCATGTCTTTAACTTTATGCAGTTGGTGTTGAGTCTTCTTCATTGAATTCCTTCTAGCTGGGCGTGATGACCGATTATTCGTGAGGAACCTATTTTACTCTGCAAAATCTAAACTATTAAGTCAACGTGGGTTAGTAAATCCTAAGCAATTCCAAGAAATAAATTTTATAAAATTTCCTCAAAAAGAAAGTACTTATTAATCATAAAGGTAGATAATTGGCAAAGTAGAGGGCTGGAAAGATCATAGGGGAGTTTTTTTAATCACTGTTATCGATGAGGTTATTTTTACCTCATCATTTCCTCCCCTTCCTAAATCTAAGTAGGTCCTCCTTCTCTCTGTTGTGGGTCCTATCATGCATTCATCCTATTCCAAATTTTCTCCTCACACTTAACACTAAGATCATATTCATCATCTGCCTCTATGTCAAAGTCCTTTGGTTCTCTTGGAAAACTCTGATGCAGAGTAATCCCTATTTTCCATTTTTCAAAATTTTCATCACTCTGATCTGTGTTAATACATAGGGCAGGAGGTGGTGAAAGCAACAAAGGAGGCCTATATCTCATACCAATCCAATTAGTCTTTAATTGTGCAAGGATATCATCTATTACAATGGATCTCTAATATGACCATCTGATGTTTAGGGGTGATATTATTCTCTCTTTTTAAGATATAGGGGAAGAGGGGTATACCTTTCCTCACATCCATGCCAAGATTTTCCTATAATATTTGGCCCATGTTCCTAGAAATGGTCATAACATAGCTGAAGATTGTTGTTATATTTAGTCCTTATAATCTCCTTTAACTTAAAATTCAAAAATTGTGTCTTGAAGGCAAAAGGCTTCCTGTGTGGATATCTCATCTTCAACCCAACAGTTCTCTATGCCTGTAGATATTATTTTGATCTTTCTTTCCAGTGAATTTGATTCCACATTGTTGAGAGAAATGGTCTCAACTGGACTTCTCCAACAAAGAGATTAACATAGAAATCTATACACTCTTCTACAAGTAAATTATGCACAAAGAATTCACACAACATGTCTTGATTCAACAAATATTTTGAAAAATTATTTATCATTAAGGTTATATGGATGATTATTGTAAATTTGGAGCAACTTCCATCTCATAATTTGTTCATTAAGGAACATGGCATATAATCTAGATGGTCTTCTACAAGTTAGCAATAACTCACCAATTTGACAAGCATCTTGCTTAGCCCTGTAAACTCTATCAAGTGATTCTTTTAACAACACCAACTCTTTCTTCAATTGAGCATTATCCTTGGCCATTTCTCCTCGAAAGTAACACCTTTCCATCCATTTGATGAGCAATTGAGGTATTCTTACTTGAAACCACTCTCTCATAATTGGCTCACTCTGTATTTCTTTAGACTCCATTATAGGTTTAGTATTGAATTCCTGTAGGTCTTGCTCTAATTCCATAGTTTTACTCATAGAAGCATTCAACTCACTTTTTGGTTTGTTTCTCTCTTCTTCAAAAGAAAAACATAACTGTATGAAATTATTGGTTCATTTCCTTATTTCTTCATTTTTCTCAGAAATATCAAACACATAATTTTTTATTTTTGCCATCTGCTTGTTGGACTTGAAATTGTAACTGTTCAATCATTTTGTCTCTTTGTCCAATTTGCATTTTTAAGTTCACAATTTCCTGGTCTCTTTTCCCTAGAATTGTATTATATGCCTGAAGTTCTTCTTGTTGTTGATTTATTTGTTCTTTGCTTTCTTGCAATTGATTTCTTAACCCAATAATTTATTCATTCAGTTTTTCTAATTCTATTCTTCTTTGATCAAATTCCTTATCTACAATGCTACCAGAAAAAGGCAAATTGGCATTTTTTTATATTTACACCAACTTCAGTATATGGTGCATTTCCTTCATCAAGCACATCAAATGAACTAGATTCAACAATTTTATCAATAAAAGAAGAAAATTGTCTTACTATTTCATCATCAACATCTGCATCATAGGGTGATTGTTCCCTCTTCTCTTCTTGATTTTCTAAGGATGACAGAGTCTCCACTTCAACCATAGGAGGTTATTCAGGTTGTTGATCACTTCCTTTTATTTCCTCTTCACTAGGTGGGATATCAATATCTATAGTATGTTTTGTATTCCTTAATTTCCTCTTTTTAGGAGCATTCAAGACATCGAGAGGTGTATTATCACTAGACTCAATAGAAAACCTTTTTCTTCTCTGTAAAGGAGGTGTTACCTCAGAAATAGTCTTAACCCGCTTCTTCCTCTTTTGAAGAGGTTCTTCTTTTTCAGAATGAACAACCTCTATATTAGACTATTCTAGATTTTTTGAGATATTAAGCAATGTTTCTAACGCATGGTCCCTGGGGGTGATTGAAGCCTGATGAAGTTGAGGAGCATCAAGAGCAATAGAGGAGGATTCCCCTCTAGACTGAACCATTTTTTTTGATGATTCTCCTTCTTCACCATGTGTATCAGACTCTTCTTCAATTTTTTGTAGAAATTTCCATCATTTTTCCTCTAGTTTCTTGTGGAAGTGGTATTTACAAATTAACTGAATTAGGCCATGATGTTTAAGTGGCCTGGTACCAACCTTATACCTCTCCATCATTGCAATAACTGAGTCAAACAAAAATGTGGGGACATTAATCCTAAAAGCGGGGTCTTCAGTGCCATGGCGCAAATGGGTCAATAACTAAAAAGGAGGCCCTACCACAATAGTTATTTTCCCTTCACAAGTGAAGTACTTAATTATCCATTCTATGACAGTTCACCATGGCTCAGGAATTGAAA
This sequence comes from Sequoiadendron giganteum, assembly GCA_007115665.2. Lineage (NCBI taxonomy): Eukaryota > Viridiplantae > Streptophyta > Pinopsida > Cupressales > Cupressaceae > Sequoiadendron > Sequoiadendron giganteum. Next base: position 384,578,871 of record CM021102.1, read on the forward strand.
TTCTCTGAAATCCCTTGTTTTGTCCCCTCGTGTTTATGGTTACCAAAGGTTGGGGCTCACTTTCCCTATGGAACAATTCTACCATCTTTTGATAGGTAATTTGTGTGGTCTCAGAAAAATTAATACCCTTATTTTCTAAACTAGAGAGATGAGAAATTATCTTTGTACTCACCCAAAAACACTTTCCTCGCACCACTGTCTTCCCATCTGCAAAGTTCTCAAAAAATTCTTTCACTAACTGCTTTGAATGCCCCTCAAAATTCCTGATGAATTCGAGGCATCCTACCTTTTCAAACAGGCTCGCAATATTAACCAATGCAAGCAATTTCTCCACTGAAGTTGGCTCAGACTTTTTCTTGGCTCCCCCCATTTTCCTTTCCTTAATTCCTTCCTCAAATTCTTCAATAATACCTCAAGAATACTTAGTTTCAATCTTTGAATTGGAGGAGAAAAAGGAATATGACTTCGTCACAACTGATGGAGGGAAACAATTTATCCAACTTGCTTGAGTTCTACTGTGTAATTATGTCAGTTAAGCATGGGAAAATGAGAAAATGTAGCCATACTCCATGCAATCACTAAATGGCACAATTTACTAAATTAGGAAAGGAAGGAACTCGTGCCAATTAATTAACCTTTATTCAAAATAATTACTAACTTTAAGAAAAAATGTACTTACCTTACATCCCATCATTAACTTGAATTTCACATACCTTTGCTGATGTAACAAATTAGTTGTACAATTAGCGAGGGTGGCGGTGACCTTTATTATGAGGTGGATGGGTTGGATATTAATGACAAAATTCATTATGATGAAAATATTGTCATAATAATTGCATTTATTATGAAAATATTTGGTATTATCGGGTGAAATGGAGATATACTGCATGGATTATGAGAAAAATTAAGAAATGGGCATGTGTAAAACTTGAAAAAATCAAAGCGTGAGAATAGAAAGGGAATTTACAAAGTTGTAGAGCATCGTTGGGAGATGCAACTAGAAAGTGGAATAAGTTCTATAGCATCGGTAGAGATACTATCGGAACATGGCAGCACAAAGTTTTGGAGCATTAAGTGGGAATGCTCATGAAATGAGATAATACAAATAGTTTCAGAGCATCGTTGAAAGATGCAACCGAAGCAACAACCAAAAGTTTCCAGAGAATCATCGAAAGATGCAGCCAGAGCAGAAACAAGAAGTTTCCAAAGCATCATCAAAAGATGTAGTTGGAGTAGCAACCAAAGTTTCCAGAGCATCATCAAAAGATGCAACCGGCACAGAAGAACAACAAAATTCTGGAGCATTGGTAAGGGATGCAACCAAAATGCAACAATACAAATTTTGGAGCATCATTGAAAGATGCAGCCAGATGAAGGAAGGAAAATATACAACTTGGATCTTAAATTTTCCAGAGCATCAAAGAGAGATGACCATAATGCAGGAGCAACACACTCGTCATCAACATTGAGTCGTGCAAGTTCTGAAGCATAGGAGAAACAGTGTCAACAGGTTCTAGAGAATCACAACAACCCACATACAAGTTCCAGAGCATCATTAAGAGATGCGCCAAAATCCATTTCCAAGGAAAAATGAAGTGTTGCGAGAGAAAAACCGAAAATTAGCCAAGTCCAAGAGACAAAATTTTTACAAGAAATGCTTTAAAAGGAAAGTTATACACATGCACTTCTTTTTTTAGAATAAACAAGGTTAAAAATATATTGACTCTACAAGAGAAGAGTCGATGCATCGGATCTCTCCCTGTGTTTATACCATTTTTGTGAATTCTTCTTTATTAACCGGTTTATGGTAGATGCACAGTCGATGCCCATTGACTTCGGGTTCAGGTATCACCATCAATGGGTTTTAGTTGGACCGACCCATTTGAAAATACCTCAAAAATTTTGATATGGCCCGAGCCAATGAGTTCTGAGTTTACCTTGGTGATCCTTGTATTTGGAGTCAAACAATAGGGCCCAATCCCCATTATGAAACTCCCTTTCCTTAATATGTTTGTCATGCCAGACTTTACGTTGTTGTTGCAGCAATTCAATTTGATGGAAAACCTCCAAGTGAAGCTCATCCAACTCGCTAAGCTGTAAGACTCTCTCCATTTGGGAACATTTAAGATCTATTCCCAACTCCATGGTTGTTCACAGTGTTTGGAGTTCAAATTCAATAGGTAAGAGAGGCTTCTTCCCAAAGACTAGCTCATATGGACTAAAGCCAGTAGTTGACTTCCACGTCGTGTTATAAGCCTAAATGGCTTCAGGTAATTTCCTAGCCCAATCTTTTCTTCCTGATGATACAATTTTCATTAAAATGTTTTCGAGCCCTTTGTTAGTAACTTCCACCTAACCATTTTCCTGAGAGTGGTAGGGAAATGATTTCTTATGAATAACTTGGAAATGGTCAGTAAAAGCCAACATAATCTTGGACATGAATTGAGGACCTTTGTCTGTAACAATTGTCCTAGGAGCTCCAAACCTAAGGAAAATTTTATTGTAGAGGAAATTAGCTACCTGCTCCTCCCTAGCAACTCGCAAAGCTTGAACTTTTGCCCACTTAGTTAGATAATTGGTACAAACCAGAATGTACTCCTTCCCTTGTGAGGTCGGATCTATTGGACCGATGAAGTCCAATCCCAATTTTTCAAATGGTTTGAGGACTACCTAGGGTTGAAGGGGAATTTCATTAGATTTTGTTGGTCTCCCTACCCTTTGACATTCATCATAGTGGTGGACATATTTCTTGACATCCTTATGCATAGAAGGCCAATAGTACCCTACACCTAAGATTTTATGGGAGGTTCTCTTTGCAGAATATTGTCCTCTGAAAGGATCATTGTGACAAGCTCTTAAGATACTATATGTTTCATCTGCCCTAACACATCATCATAGAACCATATCAGGTATGCATGTGAATAGGATCTCTTTAATCCACTTGAAAGGAATTCTTTCTCTTACAAGGTGTCTCTTTTGTTTAGACGTGAAAGAAGGTGGTAATTATGAGGTAGCCAAATAATTGGCAATGTCAGCAAACCAAGGTGTCTTAGTAGAAATGGTGAACAAATTCTCATCGGGAAAATCATCCTGCACTGGAGCACAGTCACCATCATCTTGCTTAATTCGGGATAAAAAATATGCAGCTAAATTAAATTTTCCTAGTTTATCAATAATTGTCATGTTGAATTCCTGAAGAAGCAACAACCATCTGATTATCCTCCCATTCACTACAGGTTTATTCATGAGGTATTTTATGGCCGAATGGTTTGTATATACCATTACTTTGTATTTTGAAATGTAGTGTTGAAATTTCTTAATTGCATGAATTACAACTAAGAATTATTTCTCCGTTGTCATGTAATTTCTTTCAGTTGGAGTCAAATTCTTACTAATGAAGTATATAGAATACTTCCCTCCATTCTCATCTTCCTATCCTAAGACCACTCTAATGGCTTCATCAAATGCATCAACATAAATATGGAATGGTAAGTTCCATTTAGGTCCATGAAGGATAGGAGTTGAGATAAGATTCTCCTTGATAATTTCAAATGATGATGACACTCAGGTATCCAGGTAAAATCCACATTCTTTCAGAAAAGAGCAAACATAGGAGCTGAATTTTGCTGAATTTTTCTATAAACCTTCTGTAGTATCTAGCATGCCCTAAGAAACTTCTAACATCAGTCTAGGTTTTTGGGGTGACCAATTGTTGTATCACTTCAATTTTCTTTGGATTGAATTTTATTCCATCAACAAAGATATGATGTACCAACACAATTCCTTGTTCTACCATTATTAGGCATTTCTCATGGCTTAGGGACAAATGATGATCCTCACATCACTAAAGCACTTTGTCCAAGATTTGGAGAGCTTCATCAAAATTTGAGCCATAGACAATGAAGTCATCCATATACACTTCCACGCACTCATTTACTAACTCAGCAAATATAGCCAGGATGGCTCTCTGAAACGTTGTAGGAGAATTGCAGAGCCCAAAGGGAAGGACCCTATATGCAAATGTTCCCCATGGACATGTAAAATTTTTTTTATCTTTCTCTTCTGTTGTAACCTATATTTGGTTGTACCCATTGAATCCATCTAGAAATGAGAAATACTTCCTCCTAGCCAAGTTATCCAAAACCTGGTCTAAAAATGGTAGGGTAAAGTAATCCATGTGGGTCACCTTGTTAAGTTCCCTATAGTCTACACATATTCTCAATTTTCCATTCATTTTGGGAACCACAACTAGTGGTGAAACCACTTGCTATCAGAAATGGGATAAATAAATCCCACTTGTAGGAGCTTTTCAATCTGAGTTTTGACAATATCTTTCAAGGCAGGGTTGAGTCTTCTTTGGGGTTGGTGAAAAAGTCCAACACTTTTAGTATAGATGTGATGAGTGCACACACTAGGGTGTATTCCCATCATATTCGTGTAGTCCCAAGAAAAAGCCTTGGATCTATTTACTAGGACATCAAAGAGTTTATGTTCTTCTGGCTCTGTCAGCCAACTGTTAATGTTCAAAAAATTTCCTGGCAGCAACATAAGGGATTTAACACCTAGATGGTTGGATGCAACAATATAAATTGGTATTTTCAAAGTGTTAAGGGGAAAACTATGAGGTATGGTCCTATAAAGCCTGGAAATATCTTCAAAGAAATGTTATGTTTTTGGAATAATATTTGCCAGAGGACAAGGTACTCCCATGAAATTGGTAGTGTCAAATTCAGTATTTCCTATGTTGATGGGTTGTCCCAAGGTTTGTTCTACGTCCAACATCTCTTCATCACTTGAATCCATGGTGAGATTTTCCATATTGTTTTCTAATTTTTCTTCTAGTTCTTCACCATGCTGCTTGATGACTACCATGGCTAGGGAAGCTAGGTTTTCCTATCTGTTGGGCCCTTTAGGTTCATCAACCCATACTTTATTACATTCAGTAGGCTTGGTGGGGGGATACAAGAATAAATATTTTCTATTCACATCATGTGAAATGGTCATTCCTCCCTCCCTACAGTCATTTTTGGCTACAACTGTTTCCAACCATGGTCTCCCTAGGATTATAGGGTGGCTGTCTTTTGGTGTGAGAGATTGAATTACCTAAAATTCCATAGGATATTCCCACCCATTGACTTTGACAAGAAAATTCTCAAGGACACCCTTGGGAATGGCTATGGCTTGATTTTCCATCTGTAAGACTGTGATTGTAGGGCGTAAATCAGAAATCCCTAATTCCTCCCTTACATCAATAGTCATTACATTAATGGCTGCTCCCAAGTCGACCAATGCATTAGGTATTTCAACTTCCTTAATTGTGACTATTATTAGTGGACTACCTGGATCATCATATTTCAGAGTAGTGGTCTTCCCAGCTAAGAAGTTAACTAAATAACCATTTATGTGGACAATGTTTATTTTCTTTGGTTTCCTTCTTGGGGTCTTGATACACAATTTTTTGATCAGTTGGTTTAGCTCTAGAATCTCCTTGATGGCTTGTAATAAAGGGACCTCAATTTGCAACTATTTGATTTCTTGAATCAATGCAGTTTTGGTGGATGAGGACATTTCTGCAGCATATTTCACAGTGGTTGGTTTAAGATGCTTTGGAAAAGGTGCTTGTGTTTTGTTTTTGGCAAGTGAATTGTTCACAGTTTTTGTTGGAGACTGACCCTCCCCTTCCCGAGGTAGGTCAAAATCTCCAGCTGGAGATGGGGAACAATTTTGTCTGGAGAAATTTCCAGAGTTGGTTCATTAATTACGAAAGTTGTTTTTGTGAGTTCAGTAGGTTCCTTAATAGGTTCGTCCAATATCTCGACAATGGTTAGTGGTTGAAGTGTTTTTCTAGATTTAATTGAAATTTTCCATAATTTATGGTGTTAAGTTCATTTACATTATCCTTTTTAGTTGAATACACTAGGGCATTTTGGTAGTTGTTCTTTGGATTTGGAACTGATTGCGTCGGAAGTTGTGGTTGATTAACTTTCTCAATTTGTTGATTATTCTGGGGAGGTGGTAGGAGATTCTATCGTTGGTTGGGTCCTCTCCTTAGGCCAGTGTAAAATATATTATGGGGTTGGTTCTATTAAGGAGAAGAATTTTGAGGATACCACTGATGTTGAGGTTGAGTGTGCCATTGAGAATTTCCCCATGACTGGTTTGCCCATTCAGGTGACCCCCAAGGATAAGTTCTCCAATTAGGAGTTACTTGAGGTGGAGCCTGAGGCGAAGGTTCTGCCCATTGATTATTATTCCAGTTGTTATGTGGTCTCTAGGCAGGGTTTGAATTTTGGCCATAGGAAAAATCTCCCCTAGTTCTCTGGTTTACAAAATTGACTTCTTCCTCTGCCAGGGTTGTTCTTTATGGCATTCAAAAGCTCACACTAGTCGGTAGAATGGTCCTTATCACAAACCTGACAAACAACAACTTTGTTCAAAGGACATTCCCTTAACAAATTTTTATTCCGAAACCTAGAGTAGTAGATGGATAAGGTCTCAAGTTTTCGTGTTTTAGCCTGTATTCCATCCAACATGGTATTCAACTGAATGAGAATGTCATTTTTAAGGTTGGCTATCTCCTCACGCAGTTTTCATATCTCATTGGAACCTTTGAAAAGGGCAGACTTTCGGATCCCTCCATGAGTATGGGAAAAGTTCTAACATAGTTCATTCATTTGACCAAGGTCCAGTTGAGACACATCCCCTTTGCCCATTAAATCCAAGCTCCTTCGAGCATCATCATCAAGGCCTTTAAGAAATATGGTCTTTAAAATCTCCACACTTATGGCTTCTTTGCCACATTGTTTAGGTAAGAAGAGAAATCTATCTAGCTAATCTTCCAGGCTCTCATCTTTGTTCTGTCTTAGTTTAAACAACTCTTCTATCCTATTGATCACATGACAATAACTTTGGTACTTATCTAGAAATATAGTTTCCATGTCATCCCATAAGGTTATGGATCCTAAGGATAACCCCATGAACCAATGCATTGTTGAGTCCTTCAGAGTCGAGGCAAAAATCTTAAGTTTCTGGTTATCATTCTTGTAGTCATAGGTTTGACACAAGACCTTAAACTTGAAGAGAAACTAGTCAGGGTCCTCAGAGGACAAACCTCAGAAGGTTGGCAAGAAAGTTGGTGAAATTTTTTTCATGGTCATGTCATCATCTGCATCAATAGTAATGGGATAAGTAAATGTTCATGGTGTAGGTGGAGCATTAGCATTGGAATCTTTATGGTTACGATCACGGTCACCCATATTGTCGAAGGGAATTTGTTCCTCTTCAAAAAAATCTCAAATGGGCAAGGCTCAGGAGTTGAAAGAGGAATATGCTCCTTTGCAACTATATGTTCTCTTTTTGGAGTTATGAGAAGGTCTCAGGCTGATCTTGGTCAATTAATTCCTTAAAAATTTCTTGAGCTAAGATCTCTTCTTCCCAACTCGTGGTTGGTATGTCGTTTGGGGGGGCTTTGGTATGAATCTTTCGTGGGGGCCTCTTTTCTTGACCATGCAGAAAAGGAAGCCAGTGGACTATTTTTGGTTCCAAAAGAGTTATTCAAGGCATCTCCTATGGCGCCAAAAAGTGATAGGTTGTCATTATACCTATCTCTTTAGTTAAAAATTACAACAAATATTGACCGAGCAGTGTTCAAGGCTATATGCAATAGGATAATTCTTGACTATCTCTCTCTTGGATTTTCTTAGTGAATGAAACAACATAAACAAGACTTAAACTAAAGGCCATTAAACTAGAAATCTTTGAAATTGTTAAACTAAAAAGTAGAGAATTACTAGTCTAAAAGCATAACAACTAAACTAGAAATCATCAAAATGATTACACTAATAAATGGGTATGTGCAGGATCATCATGGAAAAAATAGGCCCTTAAGTGGCAATAAAATTCAGAAAATTAGAGTTAGGCAACTTGATGTAAAAATTTGAATAAGTTATTTATATTATTTCAAAAATATGTAAGAATATAATCTATAGAAAATTGAATGTAGTTTCTAAACTACTAGGTTTATTTATTTTTAAATAAAATCTATTTGGTGAAAATTTGAAATTTCAATGCAGTAGTACTTAAATTTCAAGGAAAAAATAAGAAGTAGGTGTTTGTTTGACCACCCTCACCACAATAAAATGATAATATTTTAGATATAAGTAGGGGACTCATGTCCTAATGTGATGCATATTTTTTTATAATTTTTTTCCAAGTAAATAATTAATTATGATTTTTTTATTACAAAATTTACAAAATATAAAAACTCGTATGTCTAACCACCTTAACTTGGTCAAAAATTCATGAAATTCAGTTTATTTTTTTAATCCTATAGTATGCAAAGCATATAATTTGACGCATGTTTCGGATTCAAAGAATGTGATACCATTTGAAAGTTATAGATGTTTTTCAATCAACCTATCAATTAGGACTTTAGTCGTAATTCAAATAGAAAATAAATAATAATTATTTATTAAATTCAAAGTAAAGGATAATTTATATTGGTGGAAATCCGAGCATATCCTTTAAAAACCCTTTTCGTTTCATCAATTTTGGGTTAAAAAAAGTTATCAGCCACATGGGCCATCATATCACTTAGATATCGCCACTTTTTGGCCCATCATGATCCTGCACATACCCAAATGTATGAATTGTTGAAATAGAAAAATAGGTAAATAAACAATGAAACATTTAACCAATAACAAATTAACAAACTTAAAAACTAACCGAAAGCAATTTATCAGTTTGAAATTAATAGTAAAAAAAGGTGCACCAAAACTTTAACTAACAGACAAAAAGGAACTAGACTTCACACTTTATCATTTATAGAATATAAATAACAAAATTCTTAGAAGTAAAATACATATCTATCTATTTCTACTATCGCTCGAGTGGCCAGCTTGTGGGTTTCTCTATGTCTAACTTAGGTCACATGAACTAGAAACTTCAGAACTATTCCATCTAAACCAATTTCATTTTCAATACTTAACAAAATAGAACACGATAAACAACATTCACTTTATTCATATTAAAAGAGTAGAAAAACATAGCTCAGAGATTCATTACGACAACATAACGATATTCTCCAGATGTCTTTTCATTCTGAAAATTACATACTTATACAAAAACTTGTTTACCAAAATCCTAAAATTCAGTAGGTGGAAAGAACCACTGAAAAGAAATTCAACTGATATTTAAAAAACTAACTAACTTTAATTCCTTACATAAACATTTAAATAGGCTCATAATGAGCCATAAGTCTTTTTAACAGAAAATAACAAAACACTATAGAAAATTTGATGCATCAAAATGCCCTATAATTCCGGCACCTAAACTTTCGGCACCTGTCTTCAAATTTATGGAGTTGGCATTGGGTCTTCTTCATTTAATTCCTTCTAGTTGGGCGTGATGATCAATTATTCGTGAGGAACTTATTTTACTCTGCAAAATCTAAACTATTAAGTTAGCACGGGTTAGTAAATCCCAAGCAATTCCAAGAAATGAAGTTTATACAATTTCCTTAAAAAGGAAGTACTTATAAATCATAAAGGTAGATAATTGGCAGAGTAGAGGGCTAGAAAGATCATAGGGATGAGTTTTTAATCATTGTTATCAATGAGGTTATTTTTACCTCATCACACACCTCTTCATTGTGTTGCCTATACCTTAAATCATAAATGGCATAATATAAAAGTGACCAATAAGAGGGCTCCATATGAGGATAGAGAGGTAATGAAGGGATTTTGGGCTGCAATAAAAAGATTTATGGCCAAGGTGAGGAAGCTTCAGTCATGAGGATTCAATGGAATAAGTTTTCACGTGGGCATGGTGATTTTTCTTCCATGGAAACTTTATATGATATGCAAGAAAAGAAATACCCTATAGAGTGGTGGTGGAACCATGGAGGTGAAACCCCTAAATTGTAATCATTTACAATAAGATTATTCTCACAAGTAGCTAGCTCTTCATCTTGTGAGAGAAATTGGAGTACTTATGGTTTTATTCATTCACTAAAGAGGAACTGATTAGGGTCAAAGAAAGTAGAAAAATTAGTGTACATTCATAGCTCACTTCGTCTTCTCTCTTGTGTAGAACCTTCATACAAGGAGGGTCCTTAAAAAAAATGGGATTAAATTTCACTTGATGGAGAAGTTGCAACCATAGTGGATGAAGTGGTTGAAGTAGATGGACTTAATGATTTACCCCCAGTTCTACTACTAGTAGAGGAACTCGAGTTAGAGATGGATGAGAATTTGGAGAGCATCATAGCTAAGGACCTTGACATGGATGATCATGATGTGGTGTAGATGATAGAATTTTTTTTTTTGTGTATCAACCTATCAAACTATCAATATTTATGAATTTCAATATGTAATCGAGTATTAAATATCAAATGTCAAATATGTAATGTCAAATCAAAATGTGAACTATGATTATAAAATATGAAGTATGAAATCTTTGACTCTTTGAAACAATGGAATTTGTGTATTTAAAGTTAATGTTCATTGTTAAACTTTACTATTGCTCTTGTTTTGAAAGTTCAATGTCATCATTTTTTTTATAAATTATATTTTTTAAATTTTTAAATTTTTATTTATATTGAAAAAATGGTGTCTCCTAGTACTCCCACCTCCTATTTTTGAAAAAGAGTTGTATCAGTACCGATACCAGTCTCCCATACTAGTACCAGTCTCATAGAAACCTTTCTCTTAACACTTGGTAAAACAATATCTCATGACAAGGTCAATAGGTCAACAAACTAAGATTACACCCCTTTTTTTATTTTTTATTTTACATTAGACTCAGTTTCATTTTTTAGAAGGATATTTTAAGTCAAAGTAGTAAAAATAGTCTAACACCATGACTCTAACATACTATGCCACACCAAGATTAACAATTTTCATTTTCTCATCAACAAGATTTAAGTTCATTACAGTGTTTTTGGGTCAAAAATAGTATTAGGATACTTCAATGTAACATGTTTCTCATTCTTGTTTGACATATTGGTACACCAAACACTATACAAGGCTTCAAAAGTAGAAAAAAATATCTAGAATATCTCATGTGAACTTTAAGCATAGCACAATTATTTTCAAATTCAAAATTAAGAAAGAGTGTAATGAATTGTGCAACATTCTATAGATATCAATTAGGAATTGTCTCTACATAATTGTAGATTTTACAAGTTCAAAATTCTCATATTTTAAGCTCAACATGATTTCATATGAGATTTGGATAGGAAATATGTTTCCTCCCAACTGTTCTTGCCACAAAATCATTCTCATTCTTACCTAGAGTCTAGGTAACATGAAAATAATGTAGTTCACATTGGGGTGTGGGTAACATATTATTTTATTCCAGAAAATTTTAATACATTCTAGCTCATCATGTGCATGCTTATATCTAAGAATTTTTTTAAGCTCAAATTAAAATATGTAAAGGTCATTCTTGTTTAACATTATCCATGAAATTATCTACCACATATATAGTCCAACAACTTTGGTAAGCATCTCTAAAATTATCACATAAACCATTTGAACTAAGTAATTAGATATCTATAAGATTCTAATCACCATTGAATGTCTAGTGAATCTATATATTAGCTTACAATTTTTTGTGTTGTATGTTATTTTGTTTAAGAGATTGTTCAGGTAATAGTACCCTAAGGGTTGTTAGGTTGGAAACCAACATAGAATAACTTTTACCTTTCATTACATTTATTTTCATTTTTATTGAGAAATTTATAATTTTGTTTTAACTTCCTAATCTTTTGATAGGAAAGATAAGTTAAATTATAAGGTGAGAGAAGCTGAAAATTACAAATTTGGGGTTACAAGCTATAGCTTGTGTAACTCATTGATTTAATTTCACAGCAAAGGAAGAGTTCATAATAATGTTCACATGGGAACTCAAAATTATAAGTTAGAAGAAAAATTAGAAGAGTTGAAAGAAATCAAAGAGTTGACAAAGTAAATAATACTGAAATAGAGAAAAGTATGAAAACAAAGTGAACCTAAAATGGCTAAACCCTCGATAAGTAACACACAATAAAGATAAAGCCATATAACTCAAGTACAAATAACATGTGAAAAGAAGAGAGCAAAAGTGAAATTTCCATGTGCAATGACAAGGGTCAAGGAACTAAACCCAAAAAGGAAAATCATGGGGCAAGATAAAGATAAAGCAATGCATCCTTAGTAGAGATACCCATCTAAAGGTAAGAGAGCCAAGGACTAAACCTAAAACATACGATTTTGAGATAGGCCCTTCAAAAATATAGATAAGAAAGAAAATTGTTGTTCTTGATTTTTTACTACACATAAATATGTTGTTCTTGCACACAAATATGGGTAAATACATCAAATGGCTATAGTTTAGCTTGTGAAGCTTTTAAAGAAAAAACATGGACCTTCTTCCTTTCTTTGTGAGAAAAAGATAAGCTCGGTCCCTCAAACAACTAAAAGAATAATAAAATCTCTACTGATAAAGGCTTACTCCTGAGATCTTGTACTTCCTTCAAAAAATCCCACATTTGTTGGATGCATCACCAAGATTTTACCTAAATTATTACAAAGCTAAAATACAATAAGCTACCAAACACAACCCACAAATTAATCATTTCTAAGATGAACTATAGATTCCAATCCAAAATGTAATCATTTGCTAAGATAATTAAGAAAGATACACAAATTGGATAATATGTCAAAGCTTATTCAAACCAGATAGGATTAGCAATTAATTAGGAAATTGAGCAAGCTAAGGAGAAATTGGAAAATTCATATAAGTGCATAAGAAAGCAATCCCCAAATACCAAATTGAAAAAAATAACCTATCTTTACTTGGATTTTATGAAGTGATCCAAAAATGTGTGTCATTAGGCTCATTGTCATCATGTTCATCATCACCTCTCAGATTATCAGAATTAAAAAATTACATCTCAATTAAACTATGTTACACTCCTACACTTTCATCCTTTGTCCACTTGTGCATCATGTTTGAGTCCACTTACATAATTCCCATAGTCTATTTCAATATTGTCAATTCATTCTAGTTAGAATTTAAAGGTTATTATGCATAGCAACAATATGCTTTGCTTTCCTTTGGGTAAAGTTTTTTGTATAGGTTCATTTGTTTCTCTAAACTAAAGTCAATCCTAATCAAAAGGAATGAGAGTGAGATTTCAAGGGTATTCAATCCTCCTCCATCCATTTGGTGTTTAATTGGGTTTACCTATATATCCTCTTACCTGTAATGTACAAAAAGTGGTGACATTATTTTATGACTCCTCCCATGAATGTTAATTTATCGTAGCTCGGACAACTGTTTTCTCCATTCCCAAGATATTTAATTATTTAATTATTTTTTTTTGGAGACTTCTAGAAAGGAGTTAGTTGTCCAGATAATTATTTAAATAAATAATTGATTCCTCTAGAGACTTCTAGAAACCAGTTAGTTAGGGTTTGTTAGAGTCTAATTAATCTTAGCCATTGATTGAGATTAAATCATGGCCATTGGTTTTCCAATGAGAATAGTTTAAAAGGGGTTCAATAGGTATTTGGAGAATACACACAAATACACACTTGAGGAAGATTTGTAGTGAGAGAAAATAAATTTGCAATTGGAGAAAATAGTCTTGCAGTGATAGCAAGGGCATAGTGATAGTGTTGGAGGCAACAACGATGGAATTTCAGCAAGAGAAATTGAGGGAAGAATTTTCAGAGAAGAATATTGCCGAAGCTCTACCAGTAAGAGGCAAGCAGTTTATGTATCTCTTGATTTTCTGAAGTTTAATAAAATTCCTCATCTGCAATACTAGTTTTCCCTCTGGGGTTTTTCCAAGGACAATTTGTCCAAAAATATTGTGTTTATTATTTTGCATGTTTTCTTCTCTATTCCTGTGGTTATTATTTGTGAGGTTGCAGTTGTATTATTTTTTCAGTATTTGTTGTGAATTAATTTTCGGCTGTCAAATAATCTTTATAGATAGGAGATTAATAATCAGTAACTACAATAGAATTTTCACATGGTTCAAATCAGATCTAAGGGCAGAAAGAGCTCAAGGCAAGCACATGAAGGAAAAATTGAGGGTTTATAAAACCCAGTTCTACCTCTTTAGAATTATTTATTTTTATTATTATTATTTTTTGTTTGAAATGGCCTCAATAGGTTTAAGAGATTAGGACAAATTGGATGGAGCCTCAAAATTTGGTGTCTGGAAAGCCAAAATTTCTTTATTGCTGGAAGAAAATGGTATCAAGGAATATGTGACTAGTGTTGTAGTTGTACCTACAGATCCAACATAGCTCTTAGCATATAAGAAGGAAGATGCCAATGTGAGGAGGTTGATTCTTGATGGTGTTAAGGATCATATTGTTCTGCATATCGCAGAGTTAGATACAATGAAGAAGATGTGGGATACCATTCTGAATCTGTACCAGAATGCTACCACTAATAGGAAGTTGATTCTCAAAGAAAAGTTGAGGAATACTTGGATGAACAAGGGAGAAGATGTTACAAGTTACCTCACTAGACTTAGACTTGTCAAGGATGAGTTGGCAGTTGTTGGAGATAAACTATATGATGAAGAGATAGTATGGATAGCCCACTAGAACAAGGATGAGGGCTATAGTGTACTCTTTAGAGGGGAAAATGTCTTGATCAAGCACAAGGAATGGAAAACACCCACAACTATTGGAGTTAGGAGCATTCGGCTTTATAGGTTGCAGTTTGATACTCATAAGGCACTGATGAGTAGCAACAATTCTAGAGATCAAGGAGAGTTATGGCATAGGAGGATGGGCCATATACATCATGGAGCACTTGAATTTCTTCATGAGATAGTGACAGGTGTTCCAGGGTGAGCACAGAGCATGATGATGTATGTAAGGGATGAGTGTTGGGGAAGTTTTTGAAAGCAAATTTTCCAAGGAGTGACACCAGATCCAAGGGTGTTCTTGATCTATTAAATTCAGATATATGTCGGCCAATGTTGATGAAGTCTCTCAGAGGATGCGACTACTTTGTTACTTTTATTGATGATTTTTCTAAGAAAACCTGGATATACTTATCGAAGACCAAGGATGAGGTTTTCATTCATTTCCAAGAGTTCAAAGCTCTTGTGGAGAATTTGATAGGTAGGAAGATTAAGGTTCTTTGGTTAGAAAATGGAGGTGAGTATAAAGGGAAAGAGTTCCAAGAGTTCTGTACCAGGGAAGGAATCAAGAGAGAATGGATTGTTCCTTACAACCCACAGTAGAATGGGGTTGCTGAGAGGGAGAATTAGTCTATATCGAATGTGGCAAGGGCTATGTTGTATGACCAAAATATGCCATGCTACTTATGAGCAGAGGCATGCAGTACATTAGTATACATAAAAAATAGGGTTCCACATAAGGTATTGGGAAAGATGACACCAGAGGAGGCATTCTTAGGGAAGAAGCCAGATGTTAGCCACTTTAGGATATTTGGGAATTTGGCATATTGTCACATTCCAGGTGCTACACGTTCCAAGTTAGATCAAACTGCAGAGAGAGGGTACTTTGTGGGGTATAGTGAAACCTCAAAGGCATATCAGATATTTATTATAGGGGCCAAGAGAATTATAGTTAGGTGTGATGTCAATTTCATGGAGAATAAGGCATTTAGGAGGTCTAGAGATTTTCCAATAGATGATCAGAGTGAGCGGCCAACAGAAGCTCCAAGGATTGAGCAATCAGATTAGGGGTGGCAAAGCTCGAGTATAGTGACTAGTACAAGCATAGGCTCAGGTGTTGAGAGTTCACAGAGTATGGAACAAAAGATGCAACATATCCAAGAAATGCATCAAGAACATATGGAGGTTGATACTTCATTGTCTACAGTTGGTATTAGTAACCAACAAAAACAAAGGGATACTTGAGAGTTTGTGTGCGCTCCTAGGATGAGTAATAGACATCGGAGACAACCAACTAGGTATAATAACTATATGGCATTAGTTAATCAATTGGTAGATAGTGAGCCTTCCAACTATCAGGAGGTCGCACAATAACAAGTGTGGTGAGATGTGATGGTTGAGGAATATACTTTAATAGTGAAAAATGATGTATGGGAGGTTGTTCCTAGACTGAAAGATAGGGTAGTGGTTGGATCATGTTGGATCTATAAGATCAAGCATGGTGCAGATGGTAGCATCAAGAAATACAAGGCAAGGTTTGTGGCCAAGGGGTTATCTCAGAAGGAGGGAATAGAATATGAGGATACATTCATTCCAGTGGCTAGGTATACTTCTATATGAGTCATGATATCATTTGCAACATAGATGGGATGGCATATCCATTAGATGGATGTCAAGATGACGTTTCTTAATAATGAATTGAAAGAGGAGGTATACATAGAACAACCCAAGGGATTTGTAGAACATAGCAGTGAAACCCATATGTGCAGATTAAAGAGAGCTTTTTAGGGACTCAAGAAAGCTCCTAGGGCGTGGTATGAGCGCATTGATGAATACTTGTAGGGAATGGGCTTCGTGAAGAGTGAGGCAGATGCTAATCTCTACTACCTGGTGGTTGGGGGTGAGGTTCTCATTCTTATTCTATATGTGGAGGACTTGTTTTTAAAAGGTTCATTGGGGCTCATAGAAGAGTGCAAGAGGGACCTTGCAGCAGAGTTCGAGATGAAGGATTTGGAGGTTATGCACTACTTTCTAGGTATGGAGGTATGGTAGACAGATGGTGAGATTTTCCTTGGACAAGGGAAATACTGCATTAAAATCTTGAGGAGGTTCGAGATGGAGGATTGCAGAGCCATTTCTACTCTTATGATCATGAAATGGAAGAAGGTAGACACATCCAGGGAGAAGGATGTTGACGCCACCTTATACAGGCAATTGATTGGATCTCTCATGTATTTGGTCAACACTAGGCCAAATATATCATTTGTAGTAAATTCTCTTAATTAGTTCATGGTTGAGCCAAAGAGAGTGCATTGGACAATGAAAAAGCATGTGTTCCAATATTTGTGTGGTACAATTGAGTATGGGATCAGATATGCTCAAGGTGATGGTATCAGGTTGATAGGCTATACTGACATAGATTGGGCAGGTAGTACAGCGGACAAGAAAATCACTTCAGGGTGTTGCTTTAGCCTGGGATCAAGAGTTGTCTCTTGGTATAGTAGGAAGCAGAAGTCTGTGGCCTGAGTTCTACAGAGGCAGAATACATAGTAGCTAGCATGGTGACGTGTGAGGCGATATGGCTTCAAAATTTGTTGGTAGCCTTGTTTGGTCAGAGGGTTGAAACTACGGTGATAAATTGTGATAATCAGAGTTGCATCAGGTTTTCTAAGAATCCAGTGTTTCATGATAGGTTTAAGCATATAGACATCAAGTATCATTTCATTAGGGATAGTGTAAAGTGGGGGACCACTTAACACTTCACTAACAATTCGTAGGGACAACACAGTGGGCACAAATGTACCCAGAGAACCCAGTGTTTAAACCTAGGCTCTGATACCATGTGTAATGCCCCACCAAGTAACCTTAAAGGAAGTTGCAATTAACATCTTAAGCGAACCAATTTTTTTTTTTATAAAGTGCATTTAACATACACATTCACTTACTAATTAACAACAACCTCCAAGGCTACAAGGTTAGGATTACTTAAAACCCACACATGCATATTACATATAAACATAGCATTATAAACTTCATGAAGTAAACATCATACATCATAAGAATACCACATAACATAATAAGATGAACATCCAAGATACAATCTCATAAACATTAACTTAATCCAATAGTTAGATCCCAGAATGAGGCAATAGTACAAATGTATTACAATAACATAATCTCACCTCATAAACATAAGAGGGATATAATAACTTATACAAAATGAAAAATTACAATGCAAGAAATTACAACAAGAACCGCGAGCTGTCCATCTAGATGTCTCGCCACCAAGTATTGAAGATCAATGGGGACCCAACGGTTTTGGTGCATGTTCCACCCAACCAAGTGGTACCCGAAGTCCCACCCCCATGCTAGGAGATAGTAATAAAGTAACATGGACAAAGAATCTACTACCTCTAACCAAAGGCAGACTCATACTGACTCAAACTAACATAACCAAAAAAATGCCATAAATAAGTTCAAATCCAGTTCAACTCAAGTACAACACAAGTACATATCAAGTACAACTCAAACATCACTGACATAGGTCACATTGCTTCCAGGCATCATAATACTCAAGTATGTTCAGAGAACCATACACATAAAACAATAAACAACTATTGTCCTAGATAGAGTGTCATCGCAAGGTTTGTCATGAGATCTCCTCTGGGCATTCTTCATAGGCTCTAAAAATCCTGGTGGCCTCAACCGAATCCCAACACTCATACTCACTCAAACGGAATCAACTACCTCTTGGAAGGACAAGATAGTTGATCTTGCCATTCCAGGCCTTCTCACTCACCCCAAGTCTAAACAAGCCCTTGCGTCTGTGAGTGAGGTTAATTTATCTTGATTAATGTGAATGCATCCTAATCATATAAGTACATTAATTTAGTTATCACTTGATTAACTCACTTCTGAAGGTTACCCGGTTTACCACTTTGGGCTCCGACCCCTAACAAAAGCCACTCTTCTATTCGACAACACACACCCAAACAATCCCCCAAGGGAAACACAAGTGCATACCAACTAGGCATCAAAACCACTCCAACATAAGGAGGAAACAAATAAAAGAACTCACTCCAAACATCTTGGAGGCAACATAACACATAGTCCACTCCTCTCATAGGAGGTACAAAACATCCCCATTCGTGGAAACCGGGTAAATACTGAATAAACACCATGCACTACCCAAGGGAGAAAACAACTGGTTGACATAGAGATTCGACAACCCTCTTAGATTTTCTAAGATTCTCTGGAAGACTTATAATTTTGGACTAACACATAATCCCATATCCCACAATACATCATGACGATGTAGCTACAAAAGCAATCAAGACATTAATTCAAATCTAGTATTTGGATTTCTTAAATCCATAATCATTCAATAGAAAACGTTGACAAAGTCAAAGGCACAATATCTAGATTAAATGAACTAATCATATAACCATATTTCCTCTTTCATTATTGGACATCTAAACAATTAGACTCACTTTCCTTTACGAATACAAAAAAAATAAAACATCTAAGGCAATCACGGGGAAATTACTATTTTTGGATATACTAAATCCATATCCCTTTCACATTCCACTCATAATAAAATAAACTATTGCCCTTTCAAAAATAATTGAAATAACTAAATAAGTGCCTTTAATTTACAAAAAAAGATAGACTAGTTCAAATAATTAAAATCAAATCCATTGTTTTCTTTTAAAACTAACATAAATCTTCTACAATAATTATTTTCAATTTCCTAACTCAAACCTTATATTTCTTCTAGTTCAACAACCCACTATGTTAATTTCATCTAATAGTTTCCCTTTCCAAACTCTTATTGCATACATCCATTTATTCAAACCATTAACTATACATTCTCACCAAATAAATTGTTCAAATATAAAATAATTCAATTAAAGTAATTAATTGTCTCTTCATAATAATCAATTTCCAAATTTTACTTTTAAAATAACACAACCCCATGCAAGTACATCCTTTCAATTTCCTAACCATATACTATATTTCTTTCAATTTTCTATCTAAACATGAAATTTATAAAATATCTCTTCCATAACTATATGACCATGCAATTTAAAACTTATCTTTTAAAAACTCCATGCAAAGTTAAATTACATGCACTTAATAAAACAAAACAAATACTAAATATACAACTTTATCTATATGTTAAATTGTATAAGTAATCCATAACAAAATTAAATATATCTAAATAATTTCAAATCAAATTCAATGTTTACTTCTAAAAATAACATTAGTTCTCTACTAACTTGATTTCTTTTGTTTTTCCAACTAACTCATATCATTTATTCAATTTATTCAAACTACCATTTCCCTACCAATTTGAATTATGCAAAGCAATCATTTCCATTATAAACCTTCAATAATACTAAATAGTATACCTCAATTAAATAAGATTTGATATTGAATATATAGTAATATATATATATATATATATATATATATATATATATGTTCCCACTATATAAATGCATTCATTACATATTGATATGTTCAATCCTATATATACATTTCAATATATTATACCCCACACAAATCAAAATAATATCCGGATTTCAAAATATAATAAAATTTCCATTATAATCAAAATCAAAATTTGAATACAAACTAATTTACATGAATTGTTGTTATTGTTTTGAATGGAGGAGAATTAAATTAGCCCCAAACCTGTTCGTGCCCTTACAAGGATTAAGGGTTTTAAAATATGTGGATAGGGAGAGGGGCGTGACTGTACCTTCACCGCTCCCCATGCTCCCATACATGTGTGCAAAGGGAGGCGTGGGGGTTCTCCCTCCACATAGTCGCTCCCTTATGGGCACAGCTATGGGGAGGTAGATCCTCCCCAACACCCAAATCCCTAACAGTTAAAACAGCAAATTAAATTCGCTTCAACAAAAATGGCAAGGGTTCGCTAAAACAGCGAATAAAAGATTTCGCCTCCCATAAAAAAATTCAATGGATATCGTCATACGAACGGCGCATATACTATTAAAAAAAATCAGTATTTTATTAAAATCAAAATTATATATATGAATATATATATATATAAACAAATGGATTTAACCCAATAAACAAATTAGAGAAAATTTGTGAAAAACTCATCTAAAGGTGAAATTGTAAAACTTTTCCAGAAAAACCCAAATTTCATAGAGGTTTAAAATTAATTCTTTTAATCCATTTTCTTAAATTCTTAAACAATAAAAGAACAATTAAATCAAAATGGATTTATATTAAAATCAGAAGTTTCAAAATCCTCAAAGTTTCTCCACCTAATTTCTACAGAGGGTTTTCAAATTAAAAAAAAAGATTTTCTACAGAGGGTTTCATTTTCTAAAAACATTCTAAATGTATTGCTCAATCTCTCTGTTTGATTCCAATAACAAAATAATCGATTTCCTCAAATAATTTAAATTCAACTGAGGTTTTCACAATTTTCACTCAAGAATTTTCACAAAGCAAAAGTTGTAAATTTATTTAATTATTTTCTTCTAATAACAAATTTATTGTCTAAAACAGATTTAACAAACAAATCTTTAATCACTACTATTTTAAAAACATCCAAGAACAATAAAACACAAACAGGAAAACCTGGTTCAAGAAGCTACAGGAAAAGATTAATTTATGATGCAAGTCTCCTCCAAAGATTTCCTGAATTTTCTTCAATCCTCCAACGAATCCAATCCAAAACCCAACAAATGCAAACAATCTTTCCTCCAATCAATTCTACAATCAAACTTTTTTCAAACCCTTCTTTGTGCAAATCTTTCCAAAATTTCTTCTCTGCTGTAAAAATGCATTTTTTTCTAAAAACTTTTCTACCCTAAAATTAAAACATGCATTCCTTATAAATCAAAAATACCTAATACAACCCTAATTCACATTACATGCAAATTAGATATTTCAATTTCAATTTCAATTTTTACAACCCTAATTCACATTACATGCAAATTAGATATTTCAATTTCAATTTTTACAACCCTAATTCACATTGCAGGAAAATTAGGTATTAATTTCAATTTCAATTTCAATTTTTACAACCCTAATTCACATTGCATGCAAATTAGATATTAATTTCAATTTCAATTTCAATTCCAATTTTCGAAAACCCACTTTCAATGCAATTTCAAATAATAAATTAATTTCCAAAGTTGCAACTAATTTCCCAAATAAACAATTAATTACAATTTCTAATTTAATTCCCACACATTGAAATTAAATTCCAAAATTAATTTTAATTCTTTTATTTCCTTTCATTTTTTTGCATCACGTTTAATTAATTAATTTAATTATTTAATAACTAAATTCAACCCCCTTGGATTAAATTTAATTAATTAAATAAATTAAAAATAATTAATTAATTTAAATATAAACTTTTATCCACATTGCATTATTTAAATTAAATAACCATAAACATGATTTAAATGCAATTATTCTAAATATCTATTTCCAAATCAAGAATTCTTCAGAATTAAATAACATTAATGCAAGACAGACAATGACTTGACACACTAAGGCTAGGGTGTAAACTTGACACATGTTACCTAGCTACTACCTCCCGTTCAACTTAACCGTTGGATCGACACGCTCGAACCTGTGAAACCAGGTGGAGTCGATGTCATGTACCTGCAATCCTGCAACCAAGTAAGCAATGTCATACAATATATCCAGCATATAATACACACCATGAAGAAGGAATTACGAATTCGCATGGCGCTCACAAGCGAGTGATGCGAACCCGTCTTCTTCACCAATACACTCATCGAAACTGACACTTCCATCATAATCCAATAATCTCATAATAACATCTCATGTTAACTCTACTAACAATATTAAACCATTAAAGCATGTGAAACTCTAATTAGGTCAACACATCACACAATAATAACTGTCGCTCAATAGTAGCGATCAAAACATCATAACAAAATGCATCCAGTATCAAAGTGACTACAACCAAACATAGCATAAAGCAAACCGAACGAGAAGCAAAACGGAGGGGTATTACATAAGAGGCAAGCAGTTTATGTATCTCTTGATTTGCTGAAGTTTAATAAAATTCCTCATCTATTTTCGGCAGTCAAATAACTGCAATAGAATTTTCACAATGAAGTCATAAAAGCACAATACTTCATTGTACTAAACTTAGAATCTCTTAAATTGGATTGGTGTGACTTGAATTGCAAGTGCACTCCTTGATTTCTAAAACAATTTGCATTAAGATTCCTTCAACAAAACAAGGATTCAAAATTTTCTCTCTTCAAAAAA
Source organism: Sequoiadendron giganteum (assembly GCA_007115665.2). Lineage (NCBI taxonomy): Eukaryota > Viridiplantae > Streptophyta > Pinopsida > Cupressales > Cupressaceae > Sequoiadendron > Sequoiadendron giganteum. Next base: position 384,601,813 of record CM021102.1, read on the forward strand.
CATCTTCCTCCACTTGCGTTTTCAGCCATATCTTGTCATGCAATCATCACATTAAATTTATGTGTGTTTTTAAGTAGGACATGATTGAATATTTATAATTTGTTTTGGAATTCCCTCTACATAATGTCGATGTGTATCCATACAACCAGGAAAGTCCTCTAATACCATTGCTATGAGCCCAACTTAAAACATGCCAGCATATTACAAACTGAACAAAACTATGAAGGGAATTTTGAAATTGAGCATAATGTCAAATGATGGTAAAAAATAATTGAAACTTAAAATGCTATCAAATAGGAACAAATATAATGTCTACAAATCATTTTATAAACTGAAACTACTGGAAACTCAAATCTAAATTTTCAGAAGACATATATTTATATATTATAAAGGGGTCAAACCATTCAGAATTTTCAATGTATCAAAGACACAAGTGACCAAGTACAAGGATGCCAACATGTCATTCAAATTTCATCGCTTTCCATGGATAACTACTACTGGAGTAAGAGTAGAATTCAGTCTCTTGCAGCAACAAAATGAGTGAGTATTCATCTTTCAAGAGTAACAATTTGAGTACCATCAACACTCTTGTGACTTTTCAACTCATGTAGATGCCGTCATTTTAGCTTTCCAGAATGCATTGGAATTAGTTCTATCTTTATATGTACGGTTGTTGTTTTGGAACATATCATGATTTACAAAATTATGTACCTTTTACCTGTCAAAAAGGCAATGATTCTATTAAACAAATTTTATTGGTATTCTGAATAGAAATTATAACAATATTGTAGCTATAGTTATATTTAAACTTAAAGGGTATAAATATCTACACAATAATTAAGAGTTGGTGGTGTTGCATTGCTGGAAAGGAACTCTCTTCGATAATCCTATTTCCTTGTTTTCCACCACAAAATTTTATGTGCAAAAATATGGTAGGCTATGCTCCTATTAGTTCTTGTTTATCAAAAATAAATGAAAAATAGAGAGACAATATAACATGGTTTAAAAAGTTTTGCATTTTCCTCGTTACTCCTCTTCAAAGAACAACACGTACAAAGGGCATGGACCACTTTGGATTTGGAAAAGAAAAGAAGAATAATAATAATAGTAATACTCTAGAGGAGCTATTTACTTCCAACACCCTTGTTTCCATTTGCAACCATTGCTTGCATTGCTGAACAAAATAAAAATGTAATGCAGAACAAAACAAAAATTTACCCTTGAATTTGCTGGAAAGGATGAAATGTCATATGTAGATAGAAATGATTCTAAAACTATCTGATGTGGTCTGGAAAAATCCATGGAAAGATGACCCATTACATAATTATGATCTCTCTACATAAAATATTGAAACCAATACAAAGAAAGAAAAGAAAACGAAATAGACAACAGTGAAATATTTAAGAAAATAAAGATGCCTACATAATAGGGCTCATAGGGAAAGCAAAAAAACCAATATGGAAACACTTTCCCTTGGGGTTGTTTTTCTACAGTGAAAATATAATACCCCTGAAAACCAATTTTAGCATTTAAATCCTATATGAATCTTTGAACGCAAACACAAAACGCAAGGCCACTACAATCCCTAATCGGGGATTTAATGTTTTTCTCTATTTCATGTGACGAGCATGTCCAGATGAAATGTCTTTTACATTTTTATTACTATTTTCTAGACCCTGAACTGGTCCAATGATGCAATGAAATTAAGGGAAGGGGCTATCTTGGACAGGTTCTACCCTCCACTTTCTTAAAGGCTGTAGGGAAAAATAGCTAAGACTTTGCAATGCCCCAAAAACACTAAATAGCTAAGCCTCTGCAATGCTCGAAAGACACTAAATTTCTATTGCATAAAATAAAATCTCTATCGCTCAAATCAACGAGTCACTCAACAAATAATGAAATCAAACTGAAATTTCTAGCAATTTTTATCTCAAATGACAAATTTCAGAAAAAAAGACTAGCAACATATTGTTTAATTGATAGAATGACATTAAAACAACTAACGATATCTACTAAAACTAACTCTGCTTTGCAACACTGATAAAGTATAAATGAAAAATGAAGTTTGAATATATGTATAGGATAAACTGTTAAACAGTTGATAAGTAGGAGGTTTCTTCCATAGCATGTCAAATTATGATATTGCTATCAGGATTCAACCGTGTAGTTTTCGAGTCAAACTCATTGACCCATGATTCATGAGTAGTGGTTCACAAGAACCCATCTCTCATGATAATTAATGGTCCACTTAGCACTCATTGCATCTAGGTGATGCTCACAAAGGTGAAACATTGGTCCGTCCTGGGAGGTCACCCATCCCAGTAGTGCTCTAGCTCAAGCACACTTAACCATAGAGTTTCCTCCAAGGTTAAGCCCACTTAGCTTGCTACCCCATTTGCAAAACCTTCAGCAAGTGTTATGCCTTATGAACCATTCATTATAGAACCCCTTTATCTCATCAATTGATAAGTAGGAGGTTTCTTCCATAGCGTGTCAAATTATGATATTGTTATCAGGATTCAACCATGTAGTTTTCGAGTCAAACTCATTGACCCATGATTCATTAGTAGTGGTTCACAAGAACCCATCTCTTATGATAATGAATGGTCCACTTAGCACTCATTGCATCTAGGTGATGCTCACAGAGGTGAAGTATTGGTCCATCCCGGGAGGTCACCCATCCCATGTGGTTATATTCATATGTGCCATTTATATGCCTTTCTCATTCTACTAATAATTTAATGCAATCAAATAATAACATTAAAACAATTTACGAGAAAATAATACATTTGAAAAGAACAATCATGATTGGAAAAATTAAACCATGATTTCAGGGCAAGTTTTTATGTGCATAAAAAAAACTAAAACTAGATGCCATTGTAAATGTCTCTAGACATAATTAGTATTATAAGATTAAGTTTATTTATATCACGAAAATTTAAGAAAACAAGTATCTTGAATTTAAAATTATGATTTAAATAATGAGAATATTAGAAATTTTAACATTAAAACATTCATCTTCTTACAAAAGTATTGTTCTTTCTATGAAGATCCCCATGCCTCCTTTTTAAAGACAATCCTTTATATATAACAGATTATGTATTCATCCTCTCTTTTTTGTTTGAGATTGAGTATTCTAAAATAAAATATTATCTTTTTAATTATAAATGTGCATGATATTTACATTTTATTTTATGTAAAACTTCTTAAAATTTCAATATGTAATCATTTAAATGTGGATGGTTTGTGTAATTTATTTTTTACCTAGAAATCTATATAATGCTTAAACCTAACATTTAAATTATATATAATAGATAAGATATTATTTTATGTAATGTGTCTCTTAGAACTTAATATCAACTTGCTTGTTTGTACTTAAACTGATTAGGTTATAATTTAATGAGGTGCTACAAATTATAGTGTATGTGGGCTCTCTAGAGTTCATAAAATTGGAGGATCATAGCAAGTAGAGGTGATAGTCCCTCAAGATCAATTGTGCAACATTTTTGATACCCTATCATTGACAACAATGGTGGCTGAAGAACATAAGCCACCAGTACCCCATGGAATATGATTCATTTCTTACAAATGTATATATCTTATTTGTTTTTCATCCATTAGACTATTAAGATATTTCTCTTCTCAGCATAGTCTTTAGAGTGTAGATAAATTAAAATGATTCTCATCATCAAAAGTTATTCTTAAGAAAAAAACTGCATGTAGAGTTGTTTTTTTAAGACTACCAATAATTTCATATTGGAAATTTTATTTATTTAAATCGAGTATCATGGAGTGTAAGCATTTGAAAGGAATTTATCATGGAAAGTAACCATTGAATTGAGTGATTTTTTATCTACTTTAAGCTAACAATGGGATTTTTATATGGAGTTTTCACTATGTAAGAGAAAAGTCACACCCTCACATTAAAAAATATGTTACTGAATTAAATAAAGTAATTCATTAAATAAAGTCTAGATTCAAGAGATATTTGAGTTATATAAATAATATAATAAAATAATACTAATAAATGTATGTCTTGAGATTTAGAGAAAAGGATATAAAAAATATTGTGATAGATGTTAAATACTTGATGTTAAATCTGAAATGAGTAGCTTGAGATGATGGTGGCCCATAAAATTTAGAAATCTATAAGTCATTAGGTTAATTTTGCATCATAAAATTGGTCTATTTTGATTGCATGTTACATAATTAATCTATTACACATAAATTTGATTTTGTAGTCTGTGGATTTTTGTACTTATAAAATGGATCTTTGTCTTGTGCTTAGACTTGCAAATAAGGCTTATAAATTAGAGATTGGTGGTGATGACACAACCTCGACAATATTAATAGTGTTGGTATACCTCTAACAAGCTTTATTAAGTTAGGACCACATTCTCCTTAGTCAAATTCTTATTTTTGAGTTGGCAATACTTGATAATAGATTAGAAGAGATGTAATGAATACAACAAGCATTGTCCTAAGTGAAGGTTATGAAATCTTAAGATTGGAATATGAAACTTGAGATTTCATAATGAAACAAGAGGAATACTAATGTCTAGTGTGCAACTAGGGCTTACAAATGGTATCATAAATATATGAAAAAATAAAAAGTGATTTGAAAAGTTGTTAAATCTAGATATGGATATCTCTATAATTTAGAAGTGATGGTTAAGGAAGGGGTCCTATGGAGCCACTACGTGAGCTTTGTGGAGTAGGGGTTCCCATGAAAAGAAAGAAGTATGCTACAATATAAAATAGAATCTTGTGCCAAAAAATAGGAGCCCTTACTTTATAGATTATATATTTGAGTATTTTATTTGGGGTGGACTTAAAAATTTCCCTCATCCACTTCATAATTTTTTTCTACCACATGTCATTCATCTGTAATTTAAAAAAAATCAATATTTTTAAAGATTTTTATATATAATTGTAGATTCAGTGTTCCTTGATGCTTAAAAATAATTATGAAGCCACCATCTTTCTAAAATTTTGGAGCTTAAAATATCTTGCTCAATATTAAAAATATATGGGCCTCAAGCTTATAAAACTATCAAAAATTATTAACAACTCTCACATAAGCATTTTAAGAAGCCCCCCTCCATAGCACCACAATATAAGACAATGGAATGTTGCTAAGTTGGTGGAAGATTAGTAGATTCTATAAGGGAAGTGATTGAATGTTGCTAAATTGATATATATATATCTTGATTTTGAAAGTTTAAAATTGTCATCATTTATATTTGTGAATATGGACAATTCGTACATGGAAGAGCAATGTTTTCTATATGTAAATGTTAAATTATTACTCCCTAGTTAGAGCGAAGAATCATAGTTTTTAAGAATTTAAATTCATTTATCTCTCCAAAAGGTATCATTTTCTATATACTACCAATCCAATATATTAAACATTTTTATATTCGTTTCATTCCAATATACCCATTAATATATGGAAGAATCTAGTTCTCTCTAAATACACAATTTTGAATGAGAGAGATCTTAAGGTACATGAAATAGAACAATGTGTGGTACAAGGAAATACTTAGAAAAATATTTATTGTGTCAATGACATGTAACAAGAAATAAGTATGAAAGAGATTTAGTCTATCAATGATACATACTTAGAAAGAAATATATCATTGCCCACAAACTTCCCTATATACATGGAATTTCTTACTATCATAGATTTGAATAAGTAGTGAATAGAGATAATTACTATCATGCATGAAATTTCTCCCTACTATAATTACTAGTAAGAATAGAGATAATATAGATAATTACTATCATGAGTGAATAGAGATAATTACTATAGTTACTTATATATGAGATTCATGTCACAAACATCATTTAAAAAAAGTACACTACTCTAAAAATATTCTTTTTAAATGCATGAGAGAGATTCACCCTATATAATTTTATTCTTTTCAACTTTACTATATAAAAGAAATTAAAATATTTTATTTTAAAAATTCTTTAAAAACACCAAACTAAAACTTAACTTAAAATAAATAAATTTAAACAAAAAAATTAAATTTAAATTTAAAATTTAAACTCTAAAAAATACTAAAAAATCAAATAAGGAATAATTAAAAGGTATATTTAAATTTTTAATTTAAGATATAAAAGGAATTAACATATTTTATTTTGGAAAAAATTTGAATTAAAATAAAATTAACTTTAAATTAAAATTCTAACTAAATTTGAAAATAAATCTTAATTAAAAAAAAATCTCCACTTAATCATTATGTTATCTTTAAGTTATATGATCATGAATATGAGATTTGACCATTCTTTGCAACAAGATATCAATCAATAATTGCATTCCACATAGTAAGTCATCATTTCAAGCCAATATACAAAAATACGAATAATGAATATGTGATGTAGGAAAAGGGGATCTAGGGTTCTAAATCACACCTCCTATACCACAATGCAAGACATAATATTGATCTGAAATACCCACTTGTCTTCTAACATTAATAGAAGAGTTAGAATGGTGGATCAAAGTTTTATTTTCTTTGTTTGGGGGATGATTTGATATTGATTAATTGACTGTTAATCAAGACTCAATTTGATAATGTTGTTAGAAATTTGAAATAGGGAGATAGGCCGAAAGTAGGGTAGGAGCCTATATTGGGGACGGAAGTAGTCCCACATGGGCCCCACACTAGAGCTGATTAATATGCAAATGTAAAAAAGTTTTCACCCACAAAGTCAACAAGGGTACATGTATCACTGTACCATCAAAATTGTATTATAATCGGTGAATATTTGTCCCATACACAAATAGATATTCATAGTCTTACATGTCAGAGAATATTCAAAGGACAGCTGACACCACAAAAATACAAGCCATATTGCTTGTTACTAGCTCGTAGCTTTAAAACATGCACCCAAAATATAAAATTAGTATAACCCAAGCTCCCCTATAATGTCACCACTTTTATTATATCACAACCAATTTTTTGATAGTTGGGATGCCACGAGAACAACTAGGAGCCAAGAATGTCTCATCACCAAATCCAATCCAACCGAACCCTAATCCCACTTTCCCACCAACATAACACTCAGATGAAAAACAATCATTCATATGTGTCCCATCTGTCAAATCAAACCTCTCTACTATTGGTTCCTCTTCCTTTTTTTGCCACCTGCAACCATCAAAACATTGGTTTTAAAGCCGAGAAAATCTCCTATCAAGAAAACAAGGATTGCACGCCATTAATACATACAAACTCTGTGATTGAAGGCATCCGATCAAGAATTCAAATTTGAAAATAAAAGGATAGGAATTAAAGACTTCATACCAAACCAACATTGAACATATAAGGAGATTTTCAAATTAAAAAATGCATTACTCAATCTCTTGCAATTTCCATTTAGCACATCCCATTTTCATTTTTAGTTATACAATTTGCTCTAGGAATATGAAGAAAGTTTAGAGGCAGCAACAACAACACCCTAAGAAGCTATAGATATTCTATTGCTATAAATTTTGTATGCCTACAAATGCCAATATGCTTTCCATAAATCTATAAATATCTGAGGTTTCATACTGATGCTATTTACATTGGGTTTTTCATTTATTTTCTTTAATTTTGCGAATGCAAATATGTTGTATGCGATGCCAATTTTTGTCACATTGACCTGTAACTCAATATCTAAGGTTTGAAATTACACTTTATATGAATGTCAAGTCATTTTAGTTCAATTTTAGGGTTTCATTGGTTTTCATTTCCTCTATACTCGTCTATGCATGACGTTTACTCTACATCGTTCTTTTCAATATATTGTGTTATTCAATATCTTGTGTTATTCATTGCATGACGTTACTCTACATTGTGCATTTCATATTTGCTTCCTTATAGGAAATATGAAATGGGTTTGACTAGTTTAAATGGTTTTTCATTACTATTAGACTTGTTCAACAAAATATGGAAAGGGTTTGACTAGTTTTCAGCCATGCACTTGTATTCGTGTGTTCGTCATTGCACAAACTTTAACTCTACAATTTTCTTTTTACATTTGTTTATTATACCAAAATACGAAAATGGTTACAATATATCACACTGCATATTATTTTTTATAATTTAATGTTACTACGAAATATTCATAGGGTTTTAATGTTTATCATTTCGAGGGTTTCTTCCATACACTTGCATTTGTGTCTTGCTCATTGCATAGACTTTAACTCTGCAATTTTCTTATAATATTCTCATGTTATTCCAAAATTTGAAAATGGTATGACTGGTTTTCATTTTGAAGATATTCTGGCATGTCTGTATTATTTTGTTCTTCCATGCACAATAGTTTTGTCTATGAAATGCTTTTTTTATTTGATTCACTACACCAAAATAGAAAATTAGCACTTAAAATAACATTGAAATTTAGTGCATTTCAGTTCATGAATTGGACACTTCTTCTGGCATAAAAATCGACGCCAAATTGCATGTTCTCTTTGATGCCATTTTTTGTGTCGGATTCAACATCATATTTTGCATTGAAAAAGTAGCGCAAGCAATAGTGCCTCCTTTAGCATCGGGAAGCACAACCAATTTAATGTCAAAAATAGTGCCTAAATTAGCACCCAATTTGGCTTCCAATTTTTCTTCCATGTCTACTCCCATTTTTGCTTCTAGTTTTTCTCTCAGTCATGCTTCTGGTACGGCATCAAAAATAGCTTCTTTTTTGGCTTCCTAATTGACACCAAGTTTTTCTTTCATTATGATGTCCTTTGTTGCTTCTAGTTTTGCTTTCATTATGACATCCTTTGTTGCTTCCAATTTGTCTTCCAATTTTGCTTCTGGTTTTGCTTCTGATTTTTCTTTTGTTTTTTCTTCTTTTGTTGCTTCCAGGTTTGCTTCTAGTTTTGCTTCTTTTGTTGCTTCCAGGTTTGCTTCTAGTTTTGCTTCTAGGTTTACTTTTGGTTTTGCTTCCAATTTTGCTTTTGATATAACATCACTTGTTCCATCTAGCTTTGCTTCCATTTTTGCATCTTTTGTTGCTTCTAATATGGCTTCTATTATTGCATCTTTTGTTGCTTCTAAAATTGCTTTCATTATTACTTATTTGTCTACTACCTAAATTGCTTATTTTTTTTCTTCCTAGATAATGCCAAGTTTTTCTCCCAAGATTGCTTCTGGTTTGCTTCTATTGTTGCTTCATTTTTTGCTTCTAAAAATTCTTCTTGTTTTTCTTCCATTTATTAATTTAATATGTTTTATTTCAATTTAATTAGTTAAATATATCATGCCTCTTAAATAACTCATATGATTATAGAGTAAGTTATATTGCATTTGAAATAACTCCTTAAATCTGCTGGTAGAGGGGAGTTCCAATTCAATTTACTCATAAATAATTTCCAACAAAAAATTGTATAGGAGCAAGAAAGGAGGAGATGATCAGTTGATTCTTCATTGTCTTTACAAAGAGGACATCTACCGGGACCTTGAACCCCTACCAATTTCAGCCTATCCTCTGTAAGGATCTTCCTTTGCAAAGCCAACCATGTGAAAAATCCAGCCTTAGGGAGGCAGGATTTGTTCCAAAAAAGGTGAGTGGGCCAATCTTGAATTCTAACTGCCACATATTTCACCTTATAGCCTAGCTTAACCTTGTACTCCCCAGTTTTTGAGTAGCTCCCTCTTATTTTTTCCTCTTTGTGAGACAAGATCACGGACCTGTTTGACATAATACTCTCTAACTCACTGATTTGCGCTCCATCCACCTTAAGACCCCTGAAGCATTTGAAATATTTTATAGAATAAAATTTATAAAGGATTTTTAGGGAAATGGTCATCCATACAAATTAACAACATCATTATACTTATTCAATCTCCATCAAAATAAAATCTACAACAATATCGAGTATATATAAAATAACAAGATCGTTATTATAACATGATCATCATCTATAATTAAAACAAGTGATTCAAATATCTATAATTTAATTGAATTTGACAACATCCATCCTGAGCAATAAATTAAAATCATCATACGTAATAAATATCCATCCAAAAATCATTGACCACTTTCAATATATATAAATTGACAAGTCAATGCTGATAATATCGTCATCATATATAACTAAAACAAGTGAAAGTCAAATATGCCAATAAATCAATAACATGTCAAAATGATACATGTCCAACAATCGACATAAGTCAAAATAATACATGTACAAATGATATAGGTAAAAATGATAAATTATGTAACTCAAAATGATACAAGTCAAGATGATACATGTCCAAATAATATAAGTCAAAATGATACATGTCAAATTGATACAACTCAATAATATGGTACTGCAAGCCATGAAAATGATACATATGATAGTAACCATGAAAAGAGGCATCATCACAATATATCAACAATGATCCATGATGTAGTCTATATGATCATGAATGTCACTGGCTACTACCAGTAACTACCTCATCATCATCATCATCACTATCATGATCATCATCGTTGTCATCATCGTAATCATCGTTATCATCGGCCTCGATGTCTTTTGTATCTTGGTCATCATCTTCCTATGCCATGTGATTTGTACCAGAACCAACATATTTTGGATATATATCATGAGGATCATCTTGATCTTCTGGAAGACCTGTGTTCTACAAAAAAAAAAGTAAAATGAAAAGTTATTATTTATTTCATGCAATAATTTATTTTTCTATTATATATCTAATATTACAACATATGAAATGAAACCATAATCATATTACATCATATAGAAGTGCACATACCATAATAAAATTTCAAAAAAGTTATAGCTAATATGTCATTCCAATGATGTAAAACATGCAACAATTCTAATAAACGTTAGTAAAGATCATAAAAAAAATTGTTATACAATTTAACTATCAACTATAAATTCTATTACATAACTTTAAGTGCCAACTCTCTACATTTTGTGCTATATATGATTATGTTTTCCTCAAAGATCCTTTGAGAGTTAACTAGTCTATATATCTTCTTCTCTTATATTTCAGAAATGGATATTTTTCTAGGACATTTTGGCACTGTAATATGCTTCAAAGGTTCTTTGAGAATTAACTAGTCTATATGTCCCTATATTTTAGAGTCAATATTGAAAGTCAAATTTTATAATGATTTTAACTAGAGATTAGATCAAGGATATTGAGCTTTTAAGATATGTTCTTTCTAGTTGAAGATACATGGATGTATATAAATCCTCAAATTTGTGCAATGCTACTCAAATATTAGTGTTTCTATTTGCATGAGATAAGAAAATCAATGGGGCAATCATACCAGACACTCGAGTATATAATAACAGGCCTAGTGGTAGGTACAATGATATGCCTTGAAATGCATTTGTAGAGATTCCATACCTATTGAATGAAGAAACCCATTGGCCATGGATGAGATACATAAAGGTACTTTTCACATTTCTAGACACACCCAATGTGAAAGTAACGACCTCGCTACATACCTCACTATATAGAAAACTAGCAGTCCCTCTTAGCAAGGAGTTACTTTGGTTGGAGCTACCTCCTCCATGATCTATGTTTGCAACTGCTACAACTCCCTTGGAACTGGAGCAACTTGCTTCCTCTGAATCTGAAAACTTGACCTCATATGTGTTGTGGCTACCTACTAAAGCTCTGTTGAAGTCATCCAAGTATCCCATATCATCCAACTGGGTCCATTCCCACCAAGTGGGTCTGCTAAGGCGGTCCTCCTACCACCTAAAAAATGCTTCATAACTAGCTCTATGTCCCTCTCAATGAAGAGGTCGACCCCATACTCGGTACAATCATCGCTCTTCGATCCCCAGTATGATGGAGTCCTCAACATACATAGCTGCCTTTGGCCATAACTGTACTGACTTTCCTGTGAACTCAACTGTATAGCCTTGATCCTCCAAGGCTGAAACTGAGAGCACATTCATTCTCAGATGAGGAACATATTGAACATGATGAAAGACTAGAGTCCATCCCGACTCTAACTCAAATACAACTGAACCCTCTCTTCTATCGACTGCTCCTTCTATGTGGATCCCACACCTCACCAAGCATCTAGTAGCTACTAAGCTAGGTGGCTGAAATAGATCACACTCCCCTGTCATATTGCATGTGGCACCACTGTCTAGATACCACCCATCTCAGGAAATCTCCTTTGAAGAATAATGACCAAATTTAACCTTTGTAAGGTAAGAGGCAACGTCTTCACCAACAAGCATCTGAATCCTTTGAAGCTTCTCCTTCAGAACCATGATTTTTCTCTCATTCTTGGCCTGAAATAGTGAAGCAAGGGATATTAGTTATACTCAGTTATACTTATTAAATTTTTGCATAGACAAACTTTTACTATTGTTTAATACCGCTATCACTGATCTTAATTTTTCCACCCCTTTTAATACCACATTTCTAAGTGGACTATTGTCAAATATTTCACATGTCATCTCTATTTGTTGATTTTAGTTGGTTGTAGGTGTTGGTCTGAGTTTTAATTATTAAAAAGTTTCTTTTGAGGTGTTAATTCACCCAAGAATTCACCACAATCATAGGACCATTATCCCTGGATGCGAGTGTTCATTAGAAAATTGTGTCAAAAATTGACCCTCCACTCCTCACATAAATCGATGACCACAATCCGAGACAGCTGGCACACAACATGGCAGCAAGCCAAGGTACACAGGCACTTGGCCCACCAGAGTATCTAAATCCAATCTTTAATGCCCCTCACTTCAACATGGGTTTTTTTTTCCCCCCTCCAACATTGGGGGTGATGGCGAGTAAATGTGCCTTCAGACATCATGCTTTGATGGCTTTTGCATTGGATTAGGGCCTCCCCTTTTCAATGGATCGAGGCTCAGCATGGGGATGATAGATACTCTTCCAAATTCGAGTGGATCTGGTGATGGGAGCTTCCAATTTGGTGTTGATTACAGTTTGTAGCATTCTGGAGCCTGTCATGGAACCTCATCTATGACAAAGAGTAGTTCGCGGTAGCATGCGGTGAGGAGGCAGAGGCAACAATTATCAGTCTTGGGAATTCTATGGGGATTATAACCCAAGCATCCCCATGCACATTCGTGAGGAGATTGACAACTATGAGGATGCTTATTTGGCAATGCAACAGGAACCTGCAGATCACCCATGGTGGGCAGCCAATATTGAGCACTCAAAAACATTCTGGGATGGACCCTCTTGGCTTAGCAGCAACAAGACACCTTGGTAGATGGATTGGTCACTCACCACCCCATTCTACCATAGGATTCACCGATAGACTCCCACCCATCTTTGACACTAGTTTAGGCCAAGGGACAAGACCACCTTCATCTTGCTGCTCAGAGTAGTGAGCCGAATGAGGAGTGGACATAGGGGAAGAGCATGGAATCAGAATTGGAGTGCAAGGAGGAGCATGGTTGCATCATCACCTTCGAGCCTCTTCCCGAATTTGGGAGTGATCCAGCCCTAGTTCCTTCAAGATTTCCTAGCTATAAGCCAACATTCTAGTTTTTCTCTGTCAAGGTTTTTTAGTCTTTTTTTGTTTTAGAATCTTATATTTCATGTCTTGCAGTCATTCTCAGAATCATGTACGTTGGTTTCCTTGTAAAGGGCAATGGTTTAAAATTGAACCATCTTTTTTTGGTTGTGTCAAGTGGAGAATCTTGAATTTCATATACAGGCCTCCCTAAGTAGTCTCTGGTTTGACTCTTTTTTTGTGCCAGCCCGACCAAAAGGGTCCAATTTTATAATCTATGTACATATTTCCTTTTTTAGCAATAGAATTATGAAATTCACAAAAATAAAATCATAGGACTATTATCTAATTCACTTTGTCATACAAATAACAATAAGGGGTAGCAATAATATAACTTTATATATTCAGAAAATCCCTTGTTATTTATAGAAAATTTAAATACACATAAGAAACAAGAATAATGGCACCTAGGGATTCAATTAGATCTGGATCTCATTTCCTTACACCTAGATGAAATATTCAGCTCCCTTCTTGACTGTTATTTTACTGTGTTTAGTGCCCAAGAGCTTCACAACCCCTCCAAACAGATCAGGCAATTCCCAACACTAAGATAACTGCCCCCAAACTATCCCTAAGCATCAATTTCACGCCGAACAAGGAGTAATCTCTTGTGACATGAAAAATTCCTAAGGTAAATGCTTCCAAATGTGCCCAACAATGGAAATATAAGTCCCACACACCAGCGAACAATGACATCCAATCATTGTATGGATAAAAAGTGCCCAGATTTAAGTAGTGTAGGCCCACACTCTATTACTTGAGGATTAAAGTCATCCAACACTAAGATCAAGAGCTGATATGACCATTTTCTGCTCCAAATGGAATGAAATTCACCTAGAAAAGGAGAATAAGTTCCCACGTAATTAGATAATGAAGGAAATGCGCCTAGGTTTAAAGGGAACTCACCCAAAAAAATAGATATGGTTCCCACGCTTCCAAAATAGAAATTTTCATGCCCATGGTGAAGGGAATAGCACCCCGCTTGTCCAAAAGATAATAGAGATGAGAGAGGCACCCTCTATTGCTCAAGACATGTCCCTCCAGTCTTCATAAATTCCTCTAATATCAACCAATAGTCTATTGTCCTAGAAACATTGAATCCAATGAAAAAATATGAATGATCTTCCACTATTGACCAACTAGGGTGGATCTTGCACCACCGAAACTAGTGAATAATGCAAGGGTTTCTTCCAAACCTTAGCCTCTCCAAGATCAAGAGCTCTCCAAGTAATTTTCAAAAATCTATTAGTGTAGAATGAGGAGAGAACTCCTCTTTTTCCCCTTTTTATATTTCCCTCACCACTTTTGGTTGTTTTTTACTTTTATTTTAATAGTCACTTTTCCCTAAGTTCTTAACCTCATTGGAGCTCTATTTACAACATGAATCGATCCAAAGTGATAATATATTCAGGACAATAGTGTGATCTAGGGTTGGATCGGACTATATAGTAACCAAGACTCGCACATACCAAAAATCAATAGTTTGGAATTGTGATGGAATGGGAAAACCTATTAAGGCTAAAGAAAACCTTTCTTTCTATACCTAAATCAACCCTTACTTATAGTGACTTGGTAATATATTTGGAGGCCATACTTTGGAGCTTGTTAGTGCACAAAATCTAGGGAATTTTTGAACTTTTGAAGGTAGGGTTCATCACACCTTAGCTCCTTAATGCCTTTTATAGATGATTGATATTTGGTGGTTGGTGTGGTTTCTTTGGAATAAATCCCTATGTTATGGTGTCTTACTAAGAATGCATGAGAAAAAGTAAAATATGTTGTGATATTTTCAACAACATTACCTATGAGAATAGAATCAATCTGAGGACTGCTAAGGGCATATCTATGACCTAATTTTGAATGAATCTGAGTATGGAAGTACAATGGAATCTCCAACACCATTAAGAATGATAATTAGGGGAAAAACTCTAGTCTCCTCTAGAAAATCTAGATTTCATGTACATCCAAGATGCTAAGCAACCATGATCAATATTAGTTCTAAAAATGGAATGCCTCGAGCACAATAAGGTCCTTCTGTAGATTGCTAATACTAAAGAGCTTAGAGTGTTTGCAAAAAAACTAGATGCTTTTGAGCCAACAAAAGATACCATTTTTTAAGCCTTGGGTTCCCTACATGGACTTCAAATCCAAACAATGCCATGATTATAGATGTGACGTAGACGTGAAGAATTTAATTGCAAAAATCCTGGGCTACTTCTTTGGCCCAACAAGAAGTGTCTAGTAATTAGAGGTGTAGAGATTTAAGAGAAGAGCTCATCCATATGCCAAAAGACCTTGCAAATAAAATCATCAATACTATGAATGTTACTTT
The DNA here is from genome assembly GCA_007115665.2 of Sequoiadendron giganteum. Classification (NCBI taxonomy): domain Eukaryota; kingdom Viridiplantae; phylum Streptophyta; class Pinopsida; order Cupressales; family Cupressaceae; genus Sequoiadendron; species Sequoiadendron giganteum. The sequence goes on from CM021102.1 coordinate 384,617,657, forward strand.
CATGGAAGGTTTGCAAGCATTGGGGATAAATGATAGGTCAGCTATTATATTGGATGCCTAGAGACTTACCAGAAAGCATCAGATAATGGAAAGTGGTATGTTTCAAGGCTCGATTCACTAAATTGTTAAAGAAAGGTTTTCCATCATTTTGGGATGATCATCAGTATTTGATTCCTAAAAATCAATATTTGTAATTACTAGCCAAATGCAGAAGTGAAGACTCCAAATTTGAAGATCTCAGAAAATCACTAAAGGGGTAGTCTATAGTAGATAAGTTGAAAGATGACTTTGATCTCTTAAGATGACCTAGAGTTTTCAAATAGTGAAATGATAGCTTATAATTTCCCAAGTGCTTCTCAATGGGTCAACATTATTAAATATGGAACGAAGATTCACCTACCTTTTGGAAGATAAGCAACAGGACTTATTCCATGCAACTATCCACCAATTTCTGAGCAACGGTCCAAATATCTTGTAGCAGTTCCAACAAACAAACCAGAATCTTTGCAGCAATTTTAAATTTTTATGTTTGATTTTAATTAGAGCATAAAGTTAGTTTGATGAGCTAATAATGGCTCAAATTTTGGAATTATCTATATAAACTATGTAAATTTAAAGACAAGGGGTTCTAGAATTTTTTGTTACACTTGGACTATGTTATTTAGAAGGTGTATTTGATAGCTATATATAATTTAATATAGAAGTGTTGAAAGGCCTATATTTTTATCTCAATGAATTCCTGGAGTTTTCAGCATCAGTTCGTTCCCTCTCATGTTTGTGCTTCTAGTTGCTATATTATGTTCTAAATGTTGTTGTATACAATGAATGTAATTTACTATTTTTATGAAAAATAGAATCATTACAAGATCCATGGTGATATATTGTGATGCCTATTTTCTTAAGACGTTGACATATTATGTATAAGTTTCTACTACAAATCATATGAGATTAGTTCATGGATAATTTGGTCTCCATTGGCTCACACATGTTCGTTCATCACTTTTTGACATAGATCAACCTTCTCATCACCATATGTGGGACTTGATTTGGCATTGGAACATGCAGCATGATAGAGGTGACATAACACCCTTGCACACATGTTGAGGCATCATAGAGGTTGTTTATTGGTTCATGCATGGATTATTTGATCTACTTGACCCACACAAGATACTTTATTACTTTTCTATGTGGAGTGGCCCTTCATCTTCCACAAGAGTGGGGTTGATCTAGCATTTGGGCACACATGTTCATGCATGAGAGGACTATTTTATGGTTTTTTGGTGCTTGGAGTCTAGCGCCACCCCCTCTCTCTATAGGACTAAGGTTTGGCTTTTACACCAAACACTCTCTCTATAAGACCTATGTGGTGGTTCAAGGCCTTGTGCCACATCACCCATGGGTTCTAGAAGTTGATGTTATAAAAAAGTGCATTTTCAACCCTGAAACATAGCCTAAACCTCAAGAGGAGGAGTTAGACAATTAATTTCTAGGAACACTAATTGGTACCCTTCCATCAACCTTAAGGGTTCAGTAAAAAACATAGTGGCCCTAGTTAGTAGGATGTTGTATGGGGAGAAGGATGCTTCTCATTTTTAAGAATTTTAAGTCTCATTGCTACATATTTTTCTTAAAGAAAGGCCAATTTTAAACTAGGTAGTTGTTTTTTCACTCACTTTGTGAAATGAAATAATAAGAGTCAAGACTCCTCCAGTGGGCACAAAGCCAAAATTATATACAACCTCTTACTTATGTTATATTATTTGTGTAGTTAAAAAATTATTTGGGGATGAATTGGACATGGATCATCCCATGTCATTTTGTCCATGTTTATTGCTAGGACTGATGGGAGCACAAATATTCATCCAAATATGAGCACATTTGTGACCGATTCTTTGCTCCCTTGCATGAGCTATTATTTGAGAAAAAGGTTCCCTAGGTTGTCTAAAGACATGATGAGAATCTTGGAGAACCTAAAAGATTACTCCTTATATGATTTTTTAACATATAGGAAGACCTATGGCACCATAAAGGCACCCCATACTTCTCCCAAGCACGTACTTGACATTTTGTTGATCAAGAAGTTGCAGATCATACTATTCTCTTGAGATTTAATGAAGCCATGGAAGCAATGGTAATGGATGTAGGTGATATGGATCTAGTGGCTAGGGCTATGACTAGGGTCACCACAACACAAGAAAATGAATCAAACATCTTTAAAATGACATGAGAAATGGAAGGGAATAAGAAGGAAATTGAGAATTTGAAACATCAAGTGGAATACTACAAGGTTGCAAGGTATGACATAGGTGATTTCATGGAATATGCATTAGAAATCCATGATGACTTGACCTTGGTGTAAAAGGAGTTCTACAAGGATGTGTTAGATCTATAGGATGCCTACCAAGATGCATCAAAACATTCTTACATGTTAAAAGAATGGAAACATTATGAGGAAGGATGGAAAAGATGCATGTGGATCACTTAGTAGAATGGAAACATGAATTCAAGGAAGCACTCCTTGAGATGCCATGTTTGAGAGAAAATAAGATAAATCAAATTGACATGGGACTAAGTTACTCAAATAATACAACTCATAACTTAAATGAGGACACTTAAGAGATATTAAAAGACCATGGCCATTAATTAAAATATGTGATGAAAATAAGGCATGAATGTCACCCACTACCATTTAAGGCAACGGATTTTTTTTCCTCAACATGAAATAATGGGACAATTGAGTGGGAACTAGGACCAACAGAGAAGCACTTTAGAACTCATCCTACACATCAATAAACAACTCAACAGAAGAATTGCAAATTGACATATTAACACAACAATATCCAACTAAGTTATTGAAAGTAAACTATTGATACCTCATTCTCCATCCAAACTACAAAATCGGTCCACTTTTTGTTTTGTAAGATTTCCTTTTCAAATTGCATTAGATGTCGACCATGTTTCTCCTCTTGTCAAAACATGGCACATGGACTAGTTAAACTAATTAATATGCAATCATTTACTTTTTCCTAGGAAATAAAAAAAATATCATTTAACATATTAAATATAGTTACAAATGTATAGATCAAGACCTGTAAACCTTTCTGGCCATTGTGATGCGTGGCACAAAGTTTTTCAAGCCTAGCCTTAAAGGCCTTGTCTTAAAACATGCACTAATTCAATTTAACTATGCACAAATAAAATTTAAAAATCATTCAATAAATTTGATATAATCTTATGAGAAAATTCAAATACTTGCGTACTCTCCTCACCGGCTTCCTCCATGCATCAGACTTCTCATATGATTTTACAAGCTCTTTCCATACTTTCACACTTACATCAATTGGAATTTTTTTGAGCCTTAGCTCAGGAGGTATTTTTTTTATCTTAGTTGTTTGGTTGCACCGAAATCTCTTGCAGTTTTGAGAAATTCATAGCTTTATCTTCTTTATAGACCAACCTGTGCCAAATTTAGTCTCCATGTCATGGATAACTTCTTTTTCTAGGTGCATGGGTATCTTTGAGAAAGGAAAATGTATATAGTCTTTGAACCATTGAAGGCATGATTCCTTCAACCTATTCACAAACATTTTTCCAGCATCTATCATTCGAACTTCCCCTGAAACCACATCGTATTCTATCTTGGTATCGTAGCTACCAATGCAAGATGCAAAACATGTGGTGGTGGAAGAAGTTTGTGTCCCAAGAGTGGCTGGGACATTGGAAGTCTCTGCTCCTTGTTCCATATTATTAGAGTTTATTTTTATTGATTTCCTCCTAGATCTTTTGCCCTATCCAAGATTGGTTGGGGACTTAATTGATTCCCTTTGGCACGATTGATTTGGTTGCAATGTTTCAGGGGCTTTACTAGATCATTTATCTATGTATCTGGAAAGCATTGTCAAGTGCACACCATCCAATTTTTTCATTGCCTCTACCCCCAATATGGAAGCCAATGCCTCTTTATCTTTGTAAATTTCATGGATCTATATATATATATATAAAATAAATTTCTTCTTTTAAATTTAGAAATAAAAAACTAAAAATTAAAAATCAAAGAAACAATGGAAAAATTTACAAATCTATAAATTGACAATGAATTACCTCATTGTGGCCAGAGTCTACTCCCTTTTCTTCGTTCCCTCTATTTCTTGACATTTTGATGTGACCTAGGGAAAATTATTTTCGTCTAGTCTATGGAGGCAAACAAAGTACACACTACTAGGTATGAATTTTTTTGTCTAGTTTGTGGTATGAAAGTTTTGTTTTGTGGTATGAAAGCAATCCACCAGTCAAAGAAATGGGTGATTTAAAATAAATGGATGATTAATGAGAAAGCTTTACCTTGAATGACTCTCTTTCTGGATTTAAATGCCTATGAGATATCTCCTAAGATTTCAAACCCTATGATGGAATGAATAATGCAAAAATAAGACCACCAAAAAACCCAAATCAACTAAAGCCTGACCATTATCTACCAGATGGCATCCCTTTTGTACAAATATATTAGTAAAAATTCTATCTAAATATCTTTATATGGACTCAAATTGAACCAAAATGAAAAACATACCTGGTTTTCACGTTTAAATCGAAATCAAGGGTTTGATTTCTATCCATCTATCCTCTACTCTGTATCTTGCAAAAAAATTAAACTAGGTGACCACACTATAAACACCATCTATCCTATGCTCTGTATCTAGAAACAAAATAAAATCGGGCGACCAAATAATGCAAACACACAATAAAAATGAAAACTAAAAGATCAACAAAAAGACCAACCTAACAAATGAAAAAAAACTTAAACAAAAAATGAGAGTGACCTATGGAAAATTATTTTCGTCAAGTTTGTGGTATGAAATTTTTGTTGTGTGGTATGTTTTAATGCAAGTGTGAATTTTTTATTTTTTGTTTTGGATTCATTAGTCAACGCTATAGTCATCGTAGTTAACACTAACTTTAGCGACAACTTTCAGCCCTAAATGTAATCTCTTTGGGGCGCCAAAGGTGGTGCAAAGTGCACCTAATTTAGTGCCTAGCTATGCCAAACCAAAATTTCCCTCATGAAAACATTTGGAATTGAGGTAAATTTTTAAGTAGTAAGGGTTTTATAACATTGGACTCTAGTGTGAAAACAACATACCACCAACTAGCTTGGAAAAAAATGGATACATCCTAGAAACTTTACATTATAAAAACATAATTTGATGGAACTTAAAAAAAATTGTATTATGTTTTAGTAACTTTAAAACCAAATTATTTTACCTATCAAACAAATAAATTCAGATCTCATTCCTTCTCTTGGTTAATGAAGATATACATGCTAGCTAAATAAATCAACATGTCAAAGGTTTTAGCTAGTGGCTAGACTTCCATGCAATACTAATTATGAAAACATAACATATTAGACTACAAATATGATTTCCATACAACATAAAGTAGGTCATGCTATGTATCAATCTTTCATTAAATTTGTAGTAAATTGTTAAGTCTTATATGGGTTGATCCATTTGCAAATAATTTTTGGATTTTATTTGATGAGGGGATTTCTACATAACCAAGCCAACTACTTTCACCACAACCTCTATGGAGGATAAACACCAATCACAAAAAATAAAAAATCAAGAATTAAAGTTTTGGATCTTATCTAAGATAAATATTCTCACACTATCCAATGTAAAGTAGGTTTCAATCAAGAATAAGGAATCCAATATCTAGTTTTCAAAGAGAAAATATCTATGGTTTTAATGAATTTGTGGAAGAAGTGTAAGGTAGAGAACCAGCTAAAATTATTAGTAATAGGTTTTATTTCATCTAGGATAACAAGGGACCATGGAAGGGATGTTTGGCTAAAATTATTAGTAATATGTTTTATTTGTTGTTAGCTTGTAAATAAATGTCTTTTTGGTGTGAATTTGTAGTAATCTTGTAATCATAAGATTTGAGCTCTAGTTGTCAAGATTTCGCATGTAAAATTTTTGTGAAGAGAAAAATGTTGCAATGCCCTATTTTGTTTTTCATACTGCGTCTTAATGAATAGAGAGCGTATTAACAAGATAATTTCAACAATATTATCTTAGTGCACTACTGTTATGTGACTATTCTCATTGTTGTGTATTACAGGATCTAGAGGACATGTACGGTGTAGAACTACTAAATTGTAGAGAGGAAAGTTGGTGGAAATAGATATCATATCGGAATCTGTAGATACAATAGAGGTAAGAAGAGAAAGAAACCTCAACCAAAAGAGGAAGGTGTTTATGAATTCAAAAATTCTACAACATAGAGGAGATACGGTCATTTTTTTGTCCATGAGGCCTCTGAGGTCAAACTTATTGGTTGAAAATGCACAAGAATGGTGACTAAATGTGATTCTATGATCAAGGGAAAATTTTGAAAATTAGGATGGCCAAAACATGATATCAATATGTCAAATATATGACTAAAGTGAGGTTTTGTGTTGGATAGCATATTCGTTGAAATGATATAATTGGTGTACTAAACATTATTTACTATGTTATGTATTATAGGGGCCAGACGAGGCCATGGCAATAGAACATGTCATATCAAATGAGGACACAATGGATGAATTGGGACATCAGGTACTCAAATTTTGACTTAACTTAGGAAAAAATGATTTGATGGAATTTTGTGATACATCCATCTTTTTTCACAGTATTATTGAAATTTATAATGTATTATCCAATATTGACATAAATTAATGCATGTTGTTGATTATTTTAGATGGATATTGGAGCAAATGTAGAGCCTGAGTGTTCAACTAGCAAAATAACAAGATATGTATGTGGACATGGACCTAAAACTGTTAAATCACGTAGAGGACATTGGGTGGGAGAGGATATGACAATGGTTCCTATAGACACAACAAATGATTGCACTGAACAAGAGGTTGGTCAGGACTATAGTACATGGGATGAATTCTTTGAGAAAATTGTTGGTTGTGGATGTTTTTTATGTCGTGGAAAGAAACAATTCAAATGAGCGATTGCACAAAGACATTACATATATGATGAGCTTATAGTTGATAGTATTCCTCCTACAATCGATTCAAATCCAATAGGAATTGTGGTAAGGAATTTTCCAATTTAATATAAATAACATGTATACTTCGTTTAAACATTGTTTTATATTATTTAAAGAACTAACTTTTTTCTTAATGGATACTTATAGGATAAAGTTCTTGGTTTAAATTTTCCTGGATCATCGACTTCCAGCCTAGAGGGCAATGATCATTTATCAGATGATACATCTAACAAAAATATGTGCCAATATACCAGCTTAGAAGATGAGGAATTGATGAAAATAAGTAACATAAAAAGAACCAGTTTAAAGATGCATAATTTTCTTAAAGACAAGGGGAAGGTGGACTACATATCAAGTATGAGAATGAACTTGATGGAGATGATGAATTTCCCCTAAGTTTGAGATCAATTTACAAAGAGACATCTGATCATCGACTATATTCTGCTTGGCCTAGTGATCAACAACTACCTAGAGTGTACGATGTGTTTCAATTTTGGGGATAAAACTACATGATATGACCCTCCAATATTCATGGAGCGAATCTAGGCCTCTTTATTGTATAAAATGTATATGTGGGATCTAAACATAGAAACAATTTAGAGAAAACCACTAGGATATTAATGTCATATTATGGTCCATCATATTACAGTGGTGAATGGAGAAGGCTAGAAAAATATAAGCCTAACATGTCAGCATATGGTATAAATTTGAATATTTATACACATCATCTCCAATTGGAAAGTGGAAAATAAATGAATAGAGGTAATATTATGTATATAGATGGACGTGCATACACACACAAAAATATTGCAGGATTTATAGATAGTAGTAAGGGAAGGGACCCTACTGTAAGACTGAATTGTCAATTTGTTGAGGTTATAAATGATAAAGATGGAGATATAGAAAGAGAGGTTGATATATTGATAATAGTTGAGGCTATTATAAACCTTACCATTGGGGATGAGTTATTGATTGATTACCCCTTCTTAAAATGCACTCTTGTGCTAAAGAAAAGGGAAGAACAAGGTTTGCCTAAGGATGTTCTTAAGGGAAGAAAACCAAAGAATAATAAATGAGTGTGGACTGATGTTTTATAAACTATGTTGTCAAAATTGTGTTCTATTTAAGTTATTGTATAAAAAAGTTAGTCTACAAAATAATGTTCCATTATTTAATTGATGTATATATGTTCATACACTTTATATTTTTATTTTTAAGCCATATTTGATTATATTTCTTTGAAATTGATACATTTATGATTTATCCAATTGTTGCCAAATATTAAATAATGCTTGAATTTGTTGATAGGTAGAAGATGTTTATGAAACACATACTAATACCCAAGATCCAACTAGGTTATTAAGATTTGGACAGGATGATCCAAACCATCCTTTAAACAATACCAAGGTGAAAAGAGAAACATTGAAGAGAATACTACCAAATGATAAATTTGAAGAGCTGATGAGATCCACATACACTAATGGCATGCCACCTATCCTTAATGATGATGATCATGATAGTGAAAATGTAGTGTATGAAGAAGGATTGAATGAAATGCTTATAGGTTTGTTTGGGGATGAAACAATGATGACAATAATGATCATATGGTTGATAGTAATGATGATAGCAGGGGTAATTACCACCAACATAATGTTGATGATAACAACCTGAAAGACTCCATCATGCAAGCAACAAACACACTTGTGTTTAAATCGGATGCAAGTAGAAAGTCAAAACTAGCATGCACATTAATATTATTAGAAATCAAGTTACTATTTGGTTGGTCAGACAAATAATTCACTACCCTACTGAAGTGAGTTGAAATCTATTTCTTACTTTGCATTGTCAATTGGTGTACACAATTCGTAAACATTCATCAACTTCATTTGTATTTCTTTAAGGGGATTTTAAAACCATGTATTGTATATAAAAATTCCTAGTATAGATTGACATATCAAACATGTTCATCATAAGTCAAAAATTCAATTGATTTAATCTCTCGCAATCTTATAGGACACTAAAAACTAAAATATTCCCTAAAGAGAATGTGTTGCTATCAACTTGCAGAGAGGTGTGTTTGTTTTTGGTTGAGTTGGGGATTGAATATAAGAAAATTAATTTATGTAAAAATGATTTCATTTTATATAAAGATGAATATCAAAACAAGGCAAAATGCCCTATATGCAAAGAGAAGAGATATTTTACAAATGTACAATGTCCTATAGTTCCAAAGAAGGTTTTATGTCACATGCCAATTATACCTAGACTTCAAATAATGTTTTATTGCAAGTCACTTGCACAATTAATGGATTGGAATGCAAAGAGTAGGAGTAAAGATGGATTCATGCGAATTTCAGCCGACTCCAAAGCAATAAAACACATAGAGGAAAAATGGCCAAGAAAATTCAAAGATGAACCCCATAGTATCAGGTTTGGTCTTGCAATTGATGGAGCATGCCCATTCTCTTTCCTAAGCTCAAATTATAGTGTTTGGCCAGTCGGATTGATAGTATACAGTATTCCCCCATGGATGAGTGTTAGAAAGGAGCACCTTATGCTGACTCTCATTGTTCCAAGAAAACATCGAGTTAAAAACATGGATGTTTATCTTGCACCTTTTATAGATGAGATGCAACTGCTATGGAAACACATAAGAATGTATCAAATATCATGTCCTCCATCAAATAGGTCCTTCATGTTGTATGGTGTGCTATGTTGGACTATTCATGATTTCTCAGGACTTGGTGTTTTGTTCTGGTAAGATAAAATATTTACATATTTACACTCATAATTTATTTTCATCCCAACTTTCATACTTAGTTTTATACTATTTTTTTGATGTTATTGAAATTACTTATTTAATTGCAAGGCTTCAAACAAAGGGGATATTTACATGTACAAGATGTGTAGAACAATTTCAAGGGTGGTATTCTAAAGATCTACATAAATTTATTTACGCAAACAATAGGGTTTTTCTACCACTAGATCATAAGTTTAGAAATCGCTTGAAGAATCAATTTGATGGAAAAGTTGAAAATAGAGGCCCTCCCATGATTATGGGTCCAGGTGATTGGCTTAAGAAGTATGAAGATGCTAAATTGAAAGCTTGTGAGTATTTTTTTGATCAGAGTGATTCAATTGAAGAACCAGAACAAGTTGTAGTTAATATGTCAAAAGGAATGAAAAGGAAATCCATATTTTATGAGCTCCCTTACTAGAAGGATCTATTAATATCTCACCTATTAGATCCTATTCACATCTTCAAAAATGTCCCATATTCTATATTTTGACATATATCAAGGAAAGAGAAGGACACCTTGTCTTCGAGGAGAGATATTGCTCTTTCGCATACCAAAATTGATAGAAAACATTTGTGGCCAAACAGGGAAAATGAAACATATGCAGAAGCTCCATGGATTTTGAAAAAAAAAAGAGCTAGACCAAGTAAAAAATGACATTTTTTCAATAAGGACACCTACTGGCTATGGGTCATCATTGGCTAAATCTTTTAGAGTTGATGGACATATCACAAGATTTAAAACACACGATTTTCATAATTTTATGAAGGTATTATATATCATCATTTAAAATTTACTAGTAACATTGATTAAGTACTAAATATATTTTGATATTTTTTTGTGTGAGAAAAAATTACTAATGAACTTTTCATAAATGTGTTTGATAGCATATCATTTCATTCACAATTAGGGGGGATTCCTTTCTTACAATTGACTTATGGAATACCATTTGTCGATTGTCATCATTTACAAGGTATGTGGTTATATGAAATGTTCATGTGTGAGAGACATAGATATATTATATTGCATTTTAATTTTTGACTAAAGGTTCATACTAATTTACTATTCTTATATTAGGTGGGTGACCTCCAAGGAGATCCACGAATGCGAAGTGCCAAAATGGAAGAAGGAAATTGCAAAAATTGTATGTGTATTTGAAAAGGAGCTCCCTACAAGTTTCATCGACCTACAAGTCCATTTACTTATACACCTAGTCAATGACATTGAATTGGCGGGTGTCGTATCAATGAGGTGGATTTTTTTCTTTGAGAGGTATATGAAAACTCTAAAAAGATATGTCTGAAAAAAGGAACATCCAAAAGGTTGTCTGGATGAAGGGTATGTATTGAATGAAGCATTTTTCTTCCTGTGTGAATTCCTTGGTAAGAATTTTGAAGATGGGCCATGCTTCTGGGATGAAGAATGAGCATCAGTTATTATTGATGAAAAAAACCACAATCTAATAGTGTTTAAGTAGAAATTAGTAAGTAAATTCATGATCAGTGTGGTTGTTCTTCTTGCAATCATTAATTTACTCTGTAATTTATTTATCAAATTAACAACATGACATTTGGAGTTTGAAATAAACATGTTGACATGTAATAGGTGTAGATGAAAGTGCTATAATCAAAAATTTCATTCTGTACCACATGAAATTTATTAACAAATGGATTGATTTGTATGATAAAAAGAGAGAATAAGTGTTAGAAGCAAGAAGACAGGTTAAGAGATTGAACCCAAGGAATACTCCACTTCCCATTGATCTGCTTGGGAATGGTAAAATATTGCACACTAGAATGGGTTACTGAACAAATTCAAAATCAAATAGAAGATGTAGGTAACATAACAGAAGATGAAATCAACATGTCTAGAGGATGTGAAAGAAAGGTATAGTTGGAATTTTACAAAATGTTGTTTCCTTATAGTTTTGACAATATTAAATATTTTAATATTTTTTCATTACATTTTTTCACTGAAATAAATAGTCTTTCACAAGCGAGGAAATATCCAGCAATGTGGGCATATGGTCGATATTATCGTGTAGAAAGTGTAGATGTAAAGAGATGATCCTTCAATTGTGGCATCATGGTTGACTTCAAGCAATCCAGTTGATCAAGCTCAAAAGATAAGAATATAATTGAAGGGAATCTACAATATGTTGGGAAAATACAAGAAATTATTGAGTTGGATTACCAATCTTTTAAATGTTGTATTTTTAAATGTAGATGGTATGAAGCATTTGAGAGGACATGAAGACATGATACCCATAGTGGATTGTTTTCTATAGATTCCTCATGGTTCCTACCAGAGGATAAGGAACCTTATGTTCTACCGATTCATTGTGAGTAGGTATTACTTTAACTCAAACAAGAAGCGATAGTGATCATTAATTTGCTAATTCATAGTTTATTGCAAATATATACATGTGTTTATTAATCAATAAAAAATTTACAACATACATCTAATATATGTATTTCGTTCATGTGCAGGTATTTTTCTATGAAGATATTTTGGACCCGAAATGGATATTTGTCATACATTATGATCCAAGATTAAGGCATGTATTTGACAATGCATTAGTGGATACTAAGAAAAACAATGATGGCCAACAAAATGAGAGAGAGATTATAGAACATCAAAGAAATTAACATCCATGATGATGTTGAAGATGGTTATGTTTAGGCACAATAAGACAACAATCCAAAGTTAGATGATGTTATGGAAGACAACAATATGGATGGTATATAAAATGATGATCCAAATACATCTGGTAACAATATAGATGGTCTACTATCAAATTTCAATGATGATGAAGATGATGTAGGTCAAGATGAGGATGAAGATAATAATAAATACTTGAAAGAACATATGAACATTGACAATCATACATTGGACTACATTGTAGCAGACAATAGTGTTAATGACCAAGACTTCTAAATTTTTAGAATTATTTGCAATCCATGTTTAAAAAAGGATGATTCTTATGGCCTAAACTTTGAAATGCTTCAGTAATATTATTTTTGTCGATACAAATTACCTATTGCAATATCCTTAAATTTTTCAATCTTTGGTATGAATTGTTTGCAGAAAAAATTAGGATTACTTGAATGCTTCTTCCATTCATTTTGTATCAACATATGTTCATGAAGACATAAAACTTAATAAAATATTAATACACATAATTCACAATTATTTAAATAAGCAACTTTGTTAACTTTATTATTTTTAAATAGTTTCCATTTTTATGTTGAACATAATTTTGAACATGCAACTAAAAGCATTCACAATAAATACTTTACTGTATCATGATATTTATTCACATAAGCACAACATTGAGGCTCAATAATTGATATTCATTCAAATATAAGAAGAAATAAGTATGGAAAACATAAGAAAAATACATAATGATAACATAGTCATGGAGAATCTCTAATAATAAGATGTTCTATTTCATTCATAAGCTCAAAATTTACACCAGGAGAGTTTTGGTACACCCTTCCACTCATACCTTTATTATTTTTTATCAAAGTTTATATAGAGATTACATAATATCAACCATAATCCCTAAGCCATTAACCATTAAACTACCTAACCCCTAAGCCCCAAATCCCTTATCTTTTGACCCTTAATCCCTTAAACCCTAACCCCTAATCCCTTAACCCTTAATCCTTGTTAGATCATAAAAATTAGGCATTCAATTAGGCACTAAATTAGGTGCTAAATTATGTGCTAACGAAGGCTCTAAAGTAGGCGCTAAATTGGGCATTAAATTAGGTGCTAATTTAGGCACTAATTTGGGCGCTAATTTGGGCGCTAATTTAGGTGCTAATTTAGGCACTAATTTAGGAACTAATGTAGGCACTAATTTGCACCTAATTTAGCGCTTACTTGTTCTGATTGATGCATAAAATTCCAAAAATAGCGCCATCTTGATAAATAGCACCGAATTTTTCAAAAAAAATGGAGAAAAATACATTAAATAGTGGATGGAAGCGAAAAAAGGAGCTAATCATAGGGATTTGTTGTAGTGATTGTTACTACCATATATGGAAAGGGTTTCACTGGTTCACAATTAAAGGGTTTTCTACCATGCACTTGTATTCCTTTGTTTGACAATGCACAAAATTTAACTCTATAATTTTCCTTTAATATTGTTTTGTTATTCCCAAATATGAAAATGGATTCACTTGTTTGTATTTCAAATATATTCTGCATGCAATCATATTGTTCTATTCTTATATATGTATATATATTTTCATACATATATATACATATTGTGCACAGAATAACAAAATAATGCATAGACATATTTCCATAAATATATATGGTATGACTAGTTTTCATTTTGAACATATTCTGGCATGCAATCATATTAGTTTGTTCTTCCATGCATGATAGTTTTGTCTGTGAAATTCTTTTTTTATTTGATTGTTACTATCAAACATGGAAAGGGTTTCACTAGTTCACAATTACATGGTTTTCTACTGTGCACTTGTATTCCTTTGTTTGAAAATGCACAAACTTTAAGTCTACAATTTTCCTTTAATATTTGTTTGTTATTCCCAAATATGAAAATGGATTCATTTGTTTTCATTTTGAAGATATTCTGCCATGCAATTACATTATTTTGTTCTTATATATGTATTTTTCTATATATATACATTTTTTTTAGCAAAAGTGGCATAGCCACTATATTATATTATAATATAATTCTAATATAATAGTACAAAACTTGGTTCAATGAGCATACTGGGAGGAAAGAACCAGGAAGAAAACCTTCGGTTATAGCTCAATTTGATACAAAGTCTTACAAAATTGTCCCGATAATGGGGATCCAAAACAACCCAAACTACAACCTATAAAAGGGACACATAACACGGTTTTACAATGTCAATTCATCAAAACCAACCCAAACTGCAACCCACATAGATCCATGAAATCTACCACCCGTTATGATTTAGAAAACAAAAGTACCCTTACAAGAGATTAATCACCTTTCATCAGCCCTTCACAAATCATCTTTCCTTTAATCCATCATTCACGTACAAGGTATTGAAATGTCTTGTTACTACATACTGCTTACCTTAGGGAATTGACTGCCATATCATTGAATTGTGTACCCACTTTGGTACAAAAATTCCATACTGATAACTAGCAAAAACCCTTGTACAAGATTATCGCCTCGGCTCGAACTATTCCTCCATCAAAGAGGTCAACAAAATTTATACCCCAAAATTGTCTCTGTTGCTCGAGTTATTCCTCCATATGCTTTATTCAATAGTAATTCTCACCTTGTTTCTCTACGATAAAATCATCTAGCTGATTGGGTGGAAAATCATTTAAATTAAACCCTATCACGCCATGAACACCTGGCATACCAGCTGTTTGTGGTAGCACACTGCTCTCAACTACAATTCCTTGCAGCATTTGCATACTCCTTGGAGGATCATGTATATGGGTCAACAATACCATCACCGCTTGTACTTTCACCTTGATCGACTATGCTAAATCAGGTTCTATCTCCCCTAAAAACCTACACAAAGCTCATAGAATGAAACTAGAGTCTTGATGAGACAAAGTTTTGTTAATTGCAGTAAATAAAGCTTGAAATGTTGTTCTATTCAATAAGTAATTCTTGGGAAATAGTCCTACCCCAAAATTGTGTCCTTCCTAGGTATCATACCCCTAAAAAGATTTACCCAATACACCCTCTTGAAAGTATACCGATTTCACCACTTTAACAAGAATTCTTTCAACTTTTGTAGCATCCTGGAGCAAATCCATTAGTGTAGAGAAAAAAATTGACAACAGTTGAGACAAGTATATCAGTCTTTTTACCTCCGGTTCTAGAATTTCAACCCCAATTACCCTTACAATGTACTTCTTGAATGATGCAAAATGATCTATAAACACTAAATTAAATTGATCCTCGCCAACTTCTTCTGATTTGGTACCTCCCATTCGTTCGTTGGAATGCAAACTCTGTAATTATGAGGAAAAAATGCCATGTTCAGACACTTGCACACACCCTGACCACCCATAGCTGAACTTGATTCTCCTAAATGCCCGTCTTGAAGAAATTTCACTCCCTCTCATTGCCTATGCCACTTCTACAACACCCACTGTTAACAAGAATCAAATATAAATTCCCTGTGCTTGCCACTCTTGAACTCTACAAAAACCAAATACAAGAAATGCTTTAATGCGGCATTTATTGAGCGATGATGTACCCTTCCATACAACACATATCCTTACTTCTACTTTGAAACTTGTGCACTTCTCATGATGCAAGCACACAACATGAGGGTACCAATAACTAAATATAATAATGCCAATAGCTAAATTTAGCTCTACCATATGGCTTCAATTAGCCCAACCTCAAATGCTTCCTAAATAGTCGACATCCATACTTAACTATGCCATTCAATTTGGAGCAAAAGGGTATGATTACCCACTTTACACTCTCAATTTACCCATGTGCTTTGCACAAAGCGCATTGCTAAAAATGACACCTGCAACCTACAACTTACACATGATGTTGGAAAACATCAAATCTTAGATTTGGCATGTTGGAACTGATGAGCCCAAAATATGCTCATAATTTGAATATCATGATGTAGTTTTAAATACCCTTACTCTTTTATTAATGGTTGTTTTAAACTCTTTGATTATAAACTTTTTATCTAAAAATGGGTAGTATCCTATGGCAATGCATTCCTATATTCTTGCAGCTTAATATCTTCGTATGTCTATATTCATTGCCCTGTTTGACCTCCCAATTGACTGATATGATGCATGTGGTTTTTGGATAAATGAGATGGATTAAATGTGTGTGATTAATGAATGAGTATCGTGTTATTATATGCATGCTTTCTTTCGCCTCTGTCGCCATGTGTTTCATAGGTTGTTAAAGTTAGCATGAACGAGTCAATGCGCAACAGATCTCGACCCTGCAGTAAAGTCCATTTCCAGCATGGCATTGAGGAAGTTGTTCCAGTGAAGACTCTTTGTCTAGGTCATTGGGAGGAAACCTAAGTGATCATCAATCTAGGAAGAGTGGAATGCTAGATTCTCTCTGGATCGGTTGAACAGATATACTCTCATTTATGAGAAGTCTATTCCTCAACGTCAGGAAACATTTGTGTCCACATCTTTCTCTGATAAGTTAGTTAGTTAGTTACCTTTCTATAAATAAATGTTCCTCCTATGCGAGTGAATGGATTAGAGGATATTAGACTAGACTAGAGAGTAGAAACAAAACAAAGTATGTTAAGATCAATGTTATAATGAGAAACAGAGTTTTGTGTTAGTTTTCTTACAAGCAAAGTGACCATGTATATGATTCCAAGTTTATGAATAAAAGCTGATGAAGTTTTGAGTTCAATTCTTGCATAGATTGGTTGATGCTTGCTAAGGGGTCCCACTTAGTAAGTATTTGTAGTTAGTTGTTTATTTCTTGCTGTTTATCAGTAAGAATTTCATTCCAGGAAGTTTCAATGCAAACTCAATCTTATATTGTTCCTGCAGCATAAGGAATCCATCCTTGTGTTTGTTCCTGTAGCATAAGACCAGTTCATAGTTTGTTTCTCAGTAATATTTATCATGATTTCTGCTTTGATTAAGTTATGCTTAAGTTGAGAAGACTTTTCCTTACATTCCTGCATCAGAAGTAGAATTCCTTTCAAGCATTTGTTTCTAGTAAATTGTGGCTAAAACCGGTTCTTAGTGCACATAAAGTGCCGCTCCATTTCAAGTATACGTTCCCTGGTTTGACAATGTAAATGAATGACCATAAGAAGATGTTAGTCTCCTACTGGAATGTCCAATTCCCAGGTTTGGATTTTCCATGACTTTTATATCCTTTTGTGGGCGACAACCAGGAACCATAAAATTTCTAATATTTTCACTAGCCTCCAAATATTTTTCCCTAGCCCCCATAGGTTTTTTCTTCTTATCACTGTTGTGATAAATAAAAATCAGTGAGATTATTATGAAAAAATCTATTCCATAGTCCCACAAAAATGGCACCATGCATACAAATGTTCCCCTAGTCACAACGAAAGGCAATTGAGCTATATGTTCAAGCTTTATTTATATTTCTTCATTGACATTTATCATTTCATCATTCAACACCATTACCATGTCATGCATAATATAGAAGAGTTGCTTCTCTTATCATGGATAATTTCCTTCTATTGGAGGAATCATAGACATATATCCCCAATCAGTGCATCACAAATTCCTCATTTGGACATTTTTTGCAAATTGGCCAGACATGAATTAGGTCACAATGATCTAAAGGTCCATATGATAACAAACTTGCATGATCAGTAGGATAGATTCTATCATCCTACTGATGAGATTTCATCAGTGAAATCAAAATAGTCAGAGAAAATCCTTCGAAAACATACAGAGATCAAAAGTCACACTGATAGAAGTCCTATCAACGAGAGATATACATACTTCTACTGATAAAATCAAAAGATTGTTATATCGAGGAGACTAATAGCTTCAGCTCGAAAAATTTGAAATCCAACCGATCTCATAAGTCAGGTCGATGGTGGAGGTATGAAGGAAGGTCTCACCAATTCAACCAAATGAATCAAGCACAAGCAAAACACATATCAGCGAGACAAAAAGGGTCAAGTTAAAACTATTACATCTCTCCGATGAAGAAGGTCTCACCGATGAAATTGATTTCGAGGAGACTCTCGCTGATCATTCCTAAGTTGATAAAGTAGTAGAAATAAGTACATCGGGAATACTAAAGCACATCGACGAAACATCTAATTCTCTTGGTGAGGGGTTATGTCAGCCCAATGGTGGTAAATAAAAGGCTTATACTCGTCAGTAAGACATAAGGTGATGAACAACCAGATCATATACATCGATAGAACTTTTAAACTATCCCTCCGAAGTAATATAAGCTAAAGGAAAGGAGAATGGGGTTTTCACACGACGTCGGTGAAAATGCCAAGTAGTCCTGCCAATCAAGAGAATGAACTAAAATGATATTACCAATCAAAGAGACATTTAGTTATGTGTTAGCGATTGATCAAAAGTGTATACATGGAGATGGTTCCAAATCACAAACACAATTCGGCCTAAGGTGAAAGGGGTCTCACTGATGAAATTTTTTTTTGTCACTCTGACAATTCAAATTTTGAGAAGACCATTGTATTCAATTATAGAGGCTGACATTAATGGCCACACAAAGGAACTCCATTAGAACATTCATGATCTAAAAGGAATTTGAGAACAAATGTAATTGTTAGGAATTGCAGCAAGCGAACATGGGAGGATAAGCAGAATTCAAGAAGCACAGTGCAATCGGAAATTCACAAGTAAGTTCACGAAAAATTATTTGCAATTGGAAAATTTTGATTCAAAAGATTGAAAATGGAGGGCCCTAGTTATGGAAAAACCAAGGGTTGAAAGCAACAGGGTAAGAGTAGTAAGAGCAAAACAAAAAAACAAAAGATTGAGACTAGTGATGACCCAAAATCAATAGAGAGGAAATTCAACCAAGACCTCATAGATCAGTTGCCAGGCTTTGGGCTGAGGGCTAGGAGGTGTGCGCAACTAAGGGCTGATGTAGAAAAATTTGAGGATAAATGTAAATATATAGGAGATACTTGGACTCCCATCAAAGGATATGAATTTTTTTTGTTCCATTACCATCGAAGAAATAGATTTGAACTATTGTGTAATCCGTGGAATTTTGATTTAGGGAAATTGATTGTACTGAATGTGTTTGTGAACATTGAATTGATGAAATTACTGGCCAAACATTACAACCCTGACCTGAAAGCCATCTATGATTTACAAGGTAAACCATTCATATTTGTGTCTAAGGCTGCAATTTCAGAAGTTTTTAACCTAGGTGGCATGTGCGATGAGCCCATTGTGTATGAAGACTTGGAAAAGTAATACTTGAGGATGGACACAACCTACAAAGGGTGGAGATTTCCACTGCATAAACCCAAAAAATATGGAAACCTCATCCCACTTGGAGATGATGATGGACCACCTTTTCATGTTGATGAATTCAAGCCTTACTTGAAGTATACCTACCTCTCAGTATGTCAAGTGCTAGGATTTGAGGCTCTTGAATTCATGTCGATTGTACCTATGGTGATTGTGGTAGATGTCTAGTGCCATAATGCTAGACCATTTTATTATGCTGCTCACATTGCCAAGGAAATTGATTTAGGATTGCAGGCTATCAAAAGAGGATCGCCCATGTTGCATTTCAGACATTATTCCATCCTTATGCACTTGATATTATACTATGGCCAAGAAATGATTATGTGGCTTGAAGAATTGAAAATCATGCAGTATGATAAAGAGGGCAAACTTTTTTTAGTGCAATTGTGGACTCCTATCTGGGATAGCAGTTTTCTGAATTCTAGCTATGTTATGTTTGAGGAGCCTTTTGTAAGAACATTATATAGATTTTTCAATCACCCTTGTGAGTATTCCTTAAGTGATGAGATCAAAATATTTCTGAGACCTAGAGATTTTGGTGGACCCACAACTTCTGAGCATAATTGGGGTGATTGGTATTGCTATGGTGATGCCACTATGATCAGGGTGTATAGTTTTGAGGATACACCCTTATTATTACAAAAAATAGCTCCAAATAGAATTGCATACTTGGAGATTGTCAGGTAGATGGACTATTCGAGTGTGATGAATTTGGGTTCCTATAAAAAAAAATATTTTATGCCAAGTACTTTATGTTTTGGGGATTTTAAAGTGTTGTCAAAGGAGGGATATGATCAAATTTTAGATAAAATGTCTCAATTCAATCTGAAAAGGGCCACCCCATGGAAATGATTTGACCTAGAAGGGTATATTGATATGGCTAGAAAGAAGGTAAATTTGGGTGGGTACGTCCACATACCTTACCCAAAGGATGACATAACTAGAAACATGGAGGAAAGAGAGGCCGAATTGTCCATTGATGAATATAATAGAAGAATTGAACAACAATTGAGAGAAATACAAGAAGCAAAATTGTTATCCTCTGCGAGTGATGAGGCCACTTATGGAAGAGAGCATCAAAGTCATGATGACAAGATTTATAAAAAAGAATTGAAAAATATCATCCCCCCAATAGAGAATAGGAAGTTGATAAAAGTTCTGATGCAAATACTGGGCAGATCGCTTATAGATCATTTGTCTCTGACAATGAATTTATAAAGTCATCTAAATTCAAGGCATTCTTGTACAAACAAAAGGGGAAATATATAATGAATTTTGTTACAAGTATCACACCTAACAATGAAACTGAATTATTGAATACATTAAAGAAGGATGTGGATAATGAAATCAGGAATGTGAACCTAGAAAAAGGAAGAGAATTGTTAGAAAATTATGGTGTAATGATCTTCCCAAGTTTAGATTTAAACTCATCCCTCGTCTTTGATAGCTTCTTGCACAACAACAATACTACCCACAAAATCAGGCTTGAAGAAGTTATAGAAGTATATATAGGATCCAAATTCAATCCAGATGAGAACTCTCTCATGATTTGGGCTTTGTATCCTCCACACAAGAAATTTGTGGTCATTGAAAAATAAAGGGAATTTGGACACGTAATGACATTGAAGGTAGGTGAAGATGATCCTGTAGCTATTGCAGATATTGGCATCAATGTGGCCAAGCTGAACAAAGCACATATCCAAATTTTGATAAAATAAAGGGACATGTACAAAAATAGAAATGAAAGAGTATTAAGAGAAAATATTTTTTTTAAAGATACTAAGTTATTAACATCAGGAGAAATTTCTCATTCTAAGGGTAGACAATAGGAAGCACACTTGGCTAAATATGAGGCACTCTCTATGGTCTTGCAGAAAAGGCACACTAGCCTGATGATTTGGATGAACAAACTATGGGGAATTCATAATTCCCAAAGTCATAATGCATTTCAAGAACACAAAAGAGTAAGTAACCAAATCCAAGAAAATGTCAAAGAAGCCCAAAACAAGGATCCTCCTGGAAAAAAAATCATAATAGTTGTTGAAGACCTCCAAAGAAAGCACAGGAAATATCATGAAGAACTTCAAGCTGGCATAAAGGAACTGGTCGCTATTACAAAGGAAGGAGTTCCCACGGTGTTCAAAGAAGTAGGGGAGCAAAAGGACAGAGATGAATGGATAGGATAATGCAAGTTGATCTTGCAAAAAGATTTGGATATGGCCAAGGATAAGGACTCAATCTTAGATGATACATGTGAGCAACTGGAAAAGATGGTGGTTATGGAGATAGTAGCTAGGAATGCAATGGAGGATGTTGATACTCATGGAAGATAGGATTACCTTGATCTTATGGCTAAAGTTCATTTATGGCTAACTACAGCCTAATCTTTATGTTTATGTTTGTTAATTTCAAAAGAATCTTGTGAAGAGATTTGTCCTTTTCATAATATTGATATTTATATTGAACTCTTGATGGTTGAAGTATCATTAGAAGATAGATAGAGAATAGTCTAATAGGATAGAAAAATAGCTACCATGATGTTTACATTTCAAAAGACCATGTTGCACGTATATTTTTGAGGAAATCAATGAAAGAACTTTGATTTTGTGGCTCCATATTGGCATCAATTGTTTGTTGAAGTTGTTCAATTGTCTGATTGTCTCCAACTTAATGCTTCTTGATTATCTAGGTTGATATATCAATCATATATTCAATTTATCAATACACATTTGTGTGATATGATTTTTTGGTTTCTTTAAAGAAGAATTAAATTCCTTTTGATCAATCACAGTAATTTGGATGTTTTACTTGGATCAGTAAGAAGAATCATATAATTAGGATTGACATTCTATCTCAAGTAGATTTTTTCAATTATTTTCTTGCACGTTTATATAAGTTATAAACCAATAGAATTGTGCCAAACAGTTTGAATTACAACCAATATAAGTCATTCCTCCCAGATCTTCATCTGAATCCATTTTACCCAACAAGGCACTAGTCTCACCCATTTTATTTATTTAGTTTCATTAAATTCATTTCAAAATTTCACATTTTTTAACTGAACATATTAAATTATACCTTGATATTTCTTATACAATTTATACCAAATTAGGATCACATCTCTCCATTGTCAAATTGTCATTATGGATAGATTGATCAAGTAGGAAATATAGTTCAAGTCTGCATCATTTACATAGGTATACCCACCTAGGTTTAGTAGAGCCTAAAGGGTAGAAGGTTAAATTACATTAATTGGCCTTGTACGTTAGCCAAAAATGTGTTAAGAGCTTGGCAACCTCTTGTGGTTCAAACTTGTGTTTTTGAGACCTAACAGTTTTGTGACTCTACTGGGATTCAAATCTGAATCCAAGCCTTCATCATAGAGTCAATACCTTGCAACAGACTTCGGTGGGAAAAAGAGACTACAAAATTTTCTCACTTCTGTAAAAAGTGAGTGGCGACTCTAAATGAATAAGTGCATTGTGATTGATAAAATAAAGTATACATCAGAAAGGAACCATCTTAGAGTTAAAACTATCAAAATTTCTCACAACATGCATGGGAGAAGATCCCTGTACAAGGAAGGTCTTAATAATGACAAAAGTAAATGGACACATAAGAATGATAAGGGAAAGAAGGTGTCTGATGATATGTGCTTGAAAAATAAGGACAAAACATCAAAACCACACCTAGAGACATATAATCACTATGATACATTGACAAATGAAAATAGATCAATAGGAGAAGCTCACACTCTTGAGGAAAAGAGGAATCCTTTCTACCAAATGGATCCTAAGAAAGAAGAAGAGTTCGGGGCTAAATACGAGGCTGAAAGAATTAGGAGACAACATGAACATGATCATGGAATGGAAGGGAATCAAAATGAGCCCGATGATGATACAGGCTTTGAAGAGTATGAGTTTTTAACTCAAGCAGAGTTAGATGCATAGTTGGAGCATTGAAGACAAGAGATGGAAAGAAAGAAGGCAAAATATGAACAAAGGCACCAAGAAATAAAAGAACTACAAGATTTGAAGCTACAAGAGGCCCAAATTGACACTCAAATAGCTAACCTCCCTAAATATATACCACCTCATAAACAAGGTAATAATAACGCAGGACCTTCCAATCCACCAAAAAATCCATAAAAAACAATCAGGAAATCAATATAGATCATCAAATGCCCCACCTAAAAATTCATCACAACTCCTGAATGCTCAGCCACCCCCTCACCAAGAATGCATGCCCCCACATGGCCAACAATATGTTCCACCACCTCACACACAATACAATAATCCATTGTACCAATATTAGCATCCTCAAAACCCACCTCCCCAACAATACACAACTATGATTAGACAATTTGACTTAGCAGGATTCCAAATATACCCTTACCCCATGGATAACAGTTGGAGAAGCCTTGTCCCAAAATTTATAGGAAGTAATGTAGTCATAGTTGAGGAACACTTAAGAAGTTTTAATGATTTTATTCAAGACTTGGATATGCAAAATGAAGATGTACAAATGAGACTATTTATGATGTCATTAATCGAAGATGCTAGAGATTGGTTTAGCAGTTTACCAACAAATTCTATTACTTCCATTCAAGAGTTTTAGGAACAGTTCCTTGAGTAGTATGGGAACCAATGTGCACCTGAATTTTCCTTACATGAATTAGTAAGCATCCAGAAACATCAAAATGGATCCGCTTACGACTTTAACCAGAGGTTCTCTAATTTACATAACAAGATACCTCCTAGATCCAAATTAGTTGATCATGTTGCATTAAGTATCTATCTAAAAGCTTTTGATTCAAAGACAGGATATGAGCTTAGGAATAGGTGTCCTAGGAATTAAGCTGAAGCTCAAAAGATAGACCTGACTATTAAAAATAATAGAAAGGCTGCAGGAATGATTGGTAAGAGGGATAATCCTAGGGTTCCCCAATATAATCCTCCAAATAGGCAACAAAATACATATAGAAATGAGAGGCCAAGGTTGCATGATATGCCATATATAAAAACTAGAAGGATGGAAAACCTATGATGGATAGGCCTAAGAATAAGGAGGCGTTTGATCCTTTAAAGAAGAGAGGGTCATATATGGTAAATAATAGTCCTTGGTGCCCAACTTGTGACTTTCCACATTCCCCTGATCATTGTATTGTAGCTCAGTCGATACCCAAAGAGGAAATACCAAAAGAGCATAATGAAGAGGACCATAAAATCTATTTAACCTCCCACACTCTTCATCCTGTTAAGTAGGAGGAGGGTATGAATATGATGTTGATCACCAAAGGTACAATGTCCATATGGCAGAACAAAAAGTCTTTTCTGATCATGAAGAAAGTGATGATGAACAATTTTCTCCTAGTACATCATATCAGACAAGTAAATGCAATAGAAGAAGACTAGCTGAGGAAGAAATTAAGAAGTTAACCATCACAACAGTGGAACAGGCCCAAAGAAAAAATTGGTTGAGAAACAAAATAGTGAATGAGAATGAAGGTGTTCCAAGAGGAATATTTGTAAAAGATAAGAAAGAACCACAAGGAATTTCAAAAGGGGCAGAAAATAAGCAGCCTAACAAAAATGAACAAAAGAAATTTCATAAGGAGGAAAGTAAAGAACTGCATAAAGACAAGAAAAAGTCTGATCAAACAAACAAAAAGAAAAGAAGGAGGAAAAAGGGGAGTTTTTTATAGCAAAGGAAGATGATTAAAATAGAAGCTGCCTCTTTTGATTTCACACAAGATTTATCCCAGGTAAAAATTTATATCTCATTACTTGAAATGATGAAAATTAAAGAGTATAGGGATAGTGCTATTGACTTAATATCTAGTGGGAATGATAAAAACACAAACCTTGAGAACAAGGGAACCACTAGGATCAGTAATAAGAAAGAAGAAGTAAAATTCCCTAAGGTTTGTTTAAATGATGCATTGATAAATCCTCCACAAGTTGATCCATTCTTCACCACGTTGCTTGTAAATAACAAACTGGTGAGAAATTTTATGATAGACTCTAGTGCTGCAATTAACATCATGCCAGTTGGGGTCATGAAGTAGCTTGGCATGTGGGTGGACACTAATGGTGGCAAGTATTATGCTATGGATGGAAGAACTATCCTAGTGATAGGAATTATGAAAGATATAGAGGTGAAATTGGTTGCGTATCCACAAGCAACTTATAATATTGACATAATTGTGATTGATACACCTCCTCAATTTGGAATGCTTTTTTCAAGACAATGGATTGCAGCAGTTGGAGGAAATGTATAGTTTGACTTGTCATATGCCACAATACCAATCAATGGTGAAGAAGTAAAATTATATAGAGAACCAAGGATGAATCAGATTGTGGATTGTGTTCCTCAAGAGAAGATCAATTTTTTCTATGATGTTAATTTAGGGAGTTCCAGAATAGATCCCTCCCAGCTTGAATTACTGAATACTGACCCAATTGATAAGCATGTTTCTAAAAATCAGTATGGTGTGTGGAAAGTGTATTTTGATGGAGCATGTAGACAATAAGGAAATGGAGCTAAAGTAGTATTTATCTCACCTGGAGGTATTACATTCAAGTATTCATTTTTTTTTTATGTTCAAATGTATAAATAATATAATAGAATATGAAGCCTTGTTGATTGGTTTGAATATGGTTGTCAAGCACAAGATTAAACTATTAACTATTCTTGGAGACTCTGAGTTGATCTTTTCATAGGTTAGATCAAAATATGCTACAAAAAATAAGAGGTTAAAACAATATAGGAATGTTGTGTGGGACACAATTGAATTGTTTGATGCCTTTTCTATTGAATGGATAGATAGGTCAAAAAACTTGATGGCAGATTTTCTAGCTAGTGTGCCCTTAAAAAGAGATGACACCTTAGCTAGAGTATCTTAGGATGAATTCAAAACAAGGCCTACTATCCCTGATAATATCTATAGTTGGCAGGTTTTTAATGATGACACTGATCTCATAAAATTTCTCCATTGTATTGACCAATATGAAGCTCAAGAGATCAATTTTAATGCCTTTGTTGAAGAAGTAGATGGGAAACAAACTGTATTTGGGAAGGAAGCTTTGCACCTTAAAACCAAAAAACTTCCCAAATGACTTGTGGAACTAGAGAAGGTATATGATGGAAATTATCGCTCTCTCATGAAGCAGACACTAGTTAAGAGAGAAGATATTGAAGAAATCAATCTGGGGACTAAGTTAGCACCAAAAGTGGTATATATTGGAAAGAAAATAAGCCCAACAATTAGAAGAATTCTAATTGCATTATTAAGAAAGTACAAACATGTGTTCGCATGGTCCTATGAGGATCTCAAAGCATACAGAGAAGATATTTTCCAACATGAGACTGTGTTAAATCCAGGTGCAAAACCTTTCAGACAAAAACAAAGACCCATTAGCCCAACTTTGGAACCTAAAATGCAAGAGGAATTGGAAAAAATCAGAGATGGGGGTATTATCAAACCCATTAGACATTCAACATGGGTCTCAAACTTGGTTCCAATAAGAAAGAAAAATGGGGATATTAGGTTGTGTGTAGATTTCAGAAATTTGAATGTTGCATCCCTTAAGGATAATTACCCTCTCCCAAATATGGAAGTCATGTTGCACAAAGTAACAGGATGTGAGTTTTTATCAATGATGGATGGGTTTTATGGATATAATCAAGTAAAAGTTAAGGAGTCTGAGAAATATAAGACTACTTTTACTACACCATGGGGAACATATGTCTTTGTAAGAATGCCATTTGGTCTCATGAATGTAGGGGAAACTTTCCAAAGGGCCATGGACGTGGAATTTGCAGATTTGATCAATGCTATAATGGTGGTGTACCAAGACAACCTCACTGCTTATTCCAAAAGGGAAGAGGACCATGTAGAACACCTGGAGAATATATTCATCAAGTCTCTAGAATATGGTATCAATGTCAATCCCAAGAAATGTCACAAAGGGTAAGCTTTTAGGGCATATTGTATCAAAAGAAGGGATTATAATAGACCTTGGAAGAGTAGAAGCAATAGAAAAAATCCCCATTCCCAAAACTATCAAAGTCATTCAATCATTATTTTGAAAAATTAACTTTGTTAGGAAATTTGTATCATTTTTTTCTAAAATCATCAAACCTATATCCAAAATGTTGAAAAAGAGAGAAAACATAGATTGGATAGCAGAAGCCTTTTTATCCATCAAATAAGCCATCAAAGAAGCCCTTGTCCTAAAATCACCTAATTTTACTAAACCCTTCCAAATATTTTCATTTGCCTCATTTCATACCATAGCAGTTGTCATGTTAGAAAAAAATGATGAAGGGTATGAGAAGGCTATGTCCTTCTTCAACAAATCATTGCAGGGGTCCGAATTGAAGTATGATATTATGGAGAAACAAGCTTTTTCATTAGTCAAGGCAACAAAATGTTTCAAACCATACCTAGTTGGAACCAGGGTAATTGCATATGTACCAAACACAGATGTGAAAGATATTTTGGTACAAATAGAGGTGACTGGGAAAAGGTGTAGGTGGATAAATAAAATCCAAGAATTTGATATGGAAATTCAGATTACCAAGTTGGTAAGGGGACAGGGCCTGGCCAAACTGAGGGAAAAAACCAATATTGAAGCTAACTAGATTTGTACTATGGAAAATGAAGATGGAATATTTGAAAGAATTGAATGTAACCCGTGGTACATGAACATAGTTATTATCTCAGACACATAAAATGCCCTAAAAGTTGGAGTGATAATCAAAAGAGGAATCTAAATTTGCAGGCATCCAAGTATGTATTCATAGAAGGGGACCTATTTTGGAAGAATAGAGATGGAATGATTTTATTGTGTCTAGATGAATCACAAGAAGAACATGTCTTGAGGGAAATGCATTAAGGAGTGTGTAGAGGTCATTATTCTACCAAAACCACTGCACATATGATTCTCAGAGTTGGCTATTACTTGCCTAAGATCTTTAATGATTCTTTTTCACATGTAAGGAGATGAAAAGCTTGTCAGAAGTTCTCAGGAAAAATGAAATACCAAGGAGCCCTACCACTTATACCATTACAAGTAGAAGCCCCTTTTAACCAATGGGGAATTGAATTTATTGTGGAAATACAAGAAAACTCATGTGGATGATATAAATGGATATTAGTGGCTACTGGTTACTTCACTAAATGGGTAGAGGAAATCCCGACTAAACAAGCAACAAGAAAGGTGGTGATAATTTTTTTGATGGAAAATATCACGACTAGATTTGGTACACTAGTAAGGTTGATCACATACAATGGGATTTGTTTTAGATCTGATGAATTCAAAATATTCTACAACACATATGGCATTACTGTTTCTTTTGCCACCCCTTACCACCCACAAGCAAACGATCAGGAAAAATCTAGTAATAAAAGTATTTTGAAGATCATATGGAGGATGTTAGATACAAATAAAAAGGCATGGGACTCAAAGTTGATAATGGTTGTATGGGCGGATAGGATTACATTGAAAAAGGTAATTGGAAAGTCTCTATTTGAATTGATATATGGAACACAAGCCAAAATGCCACTGCAAAACCTTTTACCAATTTATAATTTCATTCTTCAAGAGGATTTAGATCTTCTAGAACCAATTGAGGAAAGAATGGAACAACTTGTAGAAATAGATGAAATAAGGAAAATGGCTCAAAATAAAAATGTGAAGCTGCAAACACAAATGAAATATCTTTCTGATAAAAAAGGCCAAAGATAGAAAATTTGAGGAGAATGATTTGGTATTAATGTGGAATGCTAGATGTCAGGAAAAAGGAAAGCATGGAAATTTTGAAGCTTTGTGGTTAGTTCCCTTTGTGATCATTGGAAAAGGAGGGGAGGACTCTTATTATCTATAAAACATGTCTAGAGAGGAGTAGGAATTGCTAGTACATGGGAAATTTCTAAAACACTTCTTTTCTTAAGGAGTACCAGAGGATTAAGGATTGTCAGTGCATGGACAATTCTTAAAAAACCTATTAAAATATTATTTTCCATGCATATTAGTTTATGAAATCAAAAGGGACTAGGACTTGCTAGTACATGGACAATCCTAGAATTCCCTCATTAAAAACAAAATTTTCTTTCTATGTATAGTAGTGTAGGATCATCTCCATCTACTCCATCTTCCACCACCGTTCCATGACATATGATCCTTGGTGTGCTCTCCCAGTGATATGGATTGTTGCAATAATCTCACAATCATGCATCCCTAGATGGAGCCATTGTTGGAACCATAAAATTTCTCATATTTTCACTAGCCTCCAAATATTTTTCCGCAGCCCCCACAGGAATTTTCTTCTTATCACTACTGTGATAAATAAAAATTAGTGAGATTAGTATAACAAAATCCATTCCAAGGTCCCAAAAAAATGGTATCATGCATACAAATTTTCTCCTTGGTCACAACAAAAGGCAATTGAGCTATGTGTTCAAGCTTTATTTATATTTCTTCATTGCCATTTGTCATTTCATCATTTAGAACCATTACCATGTCATGCATAATATAGCAGAGTTTCTTCTGTTATCATGGATAATTTCCTTCTATTGGAGAAATCATACACATATATCCCCAATTAGTGCATCACAGATTCCTCATTTGGACATTTTTTGCAAATCGGCCAGACATGAATTAGGTCACAATGATCTAAAGGTCCATATGATAACAAAGCTACATGATCGGTAGGATAGATTCTATCAACCTACCGATGAGATTTCATCAATGTAATCAAATCGATCGAATAAAATCCTTTGAAAACATATCGAGATCAAAAGTCACACCGATAGAAGTCCCATTGGCAAGAGACATACATACTTCTACTGATAAAATCAAAAGATTGTTATATCGGGGAGACTAACAGCTTCAACTTGAAAACTCTGGAATCCCACCGATGTCATAAGTCAGGATGATGGTGAAGGTATCAGGGAAGGTCTCACTGATTTAGCCAAATGAACCAAGCACAAGCAAAATACATAGCGGTGAGACGTAAAGGGTTGAATTAGAACTATTAGGTCTCTCCGATAAAGAAGGTATCACCGATGAAACTAATTTCGAGGAGACTCTTGTCGATCATTCCTAAGTTGATAAAGTGGTAGAAATAATTAAATTAGGAAGACTAAATCACATTGGAAAAACATCACATTCTCTTGGTGAGGGGTTATGTTAGCCTAATGTTGGTAAAGAAAAGGCTTCTACGCATCAATAAGACATAAGGCGGTGAACAACCAAATCATATACATTGGTAGAACTTTTCAACTATCCCTCTGAAGTAATATAAGCTAAAGGAAAGTAGAATGGGGTTGTCACATTATGTCGGTGATAATGCCAAGTAGTCATTCCAATCAAGAGAATGAACTAAAAGGATATTTCCAATCAAAGAGACATTCAGTTATGTCTTAGCGATCGATCGAAAGTATATAAATAGAGATGGCGCCAAATGACAAACACAATTCGGCCTAAGGTGAAAGGGGTCTCACCAATGAAATTTTTTTTATCAATCTAACAATTCAAATTTTGAGAAGATCATTGCATTCAATTATAGAGTTTGGCATTAATGGCCACACAAAGGAACTCCATAAGAACAATCATGATCTAAAAGGAATTTGAGAACAAAAGGGATTGTTAGGAATTGTAGCAAGCGAGCATGGGAGGCTAAGAAGAATTCAAGAAGCACAGTGCAATCAGAAATTCACAAGTGAGTTCATGAAAACTTCTCTACAATTAGCAAATTATTATTCAAAAAATTGAAAATTGAGGGCCCTAGTTCTTGAAAAACCAAGGGTAGAAATCAATAGGGTGAGAGTAGTAAGAGAAAAAGAAAAAAAGAAAAGACTGAGATGAGTGATGACCCAAAATCAATAGAGAGGAAATTCAGCCAAGACCTCATAGATCAGTTTCCAAGCTCTGGGCCAAGGGCTAGGAGGTCCACACAACTAAGGGTTGATTTAGAAAAAATTAAGGATAAATGTAAATATATAGGAGATACTTGGACTCCTGTCAGAGGATATGAATTGTTTTTGTTCCATTACCATCGAAGAAATAGATTCGAACCAATGTGTAATCCATGGAATTTTGATTTAAAGAAATTCACTATATTGAATTTTTTTGTGAATGTCGAATTGATGAAATTATTGGCCAAACATTACAACCCTAACCTGAAAACCATGTGTGATTTACAAGGAAAACCATTCATATCTGTGTCTAAGGCTGCAATTTCAAAATATTTTAACCTAGGTGGCCTATGCGATGAGCCCATTGTGTATGAAGACTTGGAAAAGGAATACTTGATGATGGACACAACCTACAAATGGTGCAGATTACCGTTGCATAAACCCAGGAAAGATGGAAACTTGTCCCACTTGGAGATGATGATGGGCCACCTTTTCATGTTGATGAATTTGAGCCTTAATTGAAGTATACCTACCTATTAGTATGTCAAGTGCTAGGATCTGAGGCTCCTGAATTCATGTCGATTGGACCTATGGTGATTTTGGTAGATGTCCAGTGCCATAATGCTAGACCATTTTATTATGCTACTCACATTTCCAAGGAAATTGATTTAAGATTGCAGGCTATCAAAAATGGATTGCGCACATTACATTTCAGACATTATTCCATCCTTATGCACTTGATATTATACTATGGCCAGGAAATGATGTTGTGGCCTGAAGAATTGAAAATCACGTAGTATGATAAAGAGGGAAAAAAATTTCTCGGTGCAACTGTGGACTGCTATCTATGATAGCAGGTTTTTGAATTCTAGCTATGTTCTATTTGAGGAGCATTTTGTAAAAAAATTATATAGATTTTTCATTCACCCCTGTGAGTATTCCTTAAGTGATGAGATCAAAATATTTCTAATACCTAGAGATTTTGGTGGAACCACAACTATTGAGCATAACTGGGGTGATTGGTATTGCTATGTTGATGCCACTATGATCAGGGGGTATGGTTTTGAGGATACACCTTTCTTATTACCAAAAACAGTTCCAGATAAAATTGCATACTTGGAGATTGTCAAGAAGATGGACTATTCGAGTGTGATGAATTTGGGTTCCTATGAAAAATAATCTTTTATGCCAAGTAATTTATGTTTTGGGGATTTTACAGTGCTCTCAAAGGAGGGATATGATCAAATTTTAGATAAAATGTCTCAATTCAATCTGAAAAGGGCCACCCCACAAAAAGGGTTTGACCTAGAAGGGTATATTGATATGGCTAGAAAGAAGGTAAATTTGGGTAGATACATGAACATAACTTACCCAAAGGATGACATAATTAGGAAGATGGAGGAAAGAGAGGCCAAATTGGCCATTGATGAATATAATAGAAGAATTGAGCAACAACTGAGAGAAATACAAGAGGCATAAGTGTTATCGTCTAGGAGTGATGAGGCCACTAATGGAAGAGAACATCAAAGTCATCATGACAAGATTTCTAAAACAATAATTAAAGAATATCATCCCCCCAACAAAGAACAATAAGTTGATGAAAGTTCTGATGCAGATACCAGGTAGCTCGCTTATAGATCGTTTGCCTTTGACAATGAATTTATAAAGTCATCTGAATTCAGGGCATTATTGTAGAAACAGAAGGGGAAAGAAATAAGGAATTTTTTCACAAGTATCACACCTAACCATGAAATTGAATTATTGAATACGTTAAAGAAGGATGTGGATAATGAAATCAAGAATATGACCCCAGAAAAAGGAAGAGAATTGTTATAAAATTTTGTTGTAATGATCTTCCCATGTTTAGATTTAAAATTGGCTCTTGTCTTTGATAACTTCTTGCAAAACAACAATATTACCCAAAAACTCAACCCTGAAGGAGTTATAGAAGTATATACAACATCCAAATTCAATCCAGATGAGAACTCTCTCATGATTTGGGCTCTGTATCCACTACACAAGAAATTTGTTGTCATTGACACAAAAAGGAAATATTGGCATCAATGTGGCTAAGTTGAACAAAAGCACAAATCCAAATGTTGATAAAAGAAAGGGACATGTACAAAAGTAGCAATGAAAGAGTATTAAGAGAAAATGAATTTCTGAAAGATGCTAAGTTATTAACGCCAAGAGAAATTTCTCATTCTAAGGGTAGACAAGAGGAAGCACACTTGGCTAAATATGAGGCACTCTCTATGGTCTTGCAAAAAAGGCACACCAACCTAATGATTTGGATGAACAAACTATGGGGAATTCATTCCCAAAGTCATAATGCATTTCAAGAACACAAAAGAGTAAGTATTTGAATCCAAGAAAAGTTCCAAGAAGCCCAAAATAAGGATCCTCTTGACAAAAAAAGCATAAAAGTTGTTGAAGACCTCCAAAGAAAGCACAAGAAATATCACGAAGAACTTCAAGTTGACATAAAGGAACTGGTCGCTATTACAAAGGAAGGAGTTCCCACGGTGTTCAAAGAAGTAGGGGAGAAAAAGGACAGAGATGAATGGATAGTAGAATGCAAGTTGATCTTACAAAAATATTTGGATATGGCCAAGGATAAGGAGTCGACACTAGATGATACGAGTGAGTAGCTAGAAAAGATGGTGGTCATGGAGATAGTAGCTAGGAATGCAGTGGAGGATGCTGATACTCATGGAAGATAGGATTACGTGGATCATATGGCTAAATTTCATTTATGGTTAACTAGAGCCTAATATGTGTGTTTATGTTTGTTAATTTGAAAAGACTCTTGTGACGAGATGTGTCCTCTTCATAATATTGATATTTATATTGAACTCTTGATAGTTGAAGTATCATTAGAAGATAGATATAGAATAGGCTGATAGGTTAGAAAAATAGCTATCATGATGTTTACATTTCAAAATACCATGTTGCACGTATATTTTTGAGGAAATCAATGAAAGATCTTTGATTTTGTGGCTCCATATTGGCATCAATTGTTTGTTGAAGTTGTTCAGTTGTCTGATTGTCTCCAACTTAATGTTTCCTAATTATTTAAGTTGATATATCAAGCATATATTCAATTTATCAATACACATTTGTTGTACTTGTGTGATATGATTGTTTGTTTTATTTAAAGAAGAATTAAATTCCTTTTGATCAATCATAGTAATTTGGAAGTGTTACTTGGATAAGTAAGAAGAATCATATAATTAGGATTGACATTTTGTCTCAGCTAGAGTTTATCAATTATTATCAATAATTTTCTTGCATGTTTATACAAGTTATAAACCAATAGAAGTGTGCCAAATAGTTTGAATTACAGCCAATATAAGTCATTCCTCTCAAATCTTCATCTAACTCCGTTTTACCCATCAAGGCACTGGTCTCACCAATTTTATTTATTTAGTTTCATTAAATTCATTTCAAAATTTCACATCTGTTAACTGAACATATTAAATTATACCTTGATATTTCTTATACAATTTATACTAAATTAGCATCACAACTCTCCATTGTCAAATTTCCATTATGAATAGATTGATCAAGTAGGAAATACAGTTCAATTCTGCATATGTTACATAGGTATGCCCGCCTAGGTTTAGTAGATCCTAAAGACTAGAAGGTTAAATTACATTAATTGGCCTTGTATGTTAGCCAAAAACGTGTCAAGTGCTTGGAAACCTCTTGTGGTTCAAACCTGCATTTTTGAGACCTAACATGGCATTGCTAGGAAAGATTAGCCTCCGCCAAAATTTACTTTAGCTCTATAAAAAATATTTTCATGCATTCTCATTTGTACTTTGCAGACTTCACTTATCTTTTCATGCAAGTGGCAAGACACATATGAAGTCCTCTACCCACTTTAACTCCTCCACTTACGCCTAGAATGACTAACCAAAACTTGAAAGACAATCCCTTTTATGATTGTCATACATGACACTCTAGGAGACATTATCAATCTCAAAAGAAGGCCCAAACTAAAATGCCATAATTTACTATGTGCAACAAATACCTTTATCTTTAAAAGGAATATTATAAATTATTTTTTATTTAGAACTATACTAAACTTAACCTTTCTCCAGAAATATTCCAAATCAAAAGGTGTACCCAACCTACTCACTCCACTATACACTCAACACCTTACAACTCCAATTCATCACAAAATTACCCACACTCTGAATCTGTATTACTACTTAGTTTTTCAGTTTGCTTACTCGAGACTCAAAAAATCCTGGAAAATAATTTCCTCTAATTGAGGATAATCTTTTATATCGCTAATGTATTGTGCTAGAAAAATTTCTTGCTTATTGCCCCCCATGTTTGCTAGACAAACTACTAATTTGTTTCCTTCTCTATAAGTATGAGTGATCTGATAAGACTTAAAACTCTGTAGAAAAGTCCACACTCTTTCAAGAACATACTAAAAACACCAATTTTGAATATTTTTTGTTTTACAAGCGTTAATTATCACCAAAGAGTCACCTTCGATATGCAAATTTTTAATGCCAATCTTCAAAGCAATTTCCAACCCCATTAATATAGTTGTTGCCTCTGCAACATTATTCAAACCTTTGAGGAGATGAATTGATCTAACTACTAAAACCTTACCCTTTGAGTCTCTTAATCAAATACCTACTCCTGATTCCCTAGGATTTCCTCTTGAAGCCCCATAAAAATTCAGTTTTGTGAAGCCATCTTGAGGTGCCTTCCATTTGACATGCTTCCTATCAATCTTTGCTGCTTGTGGTTGGAAAAGAATACCCAGAAATGGAAACTTCAATCTCATCCAATTATGCATAATAATTTCATCCTAGCTTGTAAAGACTGAATTAACCCCCTTAACCTTCTGAACACTTGAATTTATAGATTCTGAAATTGCCTTCTCAATTTTTCCAAAGACTAACTCTGTTGAAGATGTTACTTTCTTGAAAATGTGTAAGTTTTGCTCCCACCATATGTTCCAAATCACTAATGTTGGCACCACTCTCCAAATGCATGCAAAAAACTAGATTTGTATAGAATCGACCAACTTTGGAACAAGTCCCATAAAGAATTTGGCAAAGGAGCATGAAAATTGAGTTTACTCAAAACAAAAACCCAACATTGTTGTGCAAAATTACATGTGACAAATAAGTGATCCACCTCTTCTACCTCCTTATTGCACAATATATATTTAAATGGTTATGCTATCTTTAACTTTACTAAATGATCACTTGTTAGAATATGTTTCCTTAGTGC
This sequence comes from Sequoiadendron giganteum, assembly GCA_007115665.2. Taxonomy (NCBI): domain Eukaryota; kingdom Viridiplantae; phylum Streptophyta; class Pinopsida; order Cupressales; family Cupressaceae; genus Sequoiadendron; species Sequoiadendron giganteum. The sequence continues at coordinate 384,654,665 of CM021102.1, forward strand.
CAACCAAGCAAAACATCCTGTTTTGGGTAAAATTGCACTGTCCCAACAAAAGGAATATGCCCTTTGAGTCACAAGTTGACTTGGCTTATGACAAAGAGCCTTATAGTCTTGGCTTACTATGTAATTTCCATCACTGGATGCTTCCCATACCAATATATCTAGTTTTGTAGAGAGGAAAATTACACACTCATTCAACTTCTCTTGCACTCCAATACACTGTTGAGGAGTAAGAGACAAGTCTGACAAAGTTCTCCAAGTCACTTTTCTTTAAGTGCCATCCATTGAATGGACGTAATCTAAAAAATTCCCCCCCCAAACCTATTTCAACCATTCCATTACATGAATAAATTCAAGATTATTTTGTAAAGGAGGATTCCCATTCCAAGAATCACTCCAAAATTTAACACTTTCTCCATTATTGACCTCCCATGAGAGATATGTAACAATTAACTTTCTACATGAGACCAAAAAATTCCACATAGTTGATCCTTTTGGTGGATTAGCTATAGTGAGAATTCTTGAAGGATCTCGATTATCCAAATACTTAGCTTGTAAAATAATACACCATTTGGTATGTGGACTCACGTACATCTTCCAAACAAGTTTTGCTCCAAAAGCTTTATTTCTACATCCTAAATTATAAATTCCATCCCCATCCTACCTTTTTTCTTGTGCCATATCATAGAACGATATTAGAGGCACCTTCTTTTGATCATCCATATTCGCTTTCCAAATAAATCTTTTGATATTTTTCTCAATTTCTGAGATCACAAATCTTAGAGCCTTAAGAATTGCTAAAAAATAATTTGGAATTGAAGACAAAACTACTTTTACTAGTAAAATTATCCCTGACAATGATAACCATCTGGCCTTCCATAGCAAAATTCTTGACTTCAACCTTTCAATTTCTTTCACCCAATACATTGGCTTATTAGCACCCATGAAAAAAGGGATCCCTAAATATGTACAAGGTAAAACTGCTTCTTGCAAACCAAGGTTGCTGACAATTTTTTCATTATCTCTTCCTTCATATTAATAATATAAAATCTTGATTTAGACACATTTATCCTTTGCCCTGATGCTGATACAAATTTATCTAAGACCTCCTTAATCTGATTCGCTTCTACGATAGTAGCTCTCCCAAATAAATTAGTATCATCAACAAATAGAGAATGAGTTACTGTTAAGCCCGTGTCTCCAATTTGGACCCCTTTCCAAAACCCTTGAGAATGCTTCCTAATGATGAACCTACTCAAAGCCTCTGCCATGATTATAAATAGAAATGGAAAAAGTGGATCCCCTTGTCTAACACCCTATGATGCACTAAAAAAACAATAGGAGAACCATTCAACATAACTGAAAATTTTGTACCTGAGAGATATGAAATTATCCATTTGCACCATTTTATAGTAAAACCAAATTTTGCAAGTTCTTTTTCCAAAAAATTCCAATTAACTCTATCATATGCTTTCATCATGTCCAGTTTGACAATGATAGAAGGAGCTTTAGTCATAGAAATTGAATGCAAAGTTTCATGAGCTACATAGCTCCCTCAACAGTCTCTCTCCCTGGCACAAAACCCCCTTGTTCTTGGGAAACGATCCTTGGTATAAGAGGTTGTAGTCTTAAATAAATTGCTTTAGTAAAGATTAATGTATATTGTATTACACAAGGATATTGGTCTAAATTCTACAAATGTTTTCGGCTCCTTCACTTTTGGAAAAATCACTAGATTTGTTACATTAGATTGGTTTAGTAATCTACCTATTCATTTTGCTTCTTCAAGAGCCCATAATAGGTCAAAGCATAAGATGTCCCAAAAAATTTGGAAGAAAAGAGCAGTCAAACTATCCGGGCCAGGTGCTTTATCTGGTGCCGAAGAGAAAACTACATTTTTAATCTCTTCTAAAGAAAAAGGTCTCAATAAAGATTCATTATCCCTCTCACAAACAAGCTTTGGTATTGTTTCCAAAATTTCAACTTCATCAATATCATTTTGCTCCACTCTATCCTATGGTGCAGATAAAAGATCAGAAAAAAAAAACCTTTCACATTCTCTACTTATCTCTTCTTCCTTCATGAGCCAATTACCCGTAGATATCTCTTGAACTGATTGAATTGCTTTGGTAACCCTTTTAATCTAAGTAGAAGCATTAAAATACTTGGTGTTATGATCACCCTCCCTCAACCACAATTCCATCAATTTTTGTCTCCAATACACTTCTTCTCTTGCACTTAATTCTTCCCAATCACTTTGTAATTTCTTCTGCTTATCATACAAAATATCATCCAGACCATGCTGAATAATTTGATCATGCAATTCCTCCAGTTGCTTTTGAGTAACCTCTTTTTGATGAAAGATATTCTTGAAAACTTCTTTATTCCATTTCAAAATTTGTTGCTTAAGATGTGCTCACTTTCTACTCTTGACTGAAACATATTTGTTCCTTGTTCATAAGGTGCTACCAACCACCACTGAAGAACCAATTCCTATAAATTTGGGTATCTAAACCACATACTTTCAAATTTAAAAGAGGATTTGAATTTCATAGATGAAACTTTTGAAATGGTGAGAGAAATTGCATAATGATTAGAATCTGCATAAGGCATTATCTCAGACACAAAATTTTGGTGCAAGCTAACCCGATTAGAAGAAATAAGATATCTATCCAGCCTCACTATAATCTAAAGGAACCCTTTCCTTCTATTAGTCCATGTAAAATTACCCTTAATTGGAACAACATCCCTCAAATAATTTGTGTTAATGAAGGAGCTAAAATCTATTATTACTTTGGAGGGAGGGTCAATACCCCCTTTCTTTTCCTGAGGTGATGCAATAGCATTAAAATCCCCTAGATCTATGACTTTCTCATCCCCTAGACCTAGAATTACTTGAGTAAGACAATCCCATAGATTTTTCTTGTCTAATGTAGATGTTGACCCATAAATATTAAATAGTGTAAACTTTAAATCAAATTTTGTTACCTCCAACAACTACCAATTACTTTCATTTTATTTGAGACCCCACTCACTAATTTTGGATTCCACAATACCACTAAACCCCCCAATGCCCCTTGTGCACGCGAGTGCAATGACTTCCATAAATGCCATTTCTGAATTGTAGCTTCATACATTTCTACTGATGTTTTTGTCTCTTGCACAATCACAATATCAGCTCCGCATCTATCCACTTGACATTTGATGTGAGCATGTTTGTCAGGGGCATTAATGCCCCTGACATTCCATACAATCTTCATTGCACTTGAGAAGAGCAACAAGCTATCCTCGGGCATTTAGGAAGTACTTTTTCTATCGAATCATAAAGAGTGCTTTGTATTCCTGTATCTATTTCCTCCTACAGCTTTACCAACTTTGATTTTTTTCCTCTCTTTCCTGGAGACTTCTTTACTACAAGATGGAATGGGGTTTGAGAAAAAAATTAAACTTGCGAATAATCAAAATCTACAACATCCTCTACACTATTTGGCCCTTGTACTTCTGAGATAGGATTAGATTGTATATCTTGAAATGAGATTTCTACCCCATTTGTTTTACAGACCTCATATCCTTCACAATTGCAATCCCCAAAGTTACCTTCTTCTGCTATATTATCAATTATACTTGATCCTACTGATAAAAGGACCTTCTCTACCAAAAATTCCAATTTTGCATCAGAAACTTTCTCATTCTTCATTAAAAGACCTTGCATTCTCAACCATTATGAATCAACTGACAAATCCTTTGATTGAATCAGAAGACATGCTTGATTTTCCTGGTTCCCATCCATGATTAATGTTTCTAACTCTTGAAACATTAACTTCCTAACTATATTATTCAACTGATTTTCAGAAATCTGTATAGATGGGAAATATATATTCAGAATGTTATTCATTTTCTTCTTACCAAGACCTCTAAGTACTTGGCTATGACTGTGGATAACACATAATTTTTTCCTTATATGTCTTGAATCTCGCACTGCTTTTGTCCCCTAAACTGATCATGATTTTGCCTAATGTTCCACTTACTTACTATCTCTTTACCACCGATAAATGCTGAGCCATTTTGATTCAAAACCCTTGTTGGCCCCTTAATACAGATAAATGATCCCCTGAACTAGTCATGAATTCCTACCTGATAAGGCGTTGAATGAAGTTGCCTACTGTTCCACTTACATACTGTCTCTTTACCACAGATAGATGTTAAATCATTCAGATTCAAAACCCTTTATGACTCCTTATTACAGTTGACCGAATCTTGTTTGAGCACTTAATTTTTCTTCATACATTCTATCTTTGAATGCCCTAACATATGACATTGAACACATGCATTTTTCAAGAGTTTCAAACAACAACTCTTGCTGCCAATTTCCAAATTTTGATGTTATCTCTATATGCTTTGGAAACCTCTTAGTTGTATCAATCAATAGACTCATCCTTACTATATTTGAAGGATTATTAAAAAAAAGTAAATCATGTTTGAGGAAAATTCCTATTTGATTCGCCATGATTTCTATCAAATTTAATTCTCTGTATTCCAAAGGTAAAGAATGCAAGTGAATCCAAAAAGGAATAAAGCGTGTAACAAAATCCTCGGATTTAAAATTTGGAGTCCAACATTGCATATATAATCCCGAACCTTGAAATGACCATGATTTGGTTTTAAAAACAACTTCCTTACACACTTTACTCAAAAATAGAACAACAAAAATCCCTTTACTTTGGTCTAAATAGAAAACTTTAATCGACCCTTCCCATTCATCTAGAATTAAATTCCTTAGGTTTTCTAAATCTAATGTAAGGTTCCAAAACTTACATATAATTCCTTTGTCTCTGAGATCTTCAATTTGCGGCTGCAACATATGCTCAGGAAAAGTGATCTTTACAACTCCCTGTTGTTGTGATGAGAACTCAATAGTCACAATCTTGGATTCCGCAACCCTCGTTTTATCATTCTGATTATCTTGGACTGCTTTTTTCACCTCTTATCTTCTCCATACTTTCTTGAATAATATCTTCTTGAATTTGGATTTTCCTTTTCGATCCCCTTCTTCCTCTTTGCCTAACCTAATTTTTTTGCCACCTTGTCTTTAAAAATGCTTCCTTCTGCCAACCCCGTCCTCTTCCATTATTAAAGAAACCCTCATTCTCAGCATATTGAAATTCTTGATTCTGAAAACCCTTGTTCCCTCCTTTGCTTCATCTTCCCCCACCATACAATGCCTGATCAATCGATGCCTTAGATTGTTGTCTTGGATGAGACAACACCTTATGTTTACAAAGAAAATCTTTAAAAATATCTATGCATTCTTTATTTTGGTACGTCTACAATGAATCGACTTTTGCCTTTGGATTGAAGGGACCTCCTCCTATTTTTAGCATATCAAACTCTTCTTCGTATAAATCAAAGATCGGTTGCTTACGCTTATCCAAATTATTTCCCAAACTGATAGGTTTCTAGTTGGGTCTTGCAAATCAATGCATAATCCATGGCATTTTCTCCCTTGCATGATATTGTCCCACCTTTCCAATTGGCCTAGGAACATGTAAAGAATATATACCATGGTTTCCCAATTTCCGAGGGCCATTACCTCCACCATTAATTCTACCATTTATTCTACCATTTACTGTAAATTGACCAGTGCTCTACCATTGCTCTGCCATTTTATTTTCTCACCAAATATATTTTATCATATATATATACATATTATGCATGGAAGAATAGAATAATACATATATAAAAAAATTGTAATTCAATTATTTTCTATACAATTCAATGCTTGGTTTTTATGAATAGTTTGTAATGCAATTGTTGGCACTTTGTAATGTAAATGTCTTTAATGTGCATGAATAATTTGTTTTTATTGAATATATGCATGTTGATAGTTTGTTCAATTTTATTATTTGAATTAAAATGACTTAGATTAGATCTGTTTAGTGAGACATGAACAAACATTGGTTAAACATTGTCAAAACGAAAGACAATGGTACAAGCGTAGTGAGGTAGAAAACCTCAACTGAAAGACAAAGGGAGCTTTCTTGAGTGAAGATTTGAATAATGAATCGTGGAGAGCCAAACATAAATATATAAAACATATTTCGTAGTAATAATCACATAAACAATTACATATATACATATACCATTATATATATGTATTAATATGTATATGTATGGAAATATTTCTATGTATTATTTTGTTCTTCCATGCAGAATATGTATATATATATATATATACATATACAAGAACAAAATAATATAATTGCATGGCAGAATATCTTCAAAATAAAAACAAGTGCATCCATTTTCATATCTGGGAATAACAAACAAATATTAAAGGAAAATTGCAGAGTTAAAGTTTGTGCATTGCCAAACAGACGAATACAAGTACATAATAGAAAACCCTATAATTTTGAACCAGTGAAAACCTTTCCATGTATGCTAGTAATAATCAAATAAAAAAATCATTTCGCAGACATAACTATTGTGCATGGAAGAATAGAATAATACGATTGCATGCCAAAATATCTTCAAAATGAAAACCAATCATACCATTTTCATATTTCAGAATAACATGAGAATATTATAAGAAAATTTTAGAGTTAAAGTATGTGCAATGAGAAAGACACGAATGCAAGTGCATGGCAGAAACCCTCAAAATGATAAACATTAAAACCCTATGAATATTTCCTAGTAATAGTCAAATATATGGTAACCATTTATGTATTTTGGAATAACAAAAAAATGTAAAAAGAAAAGTGTAGAGTTAAATTTTGTGTAATGATGAACACATGAATCAATTGCATGGTAGAAAACCATTCAAACCCTTTCCATATTTCATCGAACAAGTCTACTAATAATGAAAAAACATTTAAACCAGTCAAACCCATTTCATATTTCGTATAAGGAAGAAAATACAAAAAACACAATGCAAAGTAAACATCGTACAATGAAGAACAATAGATTAGGAGTGCATGGAGAAGTGTAGAGGAAAATATTAAACCCTCCCCATATTTCATTTTATTAATCTTTCTGAAAGACAAAATTTTGTAACAAAATTTTCTGAAAAAATAAGTGCATGGAAGAATATTGTCGTATTCGAAGACACTAGTTCAAGTTGAGTGAGGTTAGAAACCTCATTTGAAAGAGAAAGGGAACTCTTGACAATGCAAATCTGAATGAAGAGGCATGAAGAGCTGAACAATAAAGCGTGGAGAGCCAAATCAGTATCGGTGTGAAACCAAACGAACACTTGAGAATGTTTGCAAATAAAAGAATGAGAGTGAGTGAGATATGCGAGATTGTTGAGCATTGAATGAACCTTAATCTCTGAATTACAAAACTGGTAGTCTAAGTAAATGTTAAGGGACACGTAAGGAAATTTGGTCAGTGGAGGTAACGAAGGAAGCGATGAGCGATTAATGCTCTAAACTATTCGTTTAAGGTGGCAAGGCTATCGTGGACACGTAACCGTTCGATCCAGTGTACGTAGATGTGTTCACTGATTAAGGAGGTGGATAGGCTCCACTTTTAGGTAGAGGAAAAAATGGGCCCATTTTGGATAGGTTAGATTAAATGGTGCTTGACAGGTGGTGGGGTGCTCAATTTTTAAAAAGAAATGTTAGGCCCAATGCACAAGTGATAGGGTGACGTGGTGGGAAAAATTTCAAATTTTTTGGTCCACATGGACTACCATGTGGACCTCCAAAGTTGATGCACCCTAATTTGGGCCCCTCTTCCCTAGATTGAATAACCTAAGGAATTTTTTAAGAGAAAACCAAAGTTACATAAAATGGAAAAACATAAGATTGCAAACCAGGACTCTGAGAGATTATGCAATGTCAATCTGACAATATTACATCAAGAGCTTCCAAGTTGAAAATATACACTACAAAGATTGCAATAAGATGCAAATACAAGCTAGGTAGTGATTTTATATAGAACTTAGGAGAGGAGGTAGGTAGCAAATCCAACCAATAGGAATCAACCACAAAAAGTGGAGATGGACCACCAAAAGTGGAGGATGCCACCAAAATTGGTTAGTGTTCCACCTTTTAAGGAAGATGACACCACATCACTTATATCTTAGTAATAAAATCACTTTATTATCCTAAGAAAGTTTAATAAAGTGTAGAAAAAACCTAAGACTAAGGGAAAATAAATCAACCTATTAGAAAAATAAAAACTTACACCAACACCCCCCCTTAAGCATGACTTAGGAGGATGTAAAAGAGGATGGATCTTAGAAAATAAGGTAATTTTAGGTGTCCATGTACATATCAAATTCCCCCCAAAGAAGAAGCCCCCCTCCCAAATAGAGAGAGAACCTCCCCCAAAAATAGACAGAGAAGAAAAGGACTAAGTAGCCCCTCCTAAATAGATCCAATGGTCGATGCTTGAAACTGGATGCAGAAGATGGTCCACGATCATTGACCAGCATTCCTCCCCTTAGGAAGAAACACAAGAAAAAGTGTGTGCAATATATCTCCCAATATGTTGGAAGAAAGTGCAAGATATATGAAGTCACTGAACTCAAATCAAGTGTCTTCATCTTGGTGCTAAAAGAAGTCACAATTAGGTAAAAGCACAAAGTTGTGTCACACTTTCAGCCAAATAAATAGTTCTGAGTGAAAAAAAATTGACCAAAAAGGTTTTGGCTGAATAGGTTTCGACCGAAACCACGTGGCCTATACATGGCACACAGAGTTTTGGTCGAATAGATTTCGATCGAATCCAAAAAAAAAAAAAAAAATTCCCTCTGTCGATTTGAAATTGGCTTATTTTATGTGCGAGGTTTCTATAGAAAGGGTTTCAGCTGAAACCCTTTCTACCGAAACTGTCTATGTGACATCCTAGTTGGTAGCCAACTCAATTTTTTTCAAAATTTTCTGAAACTTTCAACTTTAACTAAGTATTTCTTCAGTCAAAATGATATTTAAAAAAAAAAAAAACCATTTTGTAGAGCTAAGAGTGGTGAATCTAAATATGTAATTTTTTTAATATTTTGATTAGTTTTAACATATTTTATTTTTAAAATAATACAAGTAGGTTGTTAAAATTAAAAAAGAGGTTGATTAGAAATTTTAAAAATAGTAAAACGTATTAAAATATATATATATATATATGGTGCAGTAGAGGAGAGAGTCCTCTTCAAAAGGGTGTAATTTATTTTTGGAAAATGATTAAAAAAATAAACAATATTTGACGTCCCATGAAAATTATCAAATTCTGACAAGTTTGACTTTAAAAAATTATTACGAGAAAAATATATATAAAAATTTGATTTTCTTTTTTCCATGCACTAGATATTGAAATTTCCTACTTGGAGAAAAAAATTTAGGGAAAAATGATTTTTTTTTAATTTTTTTCTTGATGTCCCCTGAACGTCACATTTTTTTGAAATTTTCAGCATTACAAAATCTGTTCTTAAATTGATAAAAAAATAATGAAAACAATTTTTAAAAAATATGAAAAATTACAAAAGTAAACTTCATCAAAAGTTCTACATTTCATTAGTTTACATAATTTTCAAATTCAAAACATAAAGACCACTTTTATGTGGTCAAAGTTCAAAAATTTTTTGCTGCTAACCGATTCATTTATAAAGTGTGATACAGGTTTGTGCTTTTACCCAATCAAATCATACATTCTAGGCCACACTACTAAATATGACAAATCAAAATCTCCTAGAGACTGATGTAGAGCATAATCCAAAGACTGAAGTATCTCCTCTAGAGATGTCTTCTCCAAATGATGATCCAAAGTATTCACACTCATGTCAAATTGTAAGGAATGATCATGTAGAGAATGAACAAGAGGGTCAAAGTGTTTTCTCACAAAAACTAAAGAAGAATAATCTTCATCAAAAGGAAGATTAATAGACTCAATAGTGTCTCCTAAATCTGTAATATGTGTCTCCATAAACAAGCTTGAAATACTTGTCAAGAGATCATCCCAAGCTAAATCAGGAAGACTATAGATATCTAGCTACAAGAATTCATTCAAAGCTTTCGATGAAGCAACACTGAACTCTGAAGTAGCAATAGATGCAAGGAAAAAAGAGTGGTCCTCAAAGAGAATATTTATGTCCTCAATAGTATCATCTAGATCCCAGATGAGGGATTCTACAAACAAGCAAGAATTTTTTGTAGAAATTGGTCCCAATGAAGTAGATCCAAAAGTTAAATGATTTTGTTGCAATGTATCACTGGAGGCTCTCAAAGAAGCATATCTGGAATCTGAAGCTACAATAGGTGATGTTGATGTAATCTCAACTTGAGTATGAGAAGCAAGAAAACAAAATCTCTATGTCATCTAACCTTCCAAGACGTGCATAGTACTTAAAATCCTCTAAAGTAGCATCATCAAAGGGTATATTATTTGCATCATCAATTGGAATGAGGTAATATGTAATAGGATCATCTAGGAATGGAGAAACATGAGGGTTTCCAAACATCTCCCAAATCTTGGTCCAAAGTGTGTGGGGACATTCAATGTCTACTATAACCAACATAATGTAAGTATCAATATGAGAGCCAATGATTCCTAATATATGATCAATTCTATGACCCCATATTGATTTCCTTCCAAGTTTTTCTAGTTTAGACATGAGCCCATAAAGATAAGGAAAAAAAATTAGCCATTTGAGATGGGTTAGAATGCATTTTTCCAAGACTCATAATTAACCTTATCTAAGATTATCATTGAAGGATGATTAGAAAAACCCATGCTACAATCCTCAAATGATTACAAAGGAACACCAAAAAAGAACACCAATACACTCCAACCCTTTTCACTACTATCAAATATCACCCCTCCCAAATATTATAAGGTTGGAACTTTATAATTCAGTATGTTTACAAAGCCTTTTTCCAAGATACAATGCTCAATAGACTCAAAATAGCCAAAATTAAAAATTCTCATAGAAAGTGAATCTGAGACAAAATCTAGAAAAATTAGACTTATATCTATGTAGTGCTCTGCAATACCTTTCCAATGCCTATTTGTTTTTGAAAATTGGAGCACCAAAGCGAAAGATAATTTTTTGAAAAAAATTGCACCAAATAGCTTCAACCTACAATATATGACAGAAAATGGAATAATTTCTATTTAATACCTATGTCGATGGAAAGTACTCATATCCATCTTTTAGATGATATCTTGTTTTCCAAAAATGGACACTGTGGCAAAAATATGATTTTTTGAAAAACTGATTGAATTTAGCCTATAGTGACGACCCTCTAGCAAAATAAATTTTCCAAAAATAAAATTCATCTAAAATAGATAAATTTTATATGAGAATAGGGGTTTTTGGGCTTCCTGAATGCAATGAAAAAGATTTGTTTGGGCTGAAAATTCTGCAATAAAAATTTGTTTTCCACATCTAAGCTTCAAACCCCTTGTTTACAACTTTGTCAAATGATCTCCAATTTGGATGAAACAAAAGCCAAATCTGACTTTCTCGAGTCTTTTGGATGCATTGGAATAGTAAAAAATATTTTCAGTGTAACCAAAAAAATTGCAATTACTGGGATCTCACAAAACATATATAATATGAAGAGGTTATTAGATCTTTGCAAATCCTTTTTGATTCTCTAGATCGTTTAAAATGCAAAAGAAGAGCATATGAGAATTTACAAGATCTTTACATAAAAACTAAATCTCTTAATCAAGAATCTATGAACTTATATTTCTCAAAAAATAAGCTCTAATGCCATATTATAAATCTAAAAGAGATTGAATATCCCAAAGAACTTTTTAAGAGAAAACCAAAGTTACATAAACTAGAAAAACAAAAGAATGAAAACCAAGAATCCAAGAGATTATGCAATGTCAATTTGACAATATTACATCAAGAGCTTCCAAATTGAAAATATACATTGCAAATATGGCAAGAAGATGAAAATACAAGCTAGGTAGTCATTTTATATAGAACTTAGGAGAGAAGGTAGGCGGCAAATCCAACTGATAGGAATCAACCACAAAAAGTGGAGATGGACCACCAAAAGTGGAGGATGCCACCAAAAGTGGAAAGTGTTCCACTCTTTAAGAAAGGGGAAACCATATCACTTATCTCTTAGTAATAAACCCATTTTTTTATTCTAAGAAAGCTTAATAAAGTGTAGGAAAAATCTAGGACTAAGGTAAAATAAATTAACCCACTAGAAAAATAAAAACCTACACCAACACATGTAAAGATGTGCCTAGGCTAAGTATGAAAATACAACAAATTGTTATGATTTTAGGAAATCATAGAAATAAAAGCCAAAAATAGAGTTCAAAAGAGAAAATGCAGACACAGAGGAACTTGTCATATAAATCTTAGTTCATCTCTATTTGAATGCTCTTCTCCTCTAGGCTCAGTGTTGAAACTTCACGTGTCTCTAATAAAATTCCACTTTCCCTAATTTGTTGACTTGAAGAACTTGAATGCTTGATTGAGAAATTAGTTCTCCAATCCTCTCCCAAAAACACTTCAGATTTGTAACCTCCACACAAGGAAGATGGGAAAGGGTTGTGTCGTATAGGGGATTTCCTAATTCAAACCTCGTTTTGATATTTCTACCTCCGCAACAATTTTGATGATGCAAAAGAGAGCTCACCCTCAATCAAGAAAAGATTAAATTATAAACTAGTGAAAATTTGATAATTGCTACAACTTACCACTCAGATCTGCATTCTTTAATGGAGTGAAGTCATTGTACTCATCAGCCTCAAGGAGAATTAGAATATTGTTTTTCAAGTTCTACAAGTGTTAGTTCTCACAAAACAATGGAAATAAAAAATGAATGAACTCACATAATGAATAGGTGTGTTTCTAACATGATGCTTGATTGAAATAATGCTACAATAATTTTTCTAAATCTTCTCTTGACTACTTTTAGGATGCTCCATTATGATCTCAATTTCCTTAGGATTGTTCTACAATTTATTACAATTTCAAATGATGAAGAAGACTTTATTTATATGCAATTATTTAATTTCTTGCAAATTGATTACCGCCAACCAAAATTTGATTTTGAATTTCTAAATGCTAAAATGTCAAACTAAGATATTTGAGGTGGGGCCAAAATGGGTTTTAAAAGGGCTCTAGTGCTCTAGTCTAGATCTATTTTGGGGATTTAATATCAATAAATAAATATTAAATTACTATTCCCAATTCAAATTTAATTTTTTGAATATTATCATAAAAAGGGAAAACTAAAACCACAGTTAGGTCCAAGCACATAAGGGGGAGCTAAACCTAGTGTGAAATTGTCAAGGGTGACAATTTACGATGGCATGTTTAGCTCTCATTTTAGTGAAAGTATGAACTCAAACTCATGCTTGTGCACTAAATTATGTTTTACACACTCAGATACTAAGAGGGGGGTGGTGAATCAGTATATATAAAACTTTAAACCGTTCAAATCTTAAAATCTTTAGCAATACTCAAATTTAAACTTTTAACAAGATCAAAAACTTATAAATAGATCAAAAATACTTAATCAAATTAGTAGCAATGAAATATAAGGCAATGAACACACATGCAAAAGATAACACCATATTTATGTAGAAAATCCAAGAAGGGAAAACCACGATGAGAGTTAACTCATAATATATGAAGCTCGCTACTTACAAATATTACAAATTATTTTAAGGCTCACTACCTTAGTACTTGCAGGCTAAGGCACACAACCTTAGGGAAAGATACAAAAATGACTTGCAAGCTAAAGCACACAAATTTAGGGAAAGATACAAGGACTTGGTGAGACTCACTATCTTAGACCAGGATACAAGAACGTTTAGTTACAAAATCTGTTAACAATACACTTTACTAATTGAGTCTTTGAAGTGCATCTGATCTATCTTTCACACACTTTCACACTACCTCTACATTATTCTCAACTCATTCCACACTTTCACATAATGTAACTTTTTTTTTCTTCAATTTATATCGTACAAATCATCACAAAACATCAATTAGGTCATTCAAATATATAGGAGAGAATTTGCACCCCTTATGCAAATTCCCCTTTTACACTTCCTCACTTTAGAAAACCAAATTCGAAGGCTAAATTCTACATAATCCTATTGTATTTGTTCCACTTCACACCTATTTTGAGCATCAGTAGAGTAATAACTATCGGGGACACCCATGTGATGTAGAAATGTTCATGTGACACGCTTACGTCCCTAGAAAATTCTTGCAACTGGAACCTATAGAGGTGTTACACTTCCCATTGGAAGTCAATTTGTAATGCCCCCTTCAGCTGACTGACCCGAATATGGCTATTTTCTTCACTCCTCCTTCAAATTCACTCACTCTCATACCATTTCATCTCTTACACAATCTTCTTCCACAATATCATCTATAGATTCAAGCACTTCAAGCATTCAAGCAACACTTTTGCACTCCACACTAGCAAGTCCATCACTCCATCAACTTAGTAGAGAAAGTTTAGAACAACACCATTGTAGTAGAGGCTTGAGTTCCTCTCATTTTCTCCCCCATTAGCCTTGATCACTCTTGGTAGAGGTGGTAATATTTCTACTCCTCTCCTCTATTATTTGGTTGAGTAAGCACATTACTGTTTTGCAGTGCTTTAGTGTTCTTTTTCTTTATTTCCTTATTTATCATACTAATTCTCTATCATTGCAAACTTGGTTGTCTATGGAGGTGGAAACACCAAAACGGGGGTCTAACTGAGGCAAACCCTTATATATCCCCCCAACATTCTTCCTCTTTATTGTGTGTAGGTGGGTGTACTTCATGGAGCTAGCTAGCGAATAAGATTTTATGTGAGATCATTCTCATCACCCTAACGCTAATCTACTTTTTTTTATCATATTCACTTATATGTTTCTTATTTCATAGTGTTATTTTGTTCCTTTAGAAACCATTAACTAGGCCGTTAGTCCATTTTCTAGTGGTTAGACCTTATCCTTTTGGTTTGTTGGCTGTGCGGATGCTAGCACACTTGAGAGACGCCAGTGCATCACACTGTCTTCCTAGAATTGCACTATTTTCCTTTAACAAAGAGCTATCTAAGACACAGAGTTGACCCTAAAAATCGACTCGCCTAGCCTCCTTTCAAATATCAGGTTTGTAGAGTGATCGAAGGACCCTATAGTCCTCATAATTCTCATCCTGCACCTCCTAACACTCCCTTAAGCTGATGTAAGTTAGGGAAGTCTATTGCTCTCGAACCTTCGTGAACTAGGGCGTTGACATAGTTGGCCCCCTCTCTTACACTAGAATAAGAAATAAGAAACAATTTCAACAAATCATCCACAAAACATAAATGTAGTGAAGGTAGTCCAATCTAGGAGATAGAGAGGACCAAAAAACTTATTACATCTTCCAATGTGATCCCAAATGTTACACACAGTGGTACACAAAATCCCAATTTGACAATAAGGAAACACATAGAAGAAATGTGTTGGACATTACCAGATGGACCAAAAACATAACTTCCAATTAGTCAAGATCTAAATATAGCTTAACATAACCATATTTGTGGGTGCAGGCTCCCAAGAACATCGTGCAAGAAAGAAAACAAGACCTATTGGTCAGAAATTGACAAGTTTTGAGAAAACCAATTCAAAACAATATGTGTCCCCAAAGAGATTAAACATTAATGTGTGAACTATAGAGAGACATTCCAATAACATCCAAAAAACACTTCCAAATACTTATTTCACACTGTCATGCCATAAGAATCCATCACAAACCAAACTAAAATAGAATACTTCATTCTAGAAACCCAAAAGACATAGAAATGAGATAGAAAACTCACAAATCAACTTACGATAAACATCATTAATTCAAAGATAAAATGAGACACTTCACAAACATTGAGAGAACATACACCAAGTCATAGGAGAAAAAACAATAATGCAGAGATATGCGGAGAATTTTTCTGACTATTCTAGATAGGCAATCAAATTTCCAACCCACAACAATTATCAAAAACCTCCTCAACAATACAGGTGACTTGAAAAGATAGGATTGCAACATATAGAGAGCATAGGCACTAAAGATCCCAAACCACAAAACCACATCTTCAAAAGAGGAGGAATGTATAGAATTCTCTTGAATAGTCTTCAAACGAACTTCCTACAATTGAAACCTTCACAAACATCAGGATACTAGGACATCCTTGTATCAACATATACTTCCTAAGGAACAACAAGAGAGATCATACACCATATTAGAGACCATCAAAAACATCTCCCCAAAATCAACATTATTTCTAATCCTCATCCTAATACTTCTCATTCTCATCTTAATATATCATCATGATATCATTTTTGCTAACAGAAAACATCTTCAATACTACTTCAATTGACATCAAACAAGGCATTACATCCATCCATGAACATCAGGAACACCAATGACAAGCATCTTAACATATTTGTAACAATCTCATCAATATGAGTATCAATGAAAGCCCAAACTGAGTTTTGACATATAGACAACCAAAGGCCACAAATGTGCAATAATATTCCCCTTTCACATTTATGGCAACACACATATGCTCATTCTCCCTGTTTGACATCAAAGAAAAAGAACCAAGGTCTTCATTTAAAACAAAAACACATTCTACCCCAACATATGCACATGCTCAATACTCACACATCTTCTTCAAGTTTCCCCTATAAGTAGTAGTCAACTAACTACCTAATCTCCCTAAGAGGTAGCACACATCAATCTAGGAGAAAATAATATGACATGAATTTCTCCCCTTGGATAGATGTGCCATCTATGCATATAGCTAGAATGAGGAGGGGCAATAACCCCTAACTTCTATTGGATATACTCAAAAGTATCCTTTGAAAGCACCTTAGTGAAAATGTCTGTAATTTGATCCTTAGTGCACACATACTCCAATCTAACTTCTTTCTCTACAACCTTCTCTCTTAGAAAGTGATACCAAATAGAAATATGCTTGGTCCTTGAATGCATCACCAGATTCTTGGAAATGTTTATTGCATTGGTATTATCACACAGTATGGGAATGTGTTCATCATACACCACCTTTATATACTTCAAAGTCTACTTCATCCAAAGCACTTGGGTGAAAAAATATGTTGCAATAATATACTCAACTTTTGTTGTGGATAAAGACATTTAGTCCTACTTCTTACTAAACCAAAAGACCAATCTATCTCCTAAGAGGAATGCACTTCCACTAGTACTTCTCTAGTCATCCACACATCCTACCCAATAAACATTAGTATAGGAACTCAAAATTTTTTTATCATCCTTCTTATACCACAAACCATAATCTGTAGTTTAGTTCAAATATTTGAATATTTTGTATTGCCTTCTCATGATTTTTCTTAGGATTAGCTTGATATGTGAAAACCAAACATACTGTATGCATAATATCAAGTCTAGAAGCAATCAAATACAATAACCCTCTAATCATAGACCTATAAAGAGTCTGATGAACCTCAAGTGACTCATAATTCTTGCTCAAGTGACAACTGGTAACCATAGGATCACTTACTGGTTTGGAATCCTCCATGCTAAATTTTTTCAACATCTCTTTAACATAATTGCCTTTAGAAATAAAGATGCAGTTATATAGTTAAATAATTTGAAGCCTAAGGAAGAAAGACAACTCACTAATAATGGACATCTCAAACTCTTTCTGCATCTTTCTTTCAAATGTCTTACACATATTATCCTCTCCACCAAATATAATGCCATCAACATATACAACCACTATCAAAATCTTGTCTTCATCTACCTTAATGTGAAGATTACTATCTAGAGTACCTTTCTTGGAATATTGCTAAAGTAAGTACTTGACATGAAATAAAATAGGTTGAGGGAAATGTGGATGATGAATTAAGGGACCTATCTTCCAACATTCATTAGAAAATGAGATCCACACAAATAATTGGCTTGCAACCCTTAGGTGAGTCGACTCAATATATGAATCTATTGATTTCCTTTTGACTTAGGAAAGGGGTACAAGGATGAACAATTTTTTTGGAAGAACTAAAAATAGAAAATCAATCTAATTATTCCAATTCAAACTTGCAACATCAATTTAAAGCATAATACTAATAGAAATAGAAAACTTTCAGCAAATATGAGAAGGGCAGAATGATATGTGCCTATCACCAAAAGATAGTTTCATGAGGAAAACTAGGACTCATTCACACATGGCCAAATGGGTCTTTTGTCAAGGATTTCAGACAACTTTCGAGATCTTCTGATCCTATGTATGTACTTCCAGATTCTTTGGGTTTTAGTGTTGAAATGTCAAAAATAAATTTGGGATCTGAGTTTCTGTGAGATGAAAAAAATATGACAACATTTGTAGTTCTTTGAAAACTTTTCAAATCTTTCTCTTCAAGATGTCTTCAACTTCCTTCAACCTAAGATGTGCAACACAAACACAAGAGGGAAAAATTGTTTGTTTTTGGTGAATGATGAATTTCCTTGGTCAAAACCCGTTTTGGTAATTAAACTTTGAAATGAAATAATGAAAGCGCAAAAGTAATGAAGAATGAACAAATTTATGTTGCAATTCAACAAACCCTTGATTTGAACCTTCGGAATGGAGATCATATAAAGCCTAAAATTTTCATGAAATTTATGTGGATCTTGATGCTTTGAATATGCTTCAATTATTGACTTGATCTTTGAAACCTACATCACAATGTTAGCTCCAAAAACATGAATGATTATAAAATACTTTGACATGATGCTTGAGATATTGAATGCTGCAATAAATGGTTGATAAATTTTTTCTTGAATGCACTTGATAATAATCCTTTCTCTTATAATGCTCACATGAAATTGCTAGCTTCTTAGACTTCATTTGATTAAAAATAACCTTGCATTTATGGGTATGTATCCTTAACTTCCCGTAAATTAAACATTACAAGCTAACAGCAAAATTTGATTTTGAGGACATTAAAATAGCACCAAAAATATAATTTAAATTTGGGTTCAAAGGCTTACGGTGGACCCATTTTCCCATGGGGCAATGGGTCCCAAGTCCCTATTCCTGGAACACACATTTCTCAAGGTAAAGTGATATGTTTAGGCATTAATTATTCTCGGGATTCCCCTTTGGAAAATATAATTTAATGGGCTTGTAGATGCAAAATAGGGCTTATTAAGGCATAATTAAGCTCGATTTAATTAGGAGGGCCCAAACAAAGTGTGAAAATATTAGTACATTTTACTACACTCCATTTAGCCCCCGCTTTAGTGAGAGGATGACCTTGTGTCAATCTCACACTAAAGTAGACAATTAAGAGAGGTCTAATTGTACAACTATTAGAAAGATAAGATGACAAAGGCCAAGGAGGATGGTCAAGCCCCCAAGATCTACTATCTCATGGAAAAAGAAACAAAGGCACAAAGAGACACATGCCAATGTTAAAATATATGTAGCAAGACAAGATACTTGATCATATAATGTCAAAGACTCAAAGAAAGAAAATAAAAAGGGGTGGATCAAGCCTCAACTATTTTTCCAACGTGATGTGGACCAATCCTTAGTTGTTTTTTCTAAAAAAAATGTTCACAAGTGAAATGTGTTGTTCACTATGCAAACAAAAATGTGCTCACAAGGCTAGTGTAGTTTGGTATACACTAGGTGAGCCCCCAAAAAAGTGGCTAATTGAGAAATTCATGTCAGGTCTACAGGCTCTCACCTTACAATGAGAAAATCATGCCGGTTCTATAGGCTCTCATTATACTAACCATACCAAAGCTATACCTCCTTATATTTTGATAAGACACTAGACAATATGAACTTCGAGCTTCATAAAGTTAGCAATATGTGTTATACTAAACACTTATGAACAAAATGAAAATAAGATAAGATATGTTCAAATGGGTATAGCTTAGTTCATGTAAGGTCTCTACTTAGAGAACATTGTGCCTAATGTCTCCAAGAGAGGACAAGTCTAGGATACAAGATTCACAACATAGGGAATGCAATATGTAGCATCACTACTAAGAAGAATGTAATATGAAAATAAATTTCATGCTCTTGGGGGACATCCAACCCAATGAAACCACCAAGAAGAAGACACATCACATGAAATAACATCGCACTAAAAACAACATGAGATATAGCCAAAAACTATAATGCTAATGTATGCCCCCACTTTAAATAAATTTCTAAACACCATGTATAAAATGATCAATGTTAAACAAGACGTGAGAGCTTATTTGGAAATTCCTATGTCCAGCATATGTTTCCAAATGAATCTAAATCATGAAGAGGTGTTGCCCCCAAAATTGTAAGGAAACTCAGGTGCGGAAACAGCTTCCTACACTAATCTCTTAAGGAAAGTATGGTGCAAATTCGTTTTAAACCTTTACAATTTCAGATTCGTTAATCTACTTAACAAAGATATTGCAGCAATATACCATACATACAGAAAATGAAGAATGACACAATGATTTACCCTGGGGAAAACCTTTCGGTAAAAAACCCCAGCACTCCAAAACCTGCACAATGTATTATCTTCAACACAACGGTTACAACACACTTGCAATTCAAGTTCTTTCAGGAGATTTTCAACACTAGAAGACAAAATGCGGCAGCATCAAAACGTTCCAACAATACACTCACATCACACATCTTCGCAACCCCTAAAAATGCTTATATCATGCGCTTCCCTTTTTAGGGCAACTTCCGAAGATAACTGTATTAGGGTTTTACCATTCTCCATTCGTGGAAGAGTGTACAGTACTCAAATTTATCAGTTGACACATGTCTTCACCTGTCATTGAATCTTCCAGACATAGCTCTTACGTGTCATAGGAATCCGTCATAACCATTTCAGCCATGATCTCCTTATACACAATTCAAGATGCCGACACATTAAGTGGAGTGACACATCAACATGCAAACTAGACATGTACACTCACACTTAATTACATTATTTGCAAGAAATACATTTTACAAAACAAAAATAAGAATAGGAATTATCCAAGGTTGAGACACCTTATTCCTAACAAAAATGAAATCCCAAAATAACACATAAGGGATCCATGAATTTAGGATCAACATTTGTCTTTGCTACAATTATATTATGGAGCTCAAAACCATCATCATTCCCCAAATTCTCATAGAATTGGAAGAATGCCACATAGAGAGAGACAAATAAATAAAATATTTTGGGTGAACATGGAAGAGACCTAAATGTCTCGACGCCTTGCATCATCCCCAAAAGGAAAACACAAGACAAGAGAAAAGACAAAATGTTTACGATATGTAGAAGAATGTAGATATAGATAGAGGAATGAACAAAAAGACATGTTGGGGTAAGTACAAAAAGATGGGGGGACAGAAAGGGGGCTTAAGTGGCCACTTTTTTTTTTGAAATCGGGAAATACTAACCTTGGACATGAAATTGAGGATAGTTACACTCAAAATTTTGAGATGCAACAAGAAAAAGGATTGTAGTGCTCTGAGTCTACTTTCTAAACTACTAATTTATTTTTAAAATGGTTGAGATTAAGGGGTTCAAAAGAGGGACGTACATAAATTGGTGTTTTTTTTGTTAGAAAAACATAACATATCAACTTTTGTACATCCCTAGCATGATAAACTTTTTTTTAGTATTTTTAAAATCACTTTAGTTAGAAATTAGCTAATAGTATGTAGTTGATGCATGATTTTTTTGATAAATCTTTAGTGAATATTTGATTTTTTACTAATTTTCTAAGTGGAAACTTTTTGAAAAATAGAATCTTGGCTATGCTACCCCTACAAATTTTGGAAAATAACTGAATTTAAAAAAATAAATTGTAGAATGGAATCTAATTTCTAAAAATGTAATTTATTTTAAATTTTGATCAATGGTTAATTTATAACGAAAAAAACACCAAACACTGCTTTTTGCCAAAAAAGAGACAAACAAAAGAAATTATAGATGAAAGGCTTAACATTGTTGAAAAGTGAAAAAAATTATATCGTTGGATAGCTAAGAGAGAACCTAACATTACCCAGGTGTTCAATTTTTCGACATTGAAACACATGCAATCTTGACGGTGAGCATGAACTCGATTATGTGAAATATTGTAGAATTTGCAAAAACACATCTCTGGTCATTGGGAAGGCCCTCCAAGCCTTTGGGTTGGTATTCCAAGGAAAATACCAAGCCTAAGGCTTGGGTCTTCCCAAAGAAAGATATAACACGAGCTCATTATAACATGCTCGCATTATATCTTAATTTTGACATGGTTTTTTTGGGTGTGTGCGAGACATGTCTAGCAAGACATAACATGAGCGTAGTATAACATAACTGTGTTATGTCTTGCTTTATGTTAAATGGTATTCTATTCAATGTATGTACATGTATTCTTATATGTCATGTATGTATGTATGCATGGTTATATGCATGTGTGTATGCTTGTATGTATCTATGTATCTATGCATGTATGCATGTAAGATCGTATCTACCTATGTACATGTATGCTTGTATGTACACATGTATTATGCTTGTATGTATGTATTTATGTATGTCTTTAGAGGGATGGATAATTTTAAGAGAGATATGTATTGAGAGAGATTCTTGAGAGAGGAAGAGGGGGTGGAAGGGAGAGTCTAAGAGAGAGGGATTGGAGTGAGAGGGACTTAGCTAGGTAGGGTGGGAAGTATAGAGGGAGAGAGAGAGAAACGAGAGAGAGAGAGAGAGAGAGAGGGAGGGAGAGAAAGAGAGATTTATGTAGGTAGGGTGCCAAAGGGAGAGACTTAAGAGTGTGAGGGGGGTGAGAGGGAGAGACTTGAGAGATAGGTAGTGAGAGGGAGTGTTAGAGAGAGAGGGAGAGAGATGGAGTGTGAGAGTGAGAGACCTGAGAGAGGGAGAGGGTGTGGGAGGGAGTGACTTGAGAAATGGAGAGATAGAGGGGGTGGAGTGAGAGGGACTTATCTAGGTAGGGTGGAGGGATAGGTAGAGAGAGGGGAGAGATAGAGAGAGAGAGAGATAGTTACCTAGATAGTGTGCTAGAGGGAGAGACCTGAGAGAGAGAGAGGGGGGGTGGGGGAGAGACCTGAGAGAGAGGGAGAGAGAGGGAGTGATGGAGAGGTAGTGGGAGATAGATAGAGAGAGATAAATAGAAGGAGTGAGAGAAGGTGGTAGGGATTTATTAAGCGAGAGGTACGTAGAAAGAGGTAGAGGGTATTTAGAGACAATTAGAGAGGGTAGGAGAGAGGGAGGGAGAGAGGTGAGATGTATAAATAGAGAGAAAGGGATAGGGGTTGAGGGTAGAGGATAGAAGGTTTAATGGTTTAGGATTGAGGGTTTAGGATTGATTTTAGAGGGTTTAGAGTATAGGTTTGAGGCTATATGGTTGAAGGATTAGGTTGAGGGTCCAATGTAAAGGGTAGAGGGTATAGGGGTTGAGGGTTTAGGGATTAAGGGTTTAGGGTTGAGGGATTAAGGGTTGAGAATTGAGGGTTTAATGTATAGGGTAGAGGGTTGAGGGTTGAGGGTTGAGGGTTGAGGGATTAGGGTTGAGGGTCCAGTGTATAGGGTAGAGGGTTGAGGGTAGAGGGTTGAGGGTTTAAGGGTTGAGGGATTAGGGATTAGGGTAGAGAGTTTTCTTGGGTTTAAGGGTTTAAGGGTTGAGGGATTAGGGTTGACGGTTGAGGGTAGAGGGTAGAGGGTTTAAGGGTTGAGGGTTGAGGGTTTAGGGTTTAAGGGTTTAAGGGTTGAGGGTTTAGGGTTGAGGGATTAGGGTAGAGAGGGAGGGATGGATGGATGGACAGATGGAGGGAGAAGTGAGATAGAGAGAAGGAGAGAAGAGGAGGGAGGGACAAATATATATGAGGGTTGAGGATCCAATGTATAGGGTAGAGGGTTGAGAATTGAGGGTATAGGGTTGAGGACCTATAGGGTTGAGGGATTAGGGTATTGGGTTGAGGATATAGGGTTGAGGATACATATGGTTGAAGGATTAGGGTTAAGGGTCCAATGTATAGGGTAGAGGGGTATCGGGGTTGAGGGTTTAGGGCTTGAGGGTTGATGATTGAGGGATTAAGGGTTGAGGGTTGAGAATTTTGGGTTGAGGGTTTAATGTAGAGGGTAGAGGGTAGAGGGTTTAAGGTTTTAGGGTTTAAGGGTAGAGGGTTGAGGGTTGAGGTTTTAAGGTTTAGGGTAGAGGATTGAGGGTATAGGGTTGGGGGATTAGGTTTAAGGGTCCAATGTATAGGGTAGAGGGTATAGGGGTTGACGGATTAGGGTTTAAGGTTTGAGGATTGAGGGTTGAGGGATTAAGGGAAAGAGGGTTGAGGGATTAGGGTAGAGAGTTTACTTGGGTTTAAGGGTTGAGGGATTATGGTTGAGGGTAGAGGGTATTGGGTTGAGGGTAGAGGGTTTAAGGGTTTAGGGTTTAAGGATTAAGGGTTGAGGGTTTAGGGTTGAGTGTTTAAGGGTTCAAGGGTTGAGGGTGTATAATTGAGGGATTAGGGTACAGAGGGAGGGAGGGAGAAATGGAGGGGTGGAGGGAGATAAAGAGGAGAGAAGAGGAGGAAGGTACAAAGATATATGAGGGTTGAGGATCCAATGTATAGGGTAGAGGGTTGAGAATCAAGGGTATAGGTTTGAGGACCTATAGGGTTGATGGTTTAGGGTATTGGGTTGAGGGTACATATGGTTGAAGGATTAGGGTTGAGGTTCCAATGTGTAGGGTAGAGGGTATTGGGGTTGAGGATTTAGGGTTTGAGGGTTGAGGGTTGAGGGATTAAGGGTTGAGGGTTGTGAATTGAGGGTTGAGGGTTTAATGTATAGGGTAGAGGGTAGAGGTTTTAAGGATTGAGGATTGAGGGTTTAAGGTTGAGGGTAGAGGATTGAGGCTATAGGGTTGGTAGATTAGGGTTGAGGGTCCAATGTATAGGGTAGAGGGTATAGGGATTAGGGTTTAAGGGTTGAGGGTTAAGGGTTGATGGATTAAGGGTTAAGTGGGTCGAGGGATCAGGGTAGAGAGTTTTCTTGGGTTTAAGGGTTTAAGAGTTAAGGGATTAGGGTTGAGGGTAGAGGGTAGAGGGTTTAAGGGTTTAGGGATTAAGGATTAAGGGTTGAGGGTTTAGGGATGAGTGTTTAAGGGTTTAAGGGTTGAGGGTATATGGTTGAGGGATTAGGGTAGAGAGGGAGGGATGGATGGATGGAGATGTAAGTGTGGAAAGAGTAAATAAGTAAAACACTAGAAACACTTCTTAATGAAACATTATATCAAGATTTAATCAACAATTAACAAATTTAAAGCATAGAAAACTTGAAAGCATCTCATTGTTTCTTATCTCCAAAGATTTATTAAATCAAAGAGGGCTCTCAGATTTGGTAAACACTGTGACTGTTAAAATTTCAATCTAGAGAATGCAATGATGCTAAATGCAAGAAACTGATCCTATATTATGATTGCTAGATGATACAGATGTTACTGTAAACTATACTGACATGAAAACCTGATGGATGGAAGCTACAATAAAACTAATATGCAGCCGTGATATGAATTCTAATGATTCTATGATGCTATGATTCTAAGATGATATTGCTATGATGCTTGATTGCTTGATTTCTATTGTTGTTGAGTAAGTTTGCACAAAGTTGGGATCCAGTTCCTATAGAAGCAGGCTATATTTATAGATTCATGACAACAGTTTTATGAAGGGGCAACACAACAAAGGCTTGGATTTGATCTAGAGGATTCAATGGGAAGAGATGAAGAATCTTGATTTGATCATGGGAATGGTTTCTCCCCATGAAAACATTAGGCCAGATAATAGGAAGAACCAGAGGAAGGAGATTGAGAGATTGATTTCCAATTTGTCTCCAATTTGTCTCCACAGCTTTCCCGTGAATGGCAGTTGAATTAATTTAGACATAGAATATATAATTTTATTGGTGAGATATGATGAGCTGTAGGATTTGAATATTTTGGATTTATTCAAATTTAGGAAGAAATAAGATATTAAATTTAATAAAACAAACAATAGAAGTCTATTTATTAAATTAAATATGGAAGAAATGAACAATTAAATAAAACAAAGTATGTGAACTTGTTTATTTAATTAAGATAGAATGATGTAATTTAAAATAGGAGAATTTGATAATTAAATAAAATAAAGTATTAAATTTGTTTATTTAATTAAGATGGAATAATAGAAGAATTTAGAAGAATTAAATGTGAACTATATAAATAAATATTTATATTTATTTAATAGTAGATGAAATTAAGATTAATTAATCAAATAAGTTGTATTTAATTAATTAGATTATCCAAACCATTTTTAGGTGTATACATTTTGCCCCTCTTTGAAGTGATGTGTTTACTCATTACTTCAAAGAAAATTTTGTTATTGTTGATAGTATCAATGAATTTTTTTTTTGTATGCCCCAAACATTGATTTTTAGGTGATCAATGAATATATGCCCCCTCGGGAGATAAATTTATGAATTTTTTATTTTTTTTTGAATTTTTCAGAATTTTTCAATTTTTTAATGATTTTTCAATGATTTGATGAAGATTCATTGGCGAAATAATTTATCTCCCAATTAAGAATGTAGAAAGTTTGGCCCTATATGAATTGTAATTAATTTCCCTTGAGAAAATTAATTAATCCCACCAAAATTCCTCTAAAAAAAACCTATAAAAGGTCAAAAAGGTCATTTTCAAATGCATTTGTACATGTGAGCTTTGAAATCTTGTGAGAGAGAGCAATTGGAGCAAAATGTTGATTCCCTACCACACCCACTGGTTCGAGCATGTGCGATGCCACCAGTGCCCTTCCATTTATGAACCTTCGATATGTACCCATAAACCTTCTCATGTTTCATGCATTCTCATTTTTTCGTGTAATTTTCTACATTTTGATTGTTTTCATAGTTTAGCACTTCAAGCAATGCATTGTAGTGCTTTAACACTCTGGTGTAGTGCTCCTAGGGTCTTTTTTAGCACTTCAAAGAATTTGTGCATTGATTAGGTAAATTAGCACTTCAACATGATAGACTAGCGCTTTAAAAATATTAGCACTTTGACAAGTAATTGTAGCGATTCAAGGGATTTACGGCTTCGAGCTACTGTTCTGGTGCTTTGACCACCTAAAATAGTGCTTTAAATGATGTGGCACTTTGATAGTCTATTCTAGCGCTTTTGACTGATGAAATGGCGCTTCTAATATTTTAGCGTCTTTAATGCTTGTTTTAGCGCATCCAAGTCAGATTTGATAAAATTTGTCAAATTTGTCCTTGATTTTGTGGATTCTGATTGTGTTAGTTATTTGGTTTGATATGATTTGATGATCTAAATAACCTTGATGATGTTCAACCTCATGATGTGCCAAGTTTGATGATTGATAGACAAGAATTATCCTCATGATAGGCGAGGAATAATTACAAATGTGATGAACCTCATGATAGGTGAGGTTGATTTGATAAATTGACCTCATGATAGATGAGGTACAATTTTAAGATTGATAATGATGACCTCATGATAGGTGAGGATTTATGATGCTTTCTCACGAGTTTTGATCAAAATTCGCACCAAGAGCTGATTAAATTTGATAGGATAATTGATATGTGATATTTTGACCAAGTGTACTAATTTTGAACATTTCATGATGATAGGAGCATTTGGATAACCTCCAGATACGAAAGAATTTTATGTGGACATTCAACTTGATACCACAACTTATGCTACAAGAGACACAGATCATTGTTCGATGTGGACTAGCTTCACTTCTTGACATGCCCTAGATTAGGATTAATCAGGGTCTCCTCACAGCATTAGCAGAGCGGTGGCATAGTGACCATGACACCTTCCACCTACCCACTGGTGAGATGACAATCACCCCAAAGGATGTCTAGTAGATTTTATGAATAACGTTTGTTGGGGAGATCATAGTATATGATTGGTAGGAGTTGGGACGACAAATGCTCTTCATAGAGTTTTTCATGATCCTCATATTGTTGGGATGTGGATCCCATGGCGGGAGATGGTGGACACATATGCCACCCTACCTTCAGTTCTTGTAGGATTCATTGGAGGGTTCCTTTGTCCTGATTGTAGGTCAAAGGGACTATATGTTAGATGGGGCCGCGTACTAGAGAGCATGGTCTTGCACGGGATCAAATATGCTTGGTGGATGTGCATGTTGGCACATCTGTATCATGATTTACATGTAGTTGTATACTTGAGAGGTTGTAGCTTATCAGTGGGAGCCACTTTTCTTAAGGTGTGGGTGTGGCAACATATTGATATCATGCGACCAATGCTAGTACGAGAGAGACCTGCCACTGGGCCATATGTTTTCAGATACAAAGGTCGACTTACCCAGTCTAGGATGGGTAAGTTGGAGCATTGGAGGCATGTATTGTGATGGGAATTTTAAAATTTGTCAAAATTTTGTTTGGTTTTAGGCATGTTTGTTTATCTTTTGTGAATGGGGGTCTAATTTTTAGGATTTAGGGTTTTTGTTACCCATGGTAAAATTGATTCATACCAATTAAACCCTTACGTTATATTTTTGCATTGACCTATTATTGGGGGTTACCGGCCTCTTAAGTCATCCGACTAAGCTATCTTTCATGTTGTTATCGGCCCCTTCACCTGACCTATCGGTCTTTCCTTTCCATTCGGATGTTATTATTATTTTTCCTGGAAAGGGTGGTTTTTCCCTCTATTTTTTTACTTGGGCCTAAAATTTTGTGCCTTCGAGGGTTTTCTTTTCCCTTTCTCCTAGTCAGCCCCACTGTTATAAATAACTTTTCCCTAAGCAGTTTGGTGAGTCATCGCATCACGAGGTTCAAATTTGGACCGTTCCTCATAGACCTCGCAAGATTTTTTGCTGATGTCACTAAGGTAGTGCGAAGTGTGCGAGACGCCACCATCTGTCGTATATGGTGGGGTGGGGCCTGTCCCGATCCGCCAACAGTGACAAGTGAATGTCATTTCAACGGTGGATGTTAAATGATAGGGATTAATGATGGCCATCCCTCGTAGGCCTCGCACGATCATATTAATGTTCTCAAAAAATTCCATGAGGTGTGTGAGTTGGTGACATGTTGCTTGGATCCACGGTACAAGGTGGTTGGATGGGGCCTATTGCTCGTTCATGCATTTTTTACTGTAGGGGTGTGATTGGCTGCTAGATTTCCCAAGCGGTGATGTGGATTCTTCAACGATCTTTGACTCAATCTGAGTCATCCAACTTGCCAGGTCTTTTCACATCTACAGTTTGAATTCAAAATTACAATTCACCCATGTGAGGATTATTTGTGCTCTACAAGTTATTTTCATTAATGGGGCAAGTTTTTCAGTGGATCTCATCCTGATTTCCTTGCATGCGAAAAGTATCCACCTGATAATGAAATGATGGGTTGTACGCCATTTTCCATGAGCTCAAAATTTTTTCTATGGTGGAAACGTCAACCACTAATCACTCGCTTGCTTGTACTACAATTTTGGAAATTAATCTTCCTTGCACCAGCTTGCTCGATAAATACTCGCTAATTTTCTCATTGGTATCATTGCATTTTGAGTTTGTTGTTTGCAGGTGATTGATTTTCTTGTTGAGTTTGAGTGTGTATTTTCAATGGATAAGTCAGTAGTATGATGAAGTGCCAAGATGGGTGCAGGAAATTTGTGATGGAAGGAGGAACAAACTATTCCTAGTACTTCTCGAACAAATTCTCAAAGGGTGGATAAGAGGTCTGAATGTTGTACGTCACCTATTGAGCTCTCTTCAGGCTCTAGTGGTGAAGGGTTTGAAACCAATTCAAACTACCATAGCTATCTCATGGACCTGACTGAGCTCATGGGAGTGAACAAGGAGGTCCTCGTAGTTTCTCCAATTGCTATAGTTGCATTGTGTAATGTTTTTGGGTCTCGTATTGGTACAAGCAAGAGTAAGGTAATGGTCTCGCTTCATACTTAAGCGAGAACTAGGAGCAGTCACCTGTATTGGGGCCGCATGTTTACTCATGAGGAAGAGAATTGAATTGGGTTGTCGAGGTGGTGCTTTTTCATTTTGATGTTGTTGTAGCGGTTCGGGTCTGATGTGGACGTGCACATGGGTGGCGTGGTTTTTTTTGTTTCTTATTCGGTTGGTTATAGGGGTGTAATCATTTTTTATTCCTCTGCTCATTTTATTGTTATTTCTAATGATGAGGAGTTTTTGAAATGAACCTAAATTTTATTTGGTTACAATGAAATTCATTTTGAAATGAAGAATGGAGCCCGATGCTTGTTGCTCTCTTGTTCTATAAAGGAGTTTTCATGGCTCATTGTGGGGTTCAGATTTTTTTTTTGTCCTGAGGCTTAGACTATGTACAGTTAGAATTATATTGTGGTATCTGGAAGGTCCTAGCTAGGAAATCTTTCCAGATCGGGTATTATATAAGATAAGCAAGCTATTCTTTTGTAATGACTGATATAGAAAAAAATCTAAAAAAAATTAAGACAATTGCTCTCCTATGTACATATCATGGCTTGTGAATGGATTTATCAATGGTTTCTTCATTCAGTTTCAATGGTATATTTGGATGGGTAATTTTTTTTTCCTACTTTAACTTAATGAGTTAATCAAATGCTTGAAAAAGAGTTACAGGTCTATGAAAATGTGCTTATGATTTACTAAGGAGTAGTGTTTTAAATACTGGAAAATGTCATGATGTAAATCATTATGATGATAAGTTGAATAATTTCAGGGTTATGTTTTATGTGACTCTCACTCGATTGGATGATGCATTGAATATTTCATTCAAGATTCTTTTAGAAGTACATGATGGTAGCTCTAAGTGTAAAAGGTGCAAGATCTGAACATTTTAAAAAATCAAATTCTATCTCTTTTGAGATACAAATCTTATATTAAATATGCTTTCCCATCTCTAGATAGTTGTTATTATTCTTTGGTTTACCAAAACCTAGGTAGTTTCTATCTAGTTGCATTAATAGGAATTTATCTGTGTATAGAAGTGTTCTTGAGGCATGAATCATTTTTATGAACACATATAGGAATGAGTAATGATGTGTTGTATGAGAAATGATTGATGGATGAATGAAATGTAATGATATGATGTTATAAATGTATGATAAATGAAATGATGATGCAACTACATGGTTATGATGATATTTTTGTTAACGTCAAGTATACTCAATCTATTAATAGAAAATATAATCATCTTTGAATCCTTCACGAGATTTTGTAACAAACCCTCTGCAGATGTAAAAACTATTATGAATGTAATATAATTTTATCATGCAACTATATGCAAAATATTGGCATTCTAATAGTACTTTTGTGCTTTGTATCATCATAGAGCTTTAAAAATGTTGAAGGTGAGTACAAGCATCAATGTTATATTTTAGACCAATGACCTGAGTACTACTTTCATGAGTTTTGATATTGCAAGTGAACACAAGCATCTAGGTATAATTAAACCAAGATGTCTTGAGCATTTCTTGCGTAAACAGATAAGGATTAATTAATTTAGTGTGTGAATTATGAATGTCATCAGTGATATATTTGTAGAGAACGTCCCATGATAATTCACACAATAAATAATTAATTCACAAACAATAGATAAATGAAAATATCATTCTCCTTCCTCGCTTCTCTAGTTCAAAACAACATCGATTTTCTCCAAAGAAATGATAACAAAATAATCAAAGTACAACATATCCAACCTTTACTTAAAGTATTTCAACCATTAGTCAGATTAAATCATCCATCCTAATTTTATGATGGTTTTTTGTGATTTTTTGAGATTTTGGATCAAACCTAACCTAAAGACCTATCCTAGGGGCCTCGTGGGCTGATCAAAGATTAACCTTTCCTATGTTATACATGCAGAGACCACGTAGTTTGACTATCACAAACTCATGTTTTGAATTTTTGAGACTGACTTTTTTGACTTATTTTTGGATTTTCTCTTGTGATATGGATGCACAATGTGTTTTTTATGATGATCGATGTTCCTTGTTGGGTTGTGTTTCGATCATTGTTTATGTTGCACTTGTCATACTGTCATTTATCCATTTTGTTAAGCTTGATGTCTTATTGCCCCCAGTGAGGTCCAGATGTTGCTTCCAAGCTAGTGTGAGACATGACCACCTACAATGTTATGATAATGGATGTAAAGTGATGTTGAAAGTAAGAAACATGAAATATGTAAAAATAGATGGAAAAGTTGGTTAAATCACAAATAGCGCCTGTTTCCAGGTTTTTGCTATATGTTTTTATTGCACTTTTTCATATTTTATTATTTTTTTGTATTTTTCTCTTTTGTAATTTTATTTTTTTTGTATTTTTCAATCACCAAGATGCCTATTTGCCAAGTTTTCATCCAGGCAACCCTTTTTAGGACTTTGAATCGTGCACTAGGTGATTCGGGTGTAGACTTTTCTGAAATGGATGTTGTTGATAGGTTCATCAAACAAATCCCCTTCCGGTGTTGATAGTTAATAGGATCTTGATCCATAGACTGATATGATGACAAAGGCACCTGGCCAGTTAGGTTCAAATTTCCCTTTCTTTTCTCTATCCTGCTGATTTCTAGGGTTTTCCTTTAGGACCAAGTCACCAACATGAAATGCTATAGGCTTTACCCTATGATTGTAACTCTAGGACATCCTCTGTTGACATGCCTGCAAATGATTAACAACTTGTTAACAATGTTCATCCAATAGTTCTAGTTCTTGAAGCTTAGATACTCTATAATCTTCATTTGAAACTATTCCCTTCAGGGACACACGAAGTGATGGAATCTCCACCTCAATGGGTAGTATGGCCTCTAATCCATATACCAAGGCATATGGTACAACTCTTGTTGGTGTTTTTATGTTGGTTCTGTAGGCCCATAATGTAGGATTGAGCTAAACATGCCAATCACATCCAACATCGTTAACCTTTTTCTTGAGTATTTTCATAATTGTCTTGTTGGAGGCCTCTGCCTGGCCATTTCCTTGAGGATAGTACGATGTTGAGAAACGATGTTGGATATGAAATTTTTCACACATCTCTTGGACATCCTAGTTCTTAAATGGTCATTCATTATTAGTGATAATGGACTAAGGTATGTCATACCGACAAATTATATAGTTTAGTATGAAAGACGAGATCTTTCCAGTGATTGTTGTTAGAGGAACCGCTTCTATCCATTTTGTAAAGTATTTTGTTGTTGTGATTATGAATTTGTGCCCATTGGATGAAGATGTGTTTATCTTTCCTACCAGATCCAGTCCTCACTAACAAAAGGGTCATGTTGATGTGAATGGGTGTAATTCTTGAGTTGGTGCATAGATTAGATTACTATGGATCTAACACTTTTGGCATTTCTTAACAAAGTGAGAAGACTCTTTCTCCATGTTCGGCCATTAATACCCCAAACATAGGAGTTTCTTTGCTAGATTTATCCCACTTGAATGAGTTCCATAAATACCTTCATGAACCTCATGTAAGGTTGTCTCAGATTTGTTATGTTCTAGACACTAGAGAAGAGTACCATCTAGATGATGGTAAAGTATGTCAGCATTAAGATATGTCAGGCGGATTGGTGAATGAACTTGTGTTTCTAATTTCTAGAAAGATCAGGAGGAAGGATGTTGTCTTTTAGGTACACATTGGTCTTTCCATAGATGGAATTTTCAATGGCATCTAAATGGCATATGGTTTGAGATTCAGGATTATCATAAGCAGGATTTGACACTTGTTCAACCATAAACTGATAACGACCACATTTTTCTCCTGAATGCAAGAGAGAAGCAATTGTTGCCATAACATCTGTCGCTTTGTTTTTTTCCCTTGGAATTTGTTCAAATTTGATATCCACAAAGTAATTTTTGAGATCATCAATCAGTTGCTTATATGGCATCAACTTCTCATCTTTCATCTGATATTCATCATTGAATTGATAAATGACTATTTATGAATCTCCATATACTTGTAGCTATGTTACCTTCCATTCAATTTCTATCTTGACACCAATGATTAGTGCCTCATACTTAGCTACATTATTGGTACATGGAAACATGAGTCTATAAGACCTTGGGATGGTGTGTCCTTGAGGTGTAACAAACAATATTCTCATGCCAGATCCTCTTTGTGTGTATGACCCATCAAAATAAAGACTCCATTGTTGTGTTGTTACAATAAGAATGTATGCATTAGGAAAATCAATTGTCATAGAACGATCATCGGTTAATGGAGCTTCGATTAATTGTTCAAAAATTACTTGACCTTTGATGGCTCTCCTTTCCACACACTAGATATCAAATTCACTTAAAAGCATGACCCACTTGGCCAGTCTACCTATTAAAGTAGCCTTGTTGAGTAGATATTTTAACGGATCAATCTTTTCTATGAGCCTAACTGTGTGAGTCAACATGTAATACCACAACTGCTAGGTAGAAAATACCACTACCAAACAATATTTCTCAATAAAAGGTATAATTTATTTCATAGCCATTCAGAGTCCTGCTAATGTAGTAAATGGATCGTTCCTTTCCCTCATAATCTTCTTGTGCCAACAATGCTCCTAAATAAATGTTTGTTGTTGCAATGTATAGTAGAAAAGGTCTACCTTCTGTAGGTGGAATGAGAATAGGTTTCGACATTAGATATTGTTTTATTTGGTTGAAGGTCGTGTCACACCCTTGATCCCATTTGAACAAGACATTTTTATGCAACAAGTGATTAAATGGATGACTTTTATCTACTAACTGGGAGATAAATCTCCTAATTGATTGTAGCATGCCTTGTAGAGACCATAGTTGATGGATATTATTTGGTGGCAAAATTTCCATTATTACCTTGACCTTTGTGGGATCCACTTCGATACCCCTATGACACTATGTAGCCTAAGAGTTTTGTTGATGTAACGCCAAAGACACATTTCTTAGGATTTAATCAGACATTGAAATTCTCTAGCCTTGTAAATATTTTGCCCAAGATATCTAGATGTCTTTCTCTAGAATACTACTTTGCTAATATATCATCCACGTAATCCTTCATAAAGGTATGCATCATATCATGGAAGATTGTAGTCATTGCATGTTGATATGTTGCCCTTGCATTCTTCAACCCAAAGGGCATGACGTTTCAGAAAAAAGTCCCCCATGGACATGTGAATGTGGTTTTCTCCTGATCATCCGGTGCTATCTTGATTTGGTTTTAGCCGAAGAAACCATCCATTATTGATAACATGGCATGTCCTGTTGTTAAGTCCACAATGATGTCAATGTTAGGTAAGGGGAAATTATCCTTGGGACATGCATTATTCAGATCTCTAAAATTTGTACATATTTTGATATTATTGTCTGGCTTAGATACAGGGATAATATTTGATATCCAGTTAGCATAATCGATAGACCTGATGAATCCTCCATCTAACAACTTCTTCAGCTTAGCCTTTACCATCAAGGCGATGTGTGGATGCATCTTCCTTAGTTTTTGTTTCACCGGTTTAATTCCATATGGTAGAGATAAATGGTGCATTAAAATATTTGAATCTAAACCTGGCATATCGGAATATGACCAAGCAAAGTTAATGCCCCTTTCTTCAAAGAACTTGACAAATTCAAGATTTTCTTGTTCAGTCATAGATGTTGCTAGATGTAAAGTCTTTGATTTTTCTGTTGTGCCAATGTTAATAGACTATGTAGGCTCCACCAATACTGATGACCTTTCATGATAATTCTCTAGAAGGGTGTCAAATCTCCCATCTTTCAGTGCCTCAGAGAGGTTTTCGCCATCTGATGCATTCTTTATTTTTACTTTTTTGAGATCTAATGCTACCATTGAATGGTTTTCACCATTAGATCCATTATTCCTATTTTCAATTTTGCAACTGAAATATTTGACACCCTCCTATCTAAATGTGTCGTTATAAGATTTATGATTAGAACTTGTGCCAGGGTCATCACAACAAAGGAATTTTATGATAGTGTCACCATTCGCAAAGATGGGTATATTGATAGGTTCAGTTGGTTCCCAACCGGTAAGTTCGGGATGTATCAAGGGTAAAAATTCATCAGATTGACTTTGGTCAATGAAACTCAGGGTTCAAATAGCTATGGTGTTAAGGTTATCAATAGGGATGTGGAGGTATATGATATTACTTTCCTAATAGTCATCTAGCTCACTCGACATCTTTCCATCCTCACTTGAGTCATCGATACTTTGTCATTCAAATACAAGTGGTCTAGTCCCCGGGCCTTGTCCCTCCTCATGTGTGAGTGCATACTCTTTTATGACATCGATTTTTATGTCTTTGTATGATACATAAGAATAAAGATCACATTCATATTCATTGGAAATTGTTTCAGAACTATCTCTCATTTGAATGATTCTCTCAACAGCTTTTTGAGTCATTTCTTCTTTTGATTCCCCTGTATAACCTAGTCTTGTTTTGTCCTTTGACTGAAGTGTGAGGGGTTGAATGGGTTCTATGATGCCTTCCTTTCTTTTTCCAATAGGTCCTTGTCCCTCATACCCCATTTTCTCTAAGATAGCTTTTCCTTTCCCGTACTGATTTCTCTTTATGCTGACATTTGCTGATGTTGATGCTTCTTCATCTTTGTATAGCCAATTGGGGATGCCCTTGTCTTTGGATTCATCTTCTAGAGTACCAGCTTTTAAAAATCTTTCATCTAGAACTGTGGTAGGTTTTGATTGTTTTCATGTTATCGTTGATGGTTTTCCATATGACTTGGGAGATGGAATCAACTGTGAAAGACATAGAGATTGCCCAATGGAATATTGTTCCATGCCTTTATCGGTTAACTCAATATTTTCTTGAAATTTTTGTGATAGAGAATTCAGAGGACCCTTATTGTCTACCAAAGTAGAATCAACAACACGTGTTTCTTTTGATTGACCCTTTTTCTCAACCCATTTAGATATAATGGTTGGTTGTTTTTCACCATTAGATGAACCAAAAATATTTTCTTCATTATTATGGGGCACAAAAGTGTCTTGAGATGTTTTAAGTGTGTTACAATATTGCAGATTAATTTAGTCAGCTGATATAATCACCTCTTGTCTATTGACATGGAATTTTAAGCACTAATGATAAATTGAAGGCACTGCTTTCATTTCATGTATCCATGGACGTCCCAAGAGTATATTGTATGTAAGCTCTTTTTCTAGCACCTGGAAAGCTATATTCTTCACCATTGTTCCTACTTGAATAGGTAACACGATCAATCCTTGGGAGGATCTTTCTTCTTCGTCATAGGATTTTATTGTCATTTTCCTTCGAGCATCAATAGAATTATCAGAGTTACCTAGTGCACGAACCAATTTCAAAGTGAAAATGTTTAAACTAGCTCCACCATCTATTAAGACACATTTAACATGATGTTTTTGGATTAGGACTTCAATGTGAAGTGCAATATTGTGTGGATGATTAAGTGATACATCATCTTGTTTGGATAATAACAAAAAATGAGGCATGGCCAAATGTCCCACCATAGCTTCAAATTGATAGACATCCAGATTGTTGGTTACTGTCGTGGCCACAAGAGCTTGTTCCAAAAATTCCTTATGGGATGGTGAGAGTTTAAGGAGTTCTAATATTGATATTTGTGCTGGTATTTTTTATAGTTGATCAACAATGTTGTATTGACTTGGTGGGGGAGTGTGTTTATATATGTAACTCCTTTAAATATTACCTTGGATTGCCCCCTTATCATTACATTAACCAGTTGGTTGTCTTGCCTTTCCCTGATTTTTAAGACATTTATGTGATTGTCGGATGTGTCTGTGTTTGGCATAAGATCTAATGGTATAATGTCCTTGGTTTCCTCATTACCAATTTGGCTACTAGTGACAATATCACTCTCAACTTCAGAAATACAAAATATTGTGCCATCATAAATGTAGTTAACACTTTTACCTTTACCATTTGTAGAAGAAGACTCTCCCTTTTCATAATTTGGTAAAGGATCTTTAAATGTAGTATGATCATTGTTGGTTTGGCATCCTTCTATGCATACCTTTTTATTATCAATCAGATCTTGGACTAGATGTTTTAACTTCATGCAATCATTTATCTTGTGTCCCTTGTTATTATGAAATTTACAATAGTCTGCGTCATTCCACCAAGGTGGTTTTAATATTGGATCCCAAAATCTTGCTTCACGTGAGGTGATAAGTCTGCTTGTAATAAGTTCTCCAATCGTTGATTCAAGTGTTTTTCCCAATGGTGTGAATCATTGTCGGTTAGATGATCTTTGATATGTTTGCGGTTTAGATTCTCCATTGTTTGGATTGTTGTTTTGATTGACACTTTGTTTGATGTTTTGGTCACTATTTCGATTGGTCTTTGTAGTAGTAGTCATCAAATTAAATACTAGTTTTTCATTTTGTGCATCATTTGCGGTATCATTATTTCCAGTATTTCTATTCTTTTTCCAAAACTTAAGCTTGTCATTGTTACCATAGTGATTAGAGGAATTTGTGTTATTTGATCCTTCATTGAAATGTTTTATCACCCCTCTTTTTACTAAGGCCTCTTTGATCTTGAGTCCATTTTCAATTACTTTCTCAAATGTGGGTTGACATTATAGTTCTAGCCTATAGCTCATTTCATCAGTTAGGTTGTCAATGAATAGTTCCATTTTTTCTTCTTCAGGTATAGATCAAGGATACCTAGCAAACAATCTTCTTCATCATTGTAGAAATGAAAGGAATTTCTCACCTTTGTTTTGTTTCATGTTGTAAAGGTCCTTTATTGTGACATCATGTTGAATATTAAACGAATATTGTGATATAAACCTGTTGACTAGTTCTTCAAAATTTTGAATCCCTGGTTGTAGTTTAGAAAACCATTCCATACATTGACCTCCTAAGCTTCTTGGAAATAACCTCATTAGATAAGTTTCTTCTTGTGAAAATTCTAAAATCATGGTTTTGAATTCCCTTACACGGTCAATTGGATTTGTTTTACCGTTGTACTTGTCATATTT
This sequence comes from Sequoiadendron giganteum, assembly GCA_007115665.2. Classification (NCBI taxonomy): domain Eukaryota; kingdom Viridiplantae; phylum Streptophyta; class Pinopsida; order Cupressales; family Cupressaceae; genus Sequoiadendron; species Sequoiadendron giganteum. Next base: position 384,693,594 of record CM021102.1, read on the forward strand.
TAGGAATTCGCAATGTCTAGGAAATGGTACCATATCCACACTCGGATCAAAAGGATAAGGAAAAATGTCCTATAATGAGTATCTTTTTGTGGTTCCCTTTTGCATGTCTTGAAGTTTTTGTTGTAAGTTTTTCATTTGATGTGCTAGGGCAACAATTGGATCTATGTTTTGTGTGTGTTGTGGTGTTTCAATTTCATTTTCTCTAGGTGCTTCTTTTAATCGATTGACATCGAAATCTTTTGGAAGTTTTGCACCTAATTTATCTAGCATTAAGAGGTATTTTTCCATATCTTGTTCTAAGATATTTTTCATAAATTTATGGAATTTTGGATCCTATTGTGCAGTTTGAATGTCCTCTTCAGTTATTTATTTTTTGTCATTTTGGTGTAATCTATTCCAAGGATTTTCTTTGGCCATGGTGTTTGATGTTTCAATTTCCTTTGCTATGAGTTTTTGTCTTTGTAACCTTGTCAAGATTGGCATAAAAGTGTTTGTTTTTCTCACTAAACTTTGATATTCTATGTTTGGATGAGTGTCAAATGAATTTTAACACAATCAAATAGGATAATATATCCTATTGATGAGACTAGATTAAAAACTCTAATTATTATTTTTCGTTTCGTGATGGTAGGATGATAATATCATGATGAAGAAAATTAACCTAATAACCAATATTTTGGTTTGATTTGTGGACACTTTATAGTTTGCAAGATCTGGGTTTAAGTTAAACATAATTTGAACCTGTAAGAACCTATTCATTTATGGTTTAAGACACTGTCTGGACTAAGAAGATGTTTATGTCTGATAAAAAATCTAAGTTTTAGATGTCAAAAAATATGACAGATGTCTCCAAAAGCTCTTTGTTTTTCTGCTCTTTGGAAGCGCTAAAACAGAGTGCAAAAGCTCTAAAAAAACTGCAAAGGCACTCTTTTTGAAGAGCTAAAACATAGTGTGTAAGCACTATAACAGATTGAAGAGGCACTATTTTGGATGTAGAAGTGCTAAAACAGAGTGTGTAAGCGCTAAAACAGACTATAGAGGAACTATTTTGGATAAAGAAGTGCTAAAATAGAGTGTGTAAGTGCTACTTTGGGTTTGAATAGTTTTGTCTAATTTTCCCTCCCATGAACAGATTGATTTTTCAGGATTTTTTTAATTTTTTTTTGGTAGGATACCTCTGCTAGTAATTTTCTGTTGTTGGATGACAAGCCTAATGTTTCAAAGTTTTCTCTATTGTAAAGATTGATCGGACATGTTGGAATATTCTATCATTAGTTGCAGGATGGAAGACTAGTGAATAGGCTGACTATGATTATGTTTCTATGACAGGGCTCTTCTTTGAAAAAAGGCTCGTGAATACAAAGGTTCTAAAGCATAATCATCAGTATATCCTCTAGAAAAATTGTGAAACCTATGGATAAAGGTTTTATGGTGAAGTAAGACTTTCCTATTTTGATATAAAAATCATTTTCTTTCCAAGAGTTTCTTGTAACTAATTTTTTTTATTTTGGTTGTTTGATTCTTTTTGTGAGGGATTTCTTGACAAACATTGTGGATTTCCAATCCCTAATCATAAACTTCACCATTTGGTTTTGTTTGACTCTTTTGTGTTCTTCTAGATGATCTTTATCTAAGTTAATGATTTGAGAACATGACAAGCAATTGTAGAACAATTGTTTTTAAATCTAGAATCTAAACAGATAGTGTATGTTCCAATAACCACACATGGTCCTATTTTCACTGGTTTGTTTAACAAAAATACACTTCAGACAAACTCACTCTTAAGGTCAAAAAGGTCATCATTATACTCAATAGCCCACATCTTAAAATTGTGTTGACTCACATAGTTGTGTCACCCCCTAGAGGGTGCCTGTGTTTTTGTCTTTTCCAGGTGCATACTCAAGGTTAGATTTCTTGATCCCTTTAGCAAAAAATCCTTGGAAATTATATGGTGAGTGTATTGGGCGAATATTCTTCCCTCCTCTTGCACTGCGAGTATTACATTGTCTGGTTACTAACTCAGCTGGATTCTACACTACAATTTGTAGATAAGGTTTATGTGCGGTGCGGTAAATGATAGACTCCCTCAGGAGACCTCCCAACCTTTAGAACAAAGGATTTAGGGATGGTTATCTTGCACACTACCATCGAGTTGTATTTTCATCAACAACTCACTTTTGTTTAGAGTGGGTTGGAATCCTTGGCTTTAGGTGTTCCCACTTAGGTCATTCCTGTAGGGTGAGTACTTTTTCCCACTACAATAGGCCTTATAAAGGATTTAACTAAAAATTGTAAATTGCATGAAAATAAAGGATGATTCTAGCATTTTGATCACCTATTTAAGGGGAGAGAATAAGCCTATTCACCACACAAGCACAATAATCAATGTTCAATTTTTAAGCCCAAAAAGATGTACTATTCTAGGTGAAGATTTTTCTTCACAAAATCATGATGTTAATTTTAACTAATACAACAAATGTGTGATGACTATCCTGGGATTGATATATTTTTAACCAAGTGACTACCCTAGGATTGATTCTTTTCAGTCTAAATGCATCAAAATAAAATTCTATCTACGGTCACGTCAGATCAAGACAAGAAATTATAGAAGCGTTAAAACAAAGGGTAGAAGCACTATAGTTTAGATCAGATGCGCTATAATTTTCATCAAAAGCGATACAAAAATTGGTAGAAGCATCATAGAATTCAGCTGAAGCGCTATACAAATTTGAAGAATAGTGGCCAATTGTGTTGGGAACATCCAGTAGATGTGTTGAAATGGATTGTGGAAGCAATATAGTTCTCTCCTCAGAAGCACTGAATTTGTTTTCATAAGTGCCTTAGTTTTTGTCGAAGTGCTGAAACAGACCTTCGAAGAACTATAGTTTTCCTCAGAAGTGTTATAGTTTTCATTGGAAGCACCGAAAAATATTTTGATCATGCTAAAATGAACACACCATAATCCTGTACGACATTTTTCAGATTTTTTTTGTGAAATATGGGGTTAGGACCCACAGTGGGTGCCAAATTGTAAGTGTGGAATAAGTAAATAAGTAAAACACTAGAAACACTTCTTAATGAAATATTATATCAAGATTCAATCAACAATTAACTAATTTAAAGCACAAAAAACTTGAAAGCATCTCATTGTTTCCTATCTCCAAAGATTTATTAAATAACAAAGGGCTCTCAGATTTTGTAAGCACTATGACTATTAAAATACCAATATAGAGAATGGAATGATGTTAAATTAAAGAATATAATCCTATATTATGATTACTAAATGATATGGATGTTACTTAAACTATACTGACATGAAAACCTGATCGATGGAAGCTACAATAAAGCTAATATGCAGTCGTGATATGAATTCTAATGATGCTATGATGCTAAGATGCTATTGTTATGATGCATTATTGCTTGATTGCTTGATTTCTATTGTTGCAGAGTAATTTTGCACAAAGTTGGGATCCATTTCTTGTAGAAGAAGGCTATATTTATAGATTCATGGCAGCAGTTTTGTGAAGGGGTAGCACAACAAAGGCTTGGATTTGATCTGGAGGATTCAATGGTGAGAGATGAAGAAGCTTGAGCTGATCATGGGAATGGTTTATCCCCATGAAAACATTAGTCCAAATAATAGGGAGAATCAGAAGGACATTGAGAGATTGATTTCCAATTTGTGTCCAATTTGTGTCCAATTTGTCTCCACAACTTTCTCGTGAATTCCAATTGAATTAATTTAGACATAGAATATCTAATTTTATTGGTGAGATATGATGAGCTATAGGATTTGAATATTTTGGATTTATTAAAATTTAGGAATAAATAAGATATTAAATTTAATAAAACAAACTATAGAAGTCTATTTATTCAATTAAATATGGAAGAAATGATCAATTAAATAAAACAAAGTATGTGAACCTGTTTATTTAATTAAGATAGAATGATGTCATTTAAAATAGGAGAATTTGATAATTAAATAAAACAAAGTATTAAAATTTTTTATTTAATTAAGATGGAATAATAGAAGAATTTAGAAGAATTAAATGTGAACTATGTAAATAAATCAATCTATTTATTTAATAGTAGATAAAATTAAGATTAATTAACCAAATAAGTCATATTTAACTAATTAGATTATCTAGACCATTTTTAGGTGTATACAAGAGAGATGGAGGGATAAGTGAGATAGAGAGAAGGAGAGAAGATAAGGGAGGGACAAAGATATATGAGGGTTGAGGATCCAATGTATAGGGTAGATGGTTGAGAATTGTGGGTATAGGTTGAGGATCTATAGGTTTGATGGTTTAGAGTATTGGGTTGATGGTATATGTTTGATCCAGATTAGAGTTGAGGGTACATATGGTTGAAGGATTAGGGTTGAGTGTCCAATGTATAGGGTAGAGGGTATCAGGGTTGAGGGTTTAGGGTTTGAGGGTTGAGGATTGAAGGATTAAGGGTTGAGAGTTGAGAATTGAGGGTAGAGGGTTTAAGGGTTTAGGATTTAGGGTTTATAGTCCAAGAAATGGGATCTCCTGATGATGTAGAGAGAGAGAGAGAGAGAGGGAGTGGGAGAGAAATATAGGCTAGATGGTTAAGGGTTAAGGGTAGAGGGGAGAGATATAGGAGTAAGTGAGTGAGAGACTTGAGAGAGGGAGAGGGGGTAGGAGGGAGAGACTTGAGAGAGAGATGGAGAGAGTGGGGGAGAGATAGAGGGTACATAGTAGAGGTTTTAAGGGTGTTTAAGGGTAGAGGGTAGATGGTTAAGGGTAGAGGGGAGAGAGAGAAGGAGTGAGTGAGTGAGAGTGATACACTTGAGAGAGGGAGAGGGGGTAGGAGGGAGAGAATTGAGATAGAGAGAGAAGGAGGGAGTGGGGGAGATATAGAGGGTAGAGGGTAGAGGGTTGATAATTGAGGGTATAGGGTTGAGGATCTATAGGGTTGATGGTTTAGGGTATTGGGTTGAGGGTATAGGTTTGAGGGATGAGGGTTGAGGGTAGATGGTAGAAGGTTTAAGGGTTTAGGGTTGAGGGTAGAGGTTTGAGGGTATAGGTTTTAGTTTTTAGGGTTGATGGTAGAGGGTTGAGGGTTTAAGGGTAGAGGGATTAAGGGTTTTGGGTTGAGGGTAGAGGGTAGAGGATTTAAGGGTTTGTGGCTTAGGGTTTAGGGTAGAGGGTAGAGGGTTTAAGGGTTTAAGGGTAGAGGGTATAGGATTTAAGTGTTAAGGGTAGATCGTAGAGGGTTAAGGGTAGAGGGGAGAGAGATAGAAGGAGTGAGAGAGAGAGAGAGACTTGAGAGAGGGAGAAGGGGTAGGAGGGAGATAATTGAGAGAGTGAGGGAGGGAGTGGGAAAGATATAGAGGGTAGAGATTTTATAATTGAGGGTATAGGGTTGAGGAACTATAGGGTTGATGGTTTATATTGGGTTGAGGGTATAGGGTTTAGGGATGAGGGTTGAGGATAGAGGGTAGAAGGTTTAAGGGTTTAGGGTTTAGGGTTTAGGGTTGAGGGTTGAGGATAGAGGATTTAGCATTTGAGGGTATAGGTTTTAGGGCTTGGGGTTGAGAGTAGAGGGTTGAGGGTTTAAGGGTAGAGTGATTAAGGGTTGTTGGTTGAGGGTAGAGGGTAGAGGGTTTAAGGGTTTAGGGTTTAAGGGTTTAGAGTTTAGGGTTTAGGGTTGAGGGTAGAGGGTTTAGGATTTAGGGTAGAGGGTAGAGGGTAGATTATTTACGTGTTAAGGGTAGAGGGTAGAGGGTTAAGGGTAGAGGGGAGAGAGATAGAAGGAGTGAGAGAGTGAGAGAGAGATACTTGAGAGAGGGAGAGGGGGTAGGAGGGAGATAATTGAGAGAAAGAGAGAGGGATTGGGAGAGATATAGAGGGTAGAGGGTAGAGGCACTAAAACAAAATTTATCATCCTTCTTATACCACAAACCATAATCTAGAGTTCCCTTCAAATATCTAAATATTATTTTTATCGCCTTCTCATGATTTTGCTTAGGATTAGCTTGATATTTGGCAACCAAACATACTATATGCATAATATTAGGTCTAGAAGTGATCAAATACAATAATCCTCTAATCATAGACCTATAAAGAGTTTGATCAATCTCAAATGACTCATCATTCTCACTCAAGTCCATAGGAATACTTACTAGTTTAGAATCCTCCATGTCAAATTTCTTCATCTCTTTAACATATTTACCTTTAGAAATAAAGATACCATTATATAGTTAAACAATTTGAAGCTTGAGAAATAAATAAAACTCACCAATCCTAAACATCTCAAATGTTGGAAAATGTGCCTCAACTTTCTTGCTTGAACCTCTTTGAAAGACTTGGAATTTTTCCCTTTGTTGGCCTTCATTGTCGAACTATCATTGAAATCTAGAACCTTGAAACCTAAGTCACGGGATTGTTGAATTTCTAAACTTTTGAACTCATTTCATGAAGTTCTAGAGTTTCATAACTTAGTGACTTAGCAACCTCTTTGTTTTTTGGATTTCACGGGTTTTTAGAACCTCACAACTTTCGACATGAGGTTGTGAAGTTCAGGTTTCTCCCAACTTGGCGACCCCCTTATCAGTATGTCATGGGTTTTGAGAACTTCATAACCTCTCGACTTGGTGACATAACTGATGGATAGTGGAACCGGTCTATGTGGAAGGTGACATCAGTTGTACGATAGTGAGATAGATACCAAATGGATGGTGGGGACCACATGGCGATGATTGATTTGGTGAACCTGAATGGTATGATAGTCAAAAGCAGTAGATGAGTGATGTTTTGACATGTGTCATGAATTCTTTTGTTGATTCTATATCGCTGTTGCGAATCAACAATCATTAGACCTAAATTTGTATTTCCTAATAGTGATATATTTGCATTAAATGAACGATCAGACTCGAGGGTTGACACAGAGAAAATATAGTAATATTCTTCTTAACTGAATTAATTATTGGGCAGCTTGATGCATGTTCTATGGCAGTGTGAGTGGCCCAAGATGAAGGAAGTTTGTTGGTGAAGATAGAAAATAGAGAGAGAAGGTGGTGGTAATATATTGTATGCTTTTATGAGCATTGTAATAGTGTGTGAGAGCGACTGTAATTAGTAACTCCGAAAGAGGTCGATCAAGGGATTGAATTGTTGTTGTGAGTTAACATCTAAGAGTGAAGTTTGTAACTCTGTATATAATCTATTTACTGTAATACAAAGTGTCTTTACTTGGTGTGTGGGTTTTTCTCTTGTAAGGGTTTTCCCACGCAAATTTGGTGTTACCTTTGTGTGTGTTAGTTTTTCTATTCTTTTGTTCTGTGAATGTGTATCTTAATGAATGTAACTTGTTAAAAGAATGTTTTCTACACTTCTTTCCTAAGAATTTTGTATTAAGAAGGAATTTTTGCACATGTGCTTTCCTTACAAGTGGTATTAGAGCTTGGTCAATTATGTTATCCTTCTGAGTAGGGCTAGTTTTTTGTGCTAATTTGGTTCAGTGGGAGTCTTGTAGTGAAAAAATTGATTTTCCTATTTATAGTTTGAGATGGAAAGCACATCAGGTAGAGAAGAAATTGAAAAGTTCAATGGCAGAAATTTTGACTTGTGGAAACTCAAAATGGAAGACTTGTTGGTAGATAGAGACCTTTGGATTGCTATGTTTGGAACTATGCCATAAATTATGAAGCAAGAAGATTTGGACCTCACAAATAGAAAAGCTAGAGGGTTGATAAGGCTCTGTCTAGCAGATTCTATTCTCCTAAATGCCCATGGGGAGAAGGTTGCATCTTCTTTATGGAAGAAAATTGGTGACATTTATCAGGGGAAGTCTCTAGTGAATAAGTTATTCCTGAGGAAGAATTTTTTCTGCTTAAAGATGGAAGAAGGTGCATCTATAGCAGACCATCTAAATTCATTTAACATGATTTTTGCTCAGTTGGCCTTTGTGGGTGTGAAGATAGAGGAGGATGATCACTGTATGCTTATGTTATACTCCTTACCTAACACATGTTATCATCTGGTAATGGATATTGGAAGTAAAACAACCACCTTTAAGATGGAATATGTGGTTGCTTCGTTGCTATTAGAAGAAATATAGAGTAAGTCCTCTTAGATGGCCAAGGAGGCCCTTGTTTTTTGGGGTAGATCAAAGGAGAGAGGCAAGGAGAAATATAATAAGTCTAAATCTAAATTTGAAAGGAGATCAAATTCTCCTAGTAAGAAGTCCAAGGTGAAATGTTGGAACTATGGGCAGACTTGTCATATCTGAAAGGATTGTAAGGAGGAGGAGGAGGAGGAGGAGGAGAAGAAGAAGAAGAAGAAGAAGAAGAAGAAGAAGAAGAAGAAGAAGAAGAAGAAGAAGAAGAAGAAGAAGAAGAAGAAATCTTCGGACAATGGCTCTTCTCAAATTGATACAGATGCCTTCATTGCTACCTTGGTGACCTGGGCATCAAATGATGTCTAGTTGATTGACTAAGGTGCATCCTCTCACATGAAATCTCACAGAGATTGGTTCACTAAGTATGAAAAGTATGTTGGTGGAAAGATGTATCTAGCAAGTGACTCATCTCTTGAAATTTTTCATCATGGAAGAGTCAAAATCCAGTTACCTGATGGAAAAATCAAAGGAATTGATGGCATACTGCACATACCAAGTTTGGATAGTAACCTACTTTCTGTTAGTAAGTTAAATGATGTTGGTGTGTAAGTTTCTTTCTTGAGTGGGAGCTGCAAAATGACTAGAGACTCAATAGTGTTGGCTAAAGGTGCATGCATTGGCACTCTGTACAAGTTGGATGCACGCTATGTTCAATGTAACATCTTTGTAAAGTCAAGTAAAGTTTCTCATGTAGAGAAGGAGAATGAAGTTCATCTGGTTGCAAACTCTTTGGAGGTGAAACTCCCAGTAGAGAAAACCATGTTATGTCATCATAGACTTGGCCACATAGAAGAAAATGGCTTAAAAGCCTTGAAAAATACAAATCTAGTTGAAGGGCTTGTTTATTGTAACCTTGAATTCGATTTTTGCAAACATTGCATTTATGGAAAGCAACACCATGTTTCATTTTATTTGAGTCCTCATAAATCTTTTGGCATACTGGTGATTTTTGTTCTGCAGATTTTGAAAGGCACTACAAAGACCATGGGATTAAAAGGCTTAAAACTATGCCTAATAATCCACAATAGAATGGATTTGTTGAAAGGCTAAATAGGAAACTAATGGAAATAGCGAGAAGTATGTTGAGCAGTGATGGTTTGAAGCAGAATTTTTGAGCTAAGGTTGTGGCTATATGATTTTATTTAATAAATCATTCACCTAGTCTAGCTCTTGTTGACAAAACACCTATGGAAGCATGGTCTGGTAAGAAGCCCTCTCTGAGACATATTTGTGTCTTTGGTTGTGAAGCATATGTTTATGTGTCGAATGAGAAAATATAAAAGTTAGAGAACAAGGTTGTCAAATGTATCTTCATTGTCTATGGCACTGGGGTGAAAGGATACAAGCTTTGCAATCCTATTACTAAGAAGGTCTTGTAAAACAAAAGTGTAATCTTTCATGAATTGAAGCCTTCAGTAGCTGGTTCGTAGTTATAGGCCAATAAAAAGGAAAAGAAAAATGATGTAGTTGAAATTCATTGAACTCCAAACAAAGAGGAACTACCAAGTGTACCTAAAACTGAGGAAAGTTCTAGTAGCTCTGAGATTTCTAAAGAAGAAGAACCACAACCTCAACCTTAGCCTATGAGGAGGTCTACACATGAGAAGAATCAACCTGATAGGTATGGATTTTCTATGTTGGATTCAAACTATGCCTATGCTTTGATTACTAGCACTGATGAGCCTAGGACTGTAAAGAGGCAATTTATATGTCTGACTCAAATTCCTGTTTGGAAGCCATGAATGAGGAAATGGTGGCATTGAAGAAGAATGAAACCTGGGATTTGGTACCCCTGCCTAAAGGGTGAAATCATATTGGTTGTAAATGGGTATTTAAGAAAAATATTGGTCTGGATGGCAATGTTGAGAAGTATAAAGATTGGTTGGTTACAAAAGGTTATTCCTAGGTGGAGGGAATTGATTATGGAGAAAATTTTTCTCTTGTAGCTAAGCTCACATCTATCGGATTTCTTTAGTCACTTGCAATAGATTATGTCTTAGAGATCGAGAAAATGGATTTGAAGACAACATTTCTTCATGGAGAGCTAGAAGAAGAAATTTATATGTCCCATCCTGAGCACTTCATGGAAAAAGGTAAAGAAAATTTGGTTTGCAAGTTAAAGAAATCCTTGTATGGTTTAAAACAATCACCTAGAATGTGGTACCAAAATTTTGACATGTTTGTGTTGTCATTGGGATTTGTAAGATCAAAATCTGATCATTATGTGTACTTAAAAATTGAAAATGGTCAAGTGCTTATTATTTCTCTGTATGTTGATGACATGTTGATAGGAAATAGTAAGACTATGATTTATAATCTAAAATCTCAATTTTCAGCAAAATTTGAAATGAAAGACCTAGGTGCAGCAAGGTATATTTTGGGGATAGAAATAAAAAGGGATAGAGGAAGTAGAAAGATTTGGCTCAATCAGAGTAAGTATATCAATACTGTCCTGGAGAGATTTACTATGACTAATTGCAAGCAGCTAGTTGTTCCAGTGTTGTAGCGAACGAATCTATCTATTGAAGATTGTCCAAAATCTCCTACCGAGATGGAGGACATGACCAAAGTGCCTTATGAAAGTTTATTTGGTAGTTTAATGTATGCAATGGTTTGTACAAGGCTAGACATTTCCCAAGCAGTGGGATTTCTTAGCCATTTTATGGTGAATCTAGGTAGACCACACTAGGATGTTGAGAAAAGAGTTTTTAGATATTTAAAAGTTACCCCTCAATATGATTTGTGCTATCATGGTAACTCATTTGGGTCACAAAGATCCATCAACATTTGAGTTTATGTGAATTTTGATTGGATAGGGGAAATTGATAGCATGAGATCCACTAGTGGATACATCTTCACATTGAATGGTGGTGCAGTTAGTTGGATGAGCAAGCGATAAGCTGTAGTCACTTTATCTACTACAAAAGAAGAATATATGGCAGCAACACATGCCTATAAAGAATCCATTTGGCTTAGACATTGTGTTCTGATATTGGGTTCAATGTAGGGTGAAGTACCATTTGCTATGATAGTCAGAGTGCTATTTGTTTGGCGAAAAATTCAAATTTCCATGCTAGGATGAAACATATTGATGTGCAGTATCATTTTGTATGGGATATGGTGGAGGATGGAAAGGTTAGCCTTGAAAAATTAGATACTCTAAAATTTTACAGATGCATTAACAAAACTATTGAGCATAGAAAAGTTTAGGTGGTGTGCCAATTCAATTGGCCTTGGGACCTATGAATTTCAATAACTTTGAGTTTAGAGGAAGCCACTAAGTCTTCATCAAGTGCGAGCTTGTTGGAAAATGTGCCTCAACTTGCTAACTTGAATCTCTTTAAAAGACTTGGAATTTTTCCCTTTGTTGGCCTTCATTGTCAAACTATCACTGAAATCTAGAACCTTGAAACCTAAGTTGCGGGATCGTTGAATTTCTAAACTTTGGAACTCATGTCATGAAGTTTTGGAGTTTCATAACTTAGCGACTTAGCGATCTCTTTGTTATCTAGATCTCACCGTTTTTTGGAACCTCGCAACTTCTGACATGGAGTTCTAAAGTTAGGGTTTCTCCTGACTTGGTGACATAGAGATTAGCATGTCATGGGACTAGTCTATGTGGAAGGTGACATCAGTTGTATGACATTGACATAGATACCGTGTGGATGGTGGAGACAACATGCTGATGGTTGATTTGGTGAACCCAAATGGTACAATAGTCAAAAGTGATGGACGAGTGATGTGTCGACACATGGTATGAATTCATTCATTGATTCTACATTGCTATTGTGAATCAACAATCATTGGACTGAAAGATGTATTTCTTGATAGCAATATATTTGCATTAAATGAATGATCAGACTTAGGGTTTGATAGAGAGAAAATATGGTAATATTATCTATAACTAATTAATTGGGTGGCTCGATGCATTTTGTATGGTAGTGTGAGTGGCCTAAGATGATGGAAGCTTGTTGATGAAGATAGTGAAGAAAGAGAGAAGGTGGTGGTAATATACTGTATGCTTTTATGAGCATTGTAACAATGTGTGAGAGCGACTGTAATCAGTATCTCTAAAAGAGTTCGATCAAGGGATTGAATTTCTATTGTGAGTTAACATCTAAGAGTGAAGTTTGTAACTCTATATGTAATCTATTTACTGTAATACAAAGTGTCATTTCTTCGTGTGTGGGTTTTTCTCCCGTAAGGGTTTTCCCATGTAAATATGGTGTTACTCTTGTGTGTGTTATTTTGTCTATTTTTTTGTTTTGTAAATGTGCATCTCAATGAATGCAACTTTTTAATGAATGTTTTTTTGCACTTATTTCTTGATAATTTTGCATTATGAAGGCATTTTTGCATGTGTGCTTTCCTTACATCAAACTCTTTCTGCATATTTCTTTCAAACCTCTTACACATTATCATCTTCACCAAAGATTATGTCATCAATATATACAACCACTATCAAAATCTTGTCTTCCTCTACATCAAAGTAAATATTACTATCTACACTACCTTTCTTAAAATATTGCTAATGTAAGCACCTATCTAACCAAACATATCAAGCTCTAGGGGCTTGCTTGAGTCCAGAGAATTATTTCTTGAGTTTGTGCACCATGTCTAGATCTTCTAATAGCTAAAAACCATTTGGTTTCTCAATTTAGAATTCTTCCTCTAAATCACCATTCAAGAAGGTAGACTTGACATCCATCTAATGTACCTTTAAATCCTTGTGAGAAAAAAAGGCAAGAAACATCCCAATTGCTTCCATTCTAGCTACTAGAGAAAAAGTATCCTCAAAATCAATACCTTCAACTTGTGAATAACCCTTACACACCAAATTTTTTTGTTCCTCAAAACTTTACCATCTTTATTCAGCTTGTTTCAGAACACCCACTTTGTTCCTATAATATTCTTATCAGTTGTTCTAGGAACTAATTCTCATGTCTAATTCTTTTCTATCTTATCCAATTCTTCTTTTATTGCCTTCATCCATCCTTTATATTTGCTAGCATCAATAAAGGTTTTGGGCTCTACCTTTAACAATAAGAAAAAATTTACTTGCTCATGTTATCTTGCAAGCCTTATCTTGGTTAGCACTCCTTCATTCTTATCTCCAATGATCTGGTCTACTGAATGGTTCATTTGATCATACTTTGCTAGAGTCTTATGGGTCTTTTCTAATTCTTGTTCCTTCTCTTCTTTCTCCTCCTCTTCTTCTTCTTCTTCAATGTAAAGAGGTATATCAGATCCACAAACCTTTGGTTCTTGTGAGATTAGATACAGATCTTCATCTACCTTAATAATTTATCTTTCAATCATATTTCCCAATCTTTTGTTACAACATATATAAGCCTTTCTTCTAGTTGAGTAACCAATAAAGATCCTTTCATCACACATTTGAATGAAAATTTCAAAGGTCTTCTTCATCTCTCTTGATGTAGCATCTTATGCCAAAGATCCTAAAATATCTGACAGTGTGATTTCTGCCATACCATAGCTCATAAGGGGTCTTAGTGCTATTGACCCTCAATTGTAGTTTGTTAAGAAAGTAGAAAACACTATGAATTTCTTCCATCCAATATATATCAGTTGTATCTACATCTTTCAACATTGTCCTATCCATTTCTTGTATATTCCTATTCTTTCTCTCCACTACGCCATTCTACTAAGAGGTCATAGGAGCCAACAAATGTCTCTTAATAACATCATTCTCATAAAAAAAATCAAATTCATTTGAAGTAAATTCACCTCCTCTATCAGATCTTAAACATTTGATCTTAGCATTCATTTCATTCTCAACCATTATTTTGAAACCCTTAAAATTATCAAAATATTATGATATCTCTCTTAGAAATGTAACCCAAGTCATTCTAGAGTATTCATCAACAAGAATTATGAAATACCTTTCACCTTGTTAACTCTTTTTTCTTGTAGGTCTACATAGGTTAGTGTGAACTAGCTCCAATGGAATTATAGAAGAACACTCCTTACTTTGAAATTTGTCCTGGCCTACTTTCCCATTTGACACTCCTTGCATAATGTGTTCCCAGGCTTAGTTATCTTACTCATGTCTCTCACTACATCAATAGAACTGATCTTTACCATATTGTTAAATTTGATGTATACCATCCTCTTGTGCCACAACCAACACTCACCAGACTAAGCTAATAAACAGGTTCATCCATTTGCTTCCTTTAGATGATAGAAATTTCCATATGTCCTAGTACCTTCTATAACTAATCTTTCAGACCCAACCTTCCTAATTTCATAACCTTTGTCATGAAATTTAAGATTGTATCCTTTAATGCACATCTAACTGGCACTAAGGAGTTTATGCTTAATCCCTTTGACATAGAGGACATCCACAGTCTTGTTATTTCCATGTATAGTTATAGAACCCTTTCCATAAATTTGTGTTTACTCATCACCACCAAAATTGATAACTCCACCATTCCACTTTTGAAGATTGATGAACTTCCCTTTGTCACCAGTCATGTGGTTAGAGAAACCACTATCAATTATCTAAGCATTTGTTTTTTCTTTTGCATGAAAGGTAGTTCACACAACCATAAAATTTTCATTATTTTTGTTAGTTTGCAAGGTACCAAACTTCTTACATTTTCCAATATCATTCTTTTTGTCACCAAATTTCAAGGCCATGAAAAGTTTTCCATCATTTGAATCATTGTGATCCTCATCTTTTGAAGAATAATTGATTTACATAGAATAAAGGATTTTTTTGAACTTTTATCCTTTGTTACTATCCATTGATTATTTAAAAGGACATTTAGAAGAAAAATGACTAATTCTCCCTTAATTGAAGCACATGAAATGAAACTTAACTTTGTATATGTTGGTGCCCTTCTTCAGTCTTTTCACAAATTTTTCTTCTACCTCATCAAGGTCATCATCTTGATCAATAGTTTCATCTTTTTCCTTCTTTGGAGCATCTTTGTCAAACTCTATCATTTCAAAGGTTGTGAGAGAACCAAATAATTGATGTGTTGAATACTGATTAAATTCTTTAGACTCCTCAATAAAAGATACCTTATGACTATAATAATTAGGGAGAGATCTCAAAACCTTCATTGCAATCTCATCTTCTTTCACTTCTCCACCAAGACCTCTTGTGCGATTAACTACTTCATCCACCCAGAGCATATAACCAACAATTTATTCATACTCTACCATCCTTAGGGTCTCAAATTTTCTCTTGAATATTTGCATCTTGGCTTGCATCACTTTACTATCTCCTTCATAAATGTTGCTAAGTTTTTCCCAAACATCTTTAGTAGAACTGCAGTTCATTATTTTTAGAAGTTCTGAATTAGCTAACCCACTCATGATAGCATTTTTTACCTTAGCATTTTTATCATACAACCTAATCTCTACTAGATCTATAGGAGTATTAGCAAGACCAATGTATCCATCCTTGAGAGATTTTCAAACATAAAACCCTATAGAGGATGCATAGCTTTCCATCTTCAACTTTCAAAAAGTGTAATTTATTCCATCAAACTTAGATGCCTTGTAAGATTCATCATGTGACATCTTGGACCTTCCTTAAGTAGTTAAGCTCGTTTTGAGGAACTTGGCTTTGATACCAATTGTTGGACACACCCGAATATTGAGAGTAGGGTAAATTAGTATCTATAAAACTTTAAACCTTTTAGATCTTAAACCCTTCAATAATACTCAACTTAAGACTTTTAAAAGGATAAACAACTTATAAAAAAATTATAAATACTTGATCAAATTAGTAGAAATGAAAGATAAGATAATGAAAACACATGCACAAGATAACACCAAATTTACATGAAAAATATAAGTAGGGAAAAACCACAATGAGAGTTAACTCACAAAATATGAAGCTCATTGCTTACAAATATTAAAAATTGTTATAAGGCTACTACCTTAAGACTTGCAAGCTAAGGTGCACAACCTTAGGGAAAGATAAAAAAAGAACTCGTAGGTTGAAGTGCACAACTTAAGGGAAATATACAAGGACTTGATGAGACTCACTATCTCAGAGCGAGATACATGAAGTTTTAGTATTACAACATCTGTCAAAACTACACTCTATTGACTGAGCCATTGAAGACCATCTTATCTATCTTCCACACACATTCACACTACTTCTATGTTATTCTCAATTTATCCCACACTCTCACACACTACAACTAATTTTTTCTTCTATTTATATGGTTCACAACATCACAAAACATCAATTAGGTCAGTCAAAATAAGGGATAAGCAATGATTTCAACAAGTCAACCACAAAAAAAATGTGGTAAAGGTGGTCTTACCCAGGAGATAGAGAAAACCAAAAAAAATTATTACATCATCCAATTTGATCCCAAACATCACACATACTAGTGCACAACATCCCAAGTCGGCAACAAGGAAACATGTAGAACATTACCAGTCGACCCAAAAACATAATTTGAAATTGAACTAACTTAATGTGGTTCCCAAAAAGATAGGCCAAGACCCAAATGCATCTAAACATAACCATAATTTCCAACCTAGACCCCCAAGCACATAGTTTAAGCAAGAAAACAAGCCTTGTCGATTAGACATCCACATGTTTCTAGAAAACCAATTCAAAACAATATGCGGCCCCAAAAATATTAAAAATTAATGTGTAGACCATAGAGATATGTTTCATGAACATCCAAAAACACTTAAAAACACTTCTTTCACACTGTCATGTTATAGACAACCACCATAAAGTAAACAAAAACAAAATTCTTCATTCTAGAAACCCAGAAGAAATAGACATGAGATAGAACATTCAAAAATCAACTTGTGATAAACATCATTACTTGATAGCTAAAATGAGACAATACACAAACATTGAGAGAATATCCACCAAGGCATGGAGCATAAACAATAATGCGAAGAAATGCAGAGCATTTTCTAGACTAGTCCAAGCAAGCAATCAAATTACCAACCCACAAAAATTATTAGAAACCTCCTTGACAAAATAGGTGACCTAGAAAGATAGTAGTGCAATGTCTAGAGAGCATAGACACTGATTCCAAAAGTCCACAACTTCAAAAGTGAAGGAATGTAAATAATTCTCCCAAAAAATCTTCAAACCAACTTCGTACAACAAAAACCTTCACAAACATCCAAAGACCAGAACATCCTTGTAGCAACACATACTTCCTTTGGAACAATAGGACAGATAATACAACATACTAGAGACCATCATCAAAATCTCCCCAACATCAACATTACTTCTAATCCTCATCTTAATACTTCTAATTCTCATCTTAATGCTTCTAATCCTTATCTTAACATATCATCATGATATAAATTATGTTGATGGAAAAAATCCTCAATACTACTTCAATTGACATCAAACAAGGCATGACATCCAACCATGAACATAAAAAAATCAATGACAACCACCTTAATATATGAGCAACAATCTCAAAAACATAGGTATCAATGATAGCCCAAACTAAGCGTTGAGATCAGTGACAACCAAAGACAACATATGTGCAATAAAGTAAGTATAAGCCAAGAAGGATTCAATTATTCAAATATTAAAGAGATAGAAAACCATTGAATATAAAGGAAAAGCTAGCCCCAAGGCTCAAGATATTATGGCACAAAAATGTAAAGAAAAATGAACACACACATTGATGTAATGTAGTATAAAAAACATGAATCATAGATGATTAAGACACAAAACTAGCATAATGAAAAAAATATGTAATTTAAACATTATACCATGCAAAGACAATACCAATATAATGTAAACACAATGTAAAAAAATGAAAACACAATGTAATTATGCAAAGGGGCTATTAAAATCACACAGTAGCAAGCTCCACATAAATTACAAGATAACAAAGTTTGATATTTTCTAGGTGACCCATCAACTAAAAACATCACATGCTAGTGAAATTCGATATTGACTGGGTGAGCTTGATAAGAAAAAACATAGGCTAGTGAAGTTTGATATTCACTAGGTGATTTTTCACCATTGTAGCAAATGAAAACACACAAAGTCTAGTGAAGTTCGATATTCATTAGGTGAGTTCTCATGTCAACCATACCAATAATTATAGTCCCAATAATTTTGATAAGGCACTACAAAAATGATTAATATACCAAAAACACATCACAAATTTTAACGTGTGTGAACAAAGTGAAGCACATAATAGAATGCATGCCCCCACCTGAAAGTAATTGCTAATGCCAATTGGTAGTAATTTCCTTTAAGGTAGAATAAAAAATATATACAACATGATAGACCATGAGAGCTTGCTATGAAAAACTTATACTAAATGATATGTTCCCAACAAAGTTGAATCATGACAAGGGTTTTCCCCAAGAAAATTCCATATAATTACCAAGACATAAGTAGCACATAAGGGATCCATATATTTAGGGTCAATATAGACAAAAAATAGTATATAATATGATCATGCTCAGAACCAACATCATTCCCCAAATACTTGTGGAACTAGAAACACAATTGAGGAATGACACATGAAGACAATATAAAAGGATTTTTGGTAAAAATGGAAGAGGCCTAAATGTTCCAACACTTTTTGCATCATTCTCAAAAGGAAACACAAGACATAAACACTCCCAACATAAATATGAATGGAGATACAAATAGATTAATGCCACAATAGATTATTTTTCTTTATATCCTTGTGTCAACAAGAATAACAAGAGTCGTCAAAAGAAAACTAACAATTCTCTTGTCCAATCTATATTTGTACCTTAAATAACTATAAAAAGAAGCATATATGGGCACTAAGTACACTAGATAAAACAATTTTTAATGCTATAGTCATGAATATTATATATTTATAAACAATATTTTCATAATATGGTTTTTATGTTGGTTTAAAAACTAGTATATTTAATTTTCATATCAGAAACATTTAAATTTCTACACAAAGATATAAGTAATTGATAATGGTGAATAATAAAGTAAGATTTGAATAATTGATTTTATCTATAGACTATGGGATATTGAAATCTCCATAAATAGTATAACTATAAATCATTCTTGTTGAGCATAGATCGCATTAATTTGTGCTTTATAATATAGTGTGGCATAAAAAAAAGTGTGAGTATCATATTCATTGACTAATATCCTTCTCTTAGAGTGGATTATATTTACAAGTGAAATGATCCATATTCAATTCCTAGTTCCTTATAGTTGTGTAATCTTCACCAAATAAAGCTTAAACCTTCAATTTAAAAAAACTTCGAAGATAAAAAACTAAATATATTAAAAGAGACCATGTTTACTCTTTGGATTTAGATTTAGATTCATAAGTCAAATTTTCTTAGGTTAGCTTCAAAAAAATCTACAAAACACTTGTATAATCCAGATTTTATTGTGTTGTTGGCCACATATTGGGTACCTACTAGTGTTGGTGGTTATTAGGATTCCCTCATCCTAAAATAAATACCCTCAATCATTTTAAATAAGTGTTATTGTGATCCATATGACTTGTTAGCATGGTGGAAAGTTTTATACTACTACTCTTGGAAGAAAATCATGAATATGAAGAAAATTTGAATGCAAAAAAGAGAATGGGAAACATAGGAAAGGCATGTGATTGTTTGAAAAATGCCTAATATTAACAAGGCTTGAAGAAAGGCATTGGTAGTAGGTAAGTTTGAATTGGGCCTATTTATGCACGTATTTAGTGTAAAATACATTACACAATCCTCAAGAAAATAATAAGTATCCATAGAATTAATAAGTATGATAAAAATACCTAGAGGCAACCCTTTGGTGAAATGGTGGGGCTTCTTTCCTATAGAGCCAACAACCAAGGTTCAAACCTTGTGGGGTTGCTCTCTATTGCGTCAACGATGGAGTTTGTTGTTTACCCTCGTATTAAGGGGAGGCTCCTTGGTGAACTAGTGGGGCTTCTTGCCTCTAGTGCCAACAACCAATGCTCAAACCTTAATATTTAATTCTTTATTGTAGGCAAGAGTTCATGAGGTCTAGTCTCCCCGCAAATCCATGGCACTGAAGGGCGTGTCATGCCAGTGCCACCAGTCACGTGAAATATTTTTACAAGGCGCACTACAGTTTATAGGAGGACAAATACCCAACGAATTCCTGCAGTCTAAAAAAAAGTATGATAAAAATACCATCCAACCAGGCCAAGCACATGGGAAAACCCACATGAAGGAGGTGACGATGGCTAAGACATCACCATGGCCGTCATAATTTCCCAACCGTACATGTGCAATTATTCTTAAGGCAGAGAATAAACAAGCCTAACATAGAGCTTTGGTATTCAAATCAAAATTTGTGAAGAGATTGGTCACACAAGTCATATCTGCAAAATTGGATATGCACATTTATTAAGCCCCAGTTCCAATAGTTGAAGAAATCATTTATAAGAGCATTTAGTATTGGTATGTGTAGATTCAATATCGAAGATGATGGAGAGGATTGTGATGTTGATAACCTATGGACTAGTGGCTCCATGAACATACATTTGGAGTATGGAGTAAAATCCCCCATGGGAGATTTAATTCCACATTCAGGGAGTCGTATAGAAGTAGCCGATAGTGGAGGTTTGCATAGGATGAATTAAAGAGGCTAGCTGGTGCATTGTTAGTCTCAATGGCAAGCACTTATATCAACTAAGAAAACTCTAATTGTCTACATAGCAATGGATACCCCAATCAGACTACAATGTTTGAAGAAGAAATCGACCTTTGTAGGCTTCATTATTGATCAGAGGCTCAAGAAAATTTTCCTCAACAAAGACATTCTATGTCTTGAGGCTGTAAGGATGGTGATTGGGAAACGTTTTTTTTCTCCAGAAATCGAATGAGGGTGAATTTTGACATTTCCTCACATTTCCTAGCCTCATTTTTGGATTTAAACCTCTTGAAGCTTCGATGCTTGTTGTTACTATGGATGGTTTTCAAAATGGCTAAACTGGTTGATGATGTGGATGTGGTAGCAGTGGTGTAGTTGGGAGTGGGGATCATGTTACCCAATGACATTGGTAGAATGTTTTTACAAGGAGTGGAAGTGGAGTGGCATCCTTTCATCATGAACCTAGATGGGGAAGGCCTAGCTTGCCATAGGCACTAGGTGACTATTGGCTATAGTTTTCTATGCAAAAGGTTGGTCTTGGAGGAGGTAGTGGGGATACAATGGTTCCAATAGTTTTTTGATTTGGTGGAATCCACCAGATTCTATGATGAAGAAGACTGAAGATCGTGTATGTGTGGTTGGTCAGAATTTTTGCTCGAGCCATGAGGTCGTCACTAGAACCAGTGTGGGGGATACAAGACCTTTCCTGTTGTAGGGAGATTTTGGCATATTTTTTTGAATGTAATAGGCATGTAATGCTAGCTAGTTTTGCCTAGGATCATGGCAGGTTGATCTGATGTAAATTTTGTTTTCAATATTTAATACATGTAGCTCTGCTGCATTTTACATATCAAAAAAAAGTATGATAAAAATATATATGATAAATTCATTATATTGTAGGTTCATCATTGGAGGATATTATGTACTTTTAGTTCAAATAAGAATCGATATGCTATTTTGTAATGACATGCTCATAATCAAACTATGAGTGTTAGAATTCAATAATGATGTTTAAGAATGTGTGGTTTTAGTTGCTCTATTTTCATGTAATTTTATCATGTGGGGACACTTATGCCTAGACTAAGTTATGAGAAAATGATTTTTTTCTATGGTAATTTGAAATTGTGTATTGTCATGGTGTTGTACTTGTTAGAATTATTAAAATCCTAGGTTAGCTGTGAGATCCTTAATTTATTTATAAATGAAGCCTACTTTAGCTACAATAATTATGACCTAATTATTATTTGTGGTTAAGACAAAGATACACCTATGACGTAAGACCTTTCAAGTCATTGTATATCAGCTACTGATGTCATTGATATGTACAAGATCATGGGTTTATCAAGTATACGAGGCATCAATAATTAGGAGGGGATGCCAAATTGTCCTTGATCTATTGAAAGGCTTGTTCACATCTTCCATCCCATTTAAAGGCTACATCCTTATGGATGAGGTGTGTAAAAGGATGGCATTTATATGTTAACTATGTTATGAATCTTCAGACTGATTAAAGTTTTCCATGTAAGCTATGCAATTGTTATAATTTCTTCGAAGGAGGAATTTCTATAATAGATTTGACTTTTGTGAGATCTACCTCTATGCCTCTTTGGGATACAGTATAACCCAATAGTTTCTTGATGTTATGCCAAAAAAACACTTTTTCGAATTAAGGTGTAGATTGTATTCCTCTAACCTGTCAAATATCTTTCCCAAATTCTCCAAGTGTTGTTGCCTTGTTATGGATTTTTCCAATAGATCTACATAGTCTTTGATGGTGATATGAAACATGTCATGAAAGATAGTGATCATCACCCTTTGGTAAGTGGATCCTACATTCTTTAGGCCAAATGGAATTACATTCCAGCAAAAATTTCCCCAAGCACAAGTGAATGTTGTTTTGTGTTGAACCTTAGGTGCTATCTTGATTTGGTTATATCTAGAGAAGCCATCCATAAGAGAAAGAATTTCATGACTAGATATTAGATCCACTATTATGTCAATGTTAGGCAGAGGGAAATCATCCTTCAAACATGCTTTGTTAAGATCCGTGAAATATTTGCAAATCCTTATGTCCCTAGTGGGTTTTGGAAGTGATACCAGATTTGACACCCACTCAAGATAATTTATAGGTATAATAAATCCCACATCTAGTAGTTTTTGTAGCTCAACTTTGACCAAGAGTGCTATCCAAGGATGCATCTTGCAGAGTTTTTGTTTCACTGGTTTAGTTCTAGGAAATACTATGAGATGATGTACTACTAGTCATGGGTCCAAACTAGGAATACCTGCATAGGTCCAAGAAAATTTGATTTTTCATTCTTCGAGGAAAACTATGAAATTGACTCTTTCCTCAAGATCTAGAGAGGTTGCATATTAAGTAATCTTTGGTAGATCTATTGTTCCTATGTTTATAGGATAAAATTCTTCAACCAAGACCATTGATATTTCCTAATATTGTATGATAGGGAGATTATATCCTCCATCCTTGGGTGCCTCAGAGAGGTTTTCACCTTCAGATATGTCCTTTATTTTGACTTTTTCACAATCTAATAGTGCCACATTGTGGTTTTCACTATGGGATCTAATTTTGATATTTTGCTTCTTATTTTTATTTTTGCGACTACAGGATACAATATCCCTTCCAAAATATTCTTCTTGTCCAAGTTCAATGTTGAATCCAACCTTGTCATCACCAAGTGGTATGCCATCTCAAAGTCCCATAAACTTGGCGATAGCTTCATTTTGGAATATGTCCATAACAAGTGGTTGATGTTGTTGATCCTAGTCTATGAGCTACGGGTAAATGAGGAAAATTTCATGTTCTTGGGATGATTGTTCATAGGAAAGAGTAGTGATGGTGTATATGGTTGTATCGTCAAATAGGTCTGTGATATATAGATAATCATCAATGGGGTCATAGTCATTGAATGTCTCAACCGCAGGAGAAAAAGAACCTTCCTCACAAGAGGCATTTTTAGTGTTAGGAGTGACGATTTCTAAAGAACCATAATGTAGCCTAAGAATATTCTTACACTTTTACACAACAATGGGCTCTCTCATACCTTTTTTTTTCCAACCAAGGCCATACCCTTAGCTAACTAATAATCTTTGCTATTTGGATCAATAGGAATTTGAGGTAAAAAAAAATTATTCTTCTTCATCTTCTTTGTAGAGCCACATAGAGAGATCTTCTTCAAACACAACTACATCTTTCATGTCTCCTCATTTGGTGAATATTGTGGGTTTGAATTCAATGATTATGGCTTGAGCTTCTTTGATTTTTGTTAGTTTCCCATATGTTTTTGGTGAGAGAGGAAGTTTCTTGATGCAAAAGGTCTGATTAAAGTGGTAGCCTCCACAACCATTGTCAAGCACTTGGATCTTGAGGTTAGATTGGGGAGGATTAGATGATGAAGATAGGGTGGATGATGATGAAGGTTGTGAGGCTGATGTAAAGGATGATTGATCAATGTAAGAGTATGATTCAAATGATATATCATTATTGGTAACTTGAAAGATCTTCTTATATTTTTCTTCTAGGTTCTTATGGTAATGAAAAGGTTCGGGTTCAACGTATATTGTAACTTCCTTGTCATTGTAAGGAATTTTTAGGAATTAATGGTATGTGGAGGAGACTACTTGCATTTCATGTACCCAAGGGCATCCCACAAGAATGTTGTATGGTAACTCAAGATCTATTACTTGATAAGTTGTTTTGGCTATAGCTAGTCCCACCTGAATAGGGAATTTGATTGTACCTTCAAAGTTCCTTTCATTGTCATCATAAGCTTTGATAGTGATACTCTTTTGTTGGTCAATAATTTCATTAGAATATCTAAGCTATTTTACCAATTTTAAGGTATAGATGTTCAAGCCTATACCACCATCTATTAGGACTCTTTTGAGTTTTTTCTTATGTATACAAACTTCAAGGTATAATTCTTGGTTATGAAATGAATGTATGAGTAGGTCTCTTTTAGAAAATATAAGGTGATGTTTAGTGGAAATGTTTCCAACCATGGATTGGAATTGTTCAATGTTGATATCATTAGGTATAGAGAATTCAAGAAGAGCTTTGTCCAAAATCTCCTTGTGTGTAGGGGATATCTTGAGAAGCTCAAGTATAGAGATTTGGGTTGGTGTCTTTTTCAACTATTCAAGAAGGTTATAGTCATTTGATGACTTGAGGATAAATTTGGGTTGAGGAGGGACTCCTTGAATGGTAACCTTCCCTTTTCATGTAGTAACATTACACTCAATATTCTTACCAACTATGGTCACAACTTGAACATGGCTATCAATTTCATAGATGTTTACAACTATATTGTCATATGTGTAGGCAACTTTAGAGTAATCTTGGCCTTTAAATTTGTCATTTCCCTTACCATGATCGATGGATGCATCCTTATAAATACCCAAGTCATTATTACTGGAGGTTTTAGGATGATGTTCGATATCAACCTCTCCTTTGTCAATTAAGTCTTAGATAAGATTCTTTAATTTCATGCAGTTGTTCATCTTATGACCATTTATTTGATGAAATTCACATTTATCATTTTCATTGTACCATGGGGGTTTAAATTGTGGCTCTTCATAATTATTTTGATTGGGGATTTTGATGAGGTTTCTTTTAATTAGCTTATGCAAGATGACCTCAATAGGTTCTCCCAATCTTGTGTATTTCTATTTTGTTTGGGTTTTTTGCTTTGGTGGTCCCCTTTGTGGGTTTTGATTTTGGTTTTCTTGTTGGTTGTTTTTGGGATAGCTGATTTGATTATTTTGCAAATTATTTTGGGGATTGTTAGGAGGTGGTTGTATGTTTCAGACAAATTTAGCATCAACCACTCCATCATTAGTCACATTTTTTCTTCCCCCATATGCAAGGTTTATCATTTGAACTCAATGATTGGTCTTTGTTGTTGTAAAGTTGTATTACACCCTTTACTATGAGAGACCTCTCAATAACTAAGCCTTTTTCAATGATTTATTCAAAGGTGTTGGGGAAGAAAATTGTAAATTGATAGCTTATGTCACCTTGGAGGTTTGATATGAAGATTTCGACAAGTTGTTTCTCAGGTACGGGCCATTTGCACTTACTCGCTTTATGTTTCCATATTTGTAAGTACTTGAGGAAAATGAATCACCTTGATTTTGTTTTATCTTGTACAAATCAAGAACCATGATGTCTTGTTTGATGTTATATGAAAGGTGGTTTAGAAAAATTTTGAATAGCTCATCGAAAGTTTTGATTCAAGGTGGTAGGTGAGAGAACCACTCAAAGCTACACCTTCAAGACTCCTTGGAAAAAGTCTCATTAGATAAGAGTCATTGTTAGAAACATCCATGTAAGCTATGAAGAACTCTCACACATGTTTAATAGGATTGACTCCTCCTTTGTATTTATCAAATTTTGGGATTTTAAAGTTTTTTAGAAAGGGGATCATTGGTATGTTGCAATCAAATGGATACAGACATATGTCTTGTAGTGCATATCTTTTCTTGGGTTTTCCAAGTTGAATGTCTAATATTCTTTGATTGAGGTTTTGAATTTTCAAGGCTAAATCCTTGTTTGGTGTGTTTGTTTAAGGATTAAGTGTGTTATAGCCTTGTTGTCCCATGATATTTGTTGAATCATATGATGGATTTTGTGTGGGTTTAGGACCTTGAGGAATTCTTTGTGTAAAGGAGATTAGGTCCTTGTTGAAGGTTATGTGTATTGTGAGTTGATGCTTTGGTTTTGTGACATGATGTGTTGTTGAGGAATGATGTGTTGTTGTGGGATGATGTGTTGTTGTAGAATGAAATTTTGGTGTTGTGGGTTAAAGGTTTGATGTTGGGGCTTTATGCCTAGTGGTTATGGTTCAAGTTTTGATGTTGGGGATTTTTCGATTAGGGGTTTTACGTAATGTCTTGATGACTTATGGTTGAGGTGTTTGTATGTACAAAGATCCATATTGATTTTGGATGGCATTAGGATTGGGGTTTTGGAATTGTGGACCTTGTTAGTATTGTGCAATGTAGGAAGGGTCATAATATGAGGGATGTTGTTGCATGTTTTGGTCTTGAGGGTTTCTAGTAAATGTGGGTTGATGAGAGGGTGGTTGTTGTGCATAAAGAGGTGGATTTCCTTGTGGCATTGAAGGGTTGTTTGGTGTCAATGATGGGTTGTTTTGATTAGTTGCGGTGTAGATGGGAGATTTCATGTATTGTGGTTGGGAGGGAATGTGAGTGTGTAGTTGTGGTTGAACATTAGGTTGCTGATTTGGTGTTTGATTTGGTGGTCTAGGTGGAAGATCACCCATATTTTGTATGTTAACACTTGGTCCATGTTGTGAGGGATTGTTTGACAATGATGTTCCATATGAGTTTCTTGATGTGATTGGTCTCCATGTGTTTTTAGAAACATTATGTGTGACAAGTGGTGTTGAAAATGGGTTTGTTGATTGATGTTGTATGTTTTGGGCTGTCATAACATTTGGATCTACTTGACTATGTTGGGAAGTCGTGCAGGAGCACCATTCAACAAGATAGGTCAAATCATGACCTTATGGAGTAAAATTTAGGATTTGGATTTCCATGCATTGAATAAGGTCTAAATAGACCATCACAAATGTTTTAGATGTTTAGGATGGTCAAATAGTAAAATGATCTAAAAGGAATCAAAGTGTTGTTAACAAAGATATGTAAACAAGTGTAATTTGGCCTCCAACGGTCATTAGGAGTTTAAAATTAATTTGAGAGGTATTTGGTAATTGGTTTGAAGTGGAGAATCCTTTAAAAAGGAATGGAAACAAGTTTGTAATGTTGGATAGAAGATTTGAAGGAGAAAATCAATAAAAACTCTATTAATTCTCATTTTTTTTGTGTTTCCTTCCTTTTCCAGTCTTGTACAAGTCCGTACAAGCTTGATATGGTATGAAGATTAATATTTTTTGTAAGTACATGTTTTTGGTGTTTATTTCACTTGTCTTGAAGGTTTAATTCATTATTTTGCAAGATAAATCTACAAAATATAAGGACTACCCTGTTTTCCTATGTCAAGGGTTTTGAGAGTAATAACATGAATACTTAACCAATCCACCTGTTGTATTGGTTTTTTTGCTCAGTGGATTGGTCTATAGAATTTTAATTTAGGTGTTCTAGTTCTTGAGGGGTTAAAAGAGTGAATGAATGTGGTGTTGGAGTAATACCCTAGGCAAGGCAGTGATGATTATTTGAATGAAAATGGGAAACCTAAGTAGTGATTTTGAAACCCAATGAAGGTAATGGCTTTGTGAGTGTTTATTATGTTTTTGAAGAGGCATTAAAAGGTTTTTGGACCAGTGGTTTAATTTGGGAAGCCTTGGAATTGTGAATTCCAACAAACCCTTGTGTTTTTGCTTGTTTTGGAGGGTTTCATGGTGTAGTGTGTTAGAAGTTTGATAATGGTGAACTAACTGTGGATTCAGTGGTTTTTGGGCATTTTAATTTCTTCCCCAAAGTTTTAGAGGGTACTCTCTTTGAAAAGTGGGCTAATCCACTAGGTTTTTCTATGGTAGGGGTATTGGATATCCATGTTGGTCCAAAAGAGTTGATGTTGGGGTTTACATATGTTATGTAACTTGCAAATGGGTATATTAATCATCTTTTATTTTTTCAAGTGTTTTGAAAAATATTGATGAAAAAGCCCTAAAACCGGATTGCCAATGCTATTAGGGAAAGCATGCTTGAAAGGTGAATTTTGAAGAGATCCTTGGATTTTTCTTTGGAGACTGATTGATATCTACTTGATTGTATATTTTGAATGGTTTTTTAACCCTCTCTACATCAGGAAGTTATTGTTTTTTCAACTTGAGAGGGATGCCTATAAAGGGGATTGTCAACATGTTCTCCAAAAGATTGTTCATTCATTGGTACTTTTGACTCTGAAAAGATGGATGGTATCTTTGGATCTATGGTTGGTTTTGGAATTTTTCTAACAACTATTTTATCACCCATGTGAATGAGGTTGATCTATGGAGGGTCAAATAGTAAAATGATGTAAAAGGAATAAGGTCATGATTTGACCTATCTTGTTGATATGGTTTGAAGATTACTATTGTTTGTAAGTATATGTTTTTGGTGTTTATTGCACTTGTTTTGAAGTTTTAATTCATTATTTTGCAAGAGAAATCTACAAAATACAAGGATTGCCCTATTTTCCTATGTCAAGGGTTTTGAGAGTAATAACATGAAGAATTAACCAATCCACCTATTGTATTGGCTATGTTGTTCAGTGTATTGGTTTCTAGAATGTTCATTTAGGTTTTCCAATGCTTGAGGGGTTAAAAGAGTGAATGAATGTGGTGTTGGAGGAATACCCTAGGTAGGGCAGTGATGATTTTATGAATGAAAATGGGAAACCTAAGTAGTGATTTTGAAACCCAATAAAGGTAATGGATTTGTGAGTGTTTATTATGTTTGTGTAGAGGTATTAAAAGGTGTTTGGAGTAGTGGTTTAATTTGGGAAGCCTTGGAAGTGTGAATTTCAACAAACCCTTGTGTTTTTGCTTGTTTTGGAGGGTTTCATGGTGTAGTGTGTTAGAAGTCTGATAATGGTGAATTAACTATGGATTCGGTGGTTTTTGGGCATTTCAATTTCTACCCCAAAGTTTTAGAGGGTTTGGTGAAGTTTAGAGGGTACTCTCTTTGAAAAGTGGGCTAATCCAGTAGGTTTTTTTGTGGTAGGGGTATTGGATCTCCATGTTGGTCCAAAGGAGTTGATGTTGGGGTTTACATATGTTATGTAACTTGCAAATGGGTATCTTAATCATCTCTGAGTTTGTCATTGTTTTGAAAAATATTGATGAAAAAGCCTTGAAATCGGGTTGCCAATGTTATTAGGGAAAGCATTCTTGAAAGGTGAATTTTGAAGAGATCCTTGGATTTTTCTTTGGAGACTGATTGATATCTACTTGATTGTATATTTTGAATGGTTTGTTAACCCTCTCTGCATCAGGAAGCTATTTATTTTTCAACTTGAGAGGGATTCCTATAAAGGGGATTGTCAACATGTTGTCCAAAAGATTGTTCATTCATTGGTACTTTTGACTCTGAAAAGATGGATGGTATCCTTGGATCTATGGTTGGTTTTTGAATTTTTCTAAAAAATATTTTATCACCCATGCAAATGAGGTTAATCTTTGAGATTTTCAACATTAAAGTCCATGGGTAACTTGGCACCATATTGTGCAAGTTTTAGAAAATATGTGTTAGGATTTGATCCAAGCAGTTTGTCCATGATCTTTTGCATTCTAGGATCTTGGGTATATTCTAAGATTTGTTCGTTAGTGAGTTCCTCATCACTATAATTGTATTCTATAATCATATCTCATTGATCAAGGGGTTGGTTTTGTTGTCTAGAAAATATTTCTTGGTGTTGAAGATGTACATCTATATCATGTTGCAATGGATTGAGATTAGGCCTTGGAGGAGCATTGGATGTTGATTGTTGTGAGGTCTTGACATTATGTGTTTGAGGTTTTGAATAGGCTGGTTTTTTTTTAGGATCATAACCCTATGGTGTTGCAATGGGAGTTTCAACATTGGTGGTGGTAGGTCCACTAGAGCTACCTATATTGGCTTCCATATTCTTCTTATGTTGAGACCCAGTAGTTGTTATAAACATTCACAATAGAATGTGAAAGATGAGAGGTTGGAAGATGAAAATGGTGATGGTGTGTTTGATGTTTGGGTGACTTGGTTTGATTCTCCAAATGGTTTTCAAAGGGGAATGCTAGTAGACCTTTTGTACAACATGATGTTATTTGATTGAAGTTGTTTGATTTTGGGATAGTTGATGACAAAGTTTGATTTTTTTGATTTTGGATGTTTGAGGATGATAAATTTTGATGCTCAACCATATGACTAGAGTATGAGTGGATTTTGGATGATCTAAGGATGACTATTTTTTTGATACTTAACCCTATGATGAGAGTATGATTGGATTTTTGGATGTTATGGTAGTCTAAGGACACAAGAATGAGCAACATTTTTTTATAGATTTTTGCTATGTCTCAAATTGATGATGAAGGATAGGTTGATTTATATACTTGAACTAGACTTGTGAGTGCAAGTAAAGATGTATGATAGTATTCTTAGAAAATTAGGGAGGTGATAATGTCCACTAAATTTTTCAAGACCACAAGTTGATGGGTTGATTTGATTGAGACACTAGCAAGATGATGAGGCTGATAGGTTTGTTTAATGTGTGTCCAAAAACTAGTTTGATGTTTGATCAATGATGGTGATACAAAGGATGGTCCAAAGGAATATTGATGTCTAAGGCCGATGGTAAAATATTGATTGGTAAGATAATTGATGGTTTTGCACAAAAAGGTGATGATAACAAACCCTAGGTAAACCAAGTTTGAGATGTGGGATGCCAATGTTTGAATGTGTAAAATGACTGTGTAAAGATGCATGGATATTGTGACAGAAATTTCGGCAGCTGAGTAGAATGGTATGACAAGGTCTAAGGAAAGTCTTAACAATTTTTAGTAAGTATGATAGGATTGCAAATGCAGTAGCTATTTTAGGAAACTATGACAAAATTTTGAGACAAAAGTGAGCCTATGTAGAGGCAACCACAATAGTATTAACAAGAGTGACTCTATTTGGACAACGTAACTGGTAGACAACAAAAATTGAAAATAGTGACCAGATAAACAATAGCGAGCTGATGTAGTGCAATAGCTGCCAGATGTCAAAACAAGTGTGAGCTAAGGATATGACAGAGAAGACATGGTAGTTAAGAAGAACCTAGTTAGTAGTAAAGGAATGCTTCTTCACAATAGTCTTACATGGACCCCAAAAGAGTGATGTAATCCATGTCTATGGAATGGGTCGAATAGGGTATACCAAGGTCATGTACCACCTTGATACCCCTAGCTTTTGAAATAGAATGAACTCTAAGCCTTACACATCAACCATAAATTGGATGTGGTAAGTATCATCTCAGGATGATGTTATCTCAATGCACCACTATGAAAAAACACAATGGCCAAACTAATTTTAGGCTTCTAAGTACAAAGGTTTGCAATGACTCAGTGAACACTAGTGGTATACTTCAGACGTGAGACACTAAATCCTCTAACTAACCTACGTGTGGTCTATACACGCACATCAAAATTTGCACACAAGATATAACTTCACTAGATAGAGTTACTGACTTTCACCTTCACCCCTTTGATATAGCCTGCTTGAACACGTGATTTGAGGTCATCCGCCTTGAGTTCTTTGTTAGGATGCGTCTCAAAGGTATCCCTCTCTACTAAAAGTAAGGCTTAAGTGTCTTGATATTTCTTGCCACCTAGGATCATCAAATGATGCAATGGGAGATGATATGTATACACCTTTGCTGACAAAAAAAAAATGCAAGTCAAATGTGTTTCTCATCACTCAAGATTGCCAAAATGCACAAGGGGAGATGATACACACCCTTCAATCCACCAAGAACAATAAAAAAAATTGCTTTATTGCACCAAATTAAATGTTTATTACTCTACTAAAACGAAAACACAATGCATGGAAAATAAATCTTGGAAGATGCAAGCAAAGTGTTAGTAGTTTGGGATAAATATCTTTGACCGATTGAGCTATAAAACAAATGGATTAATATTTTTCAAGTTTTTCTTCACCCCAACGAGATGTTGCAGAAATTAGGTTATATAAAAACTCAACACCACAACAAATAACAAGGTTTAGGGTTAGGTTTATAAATTTTGAAATCCAAAAAAAATTGAAAGTGAAAATTGAAAATAGGGAAAAAGACAGATGCAACTCTATTACCTACAAGGGTGGCCCTATTGTAAGACAAACATAGATTTGTTTATGCAATAGTAGGCTTATTGTGAGATAATCATAGTTCTTTTTTTGTTTGACAAAAGAAACACTGTTAAAAACCCTAAAAATATATTTACAAAAGCAATCACTTGATACAATAGTGGCTATGTTATATGAAAACATGGCCCTGGCTTGAGACAAGTGTGGTCATCCTGAAAAAAGTGGTCTTGAAATGAGGAAGACGTGACCCTATTCCTACAAACACTAAAAAACTATGTAAGATAGCAAAAAAACAAAAAAGAAACCACAACCGGATTAGCAATAATGACCCTAAAAAGACATAGACATGTCTAGATTCTAAAACAAAAGCAACCTAGTTCACAATAGCGATCCTTGTAGAATACGACCATGTTATAGAAATCTGCAACTCATGAAAAACTTGATGAAAATGTTAGAATTAGGGACATGTGTCCCACCGGGCGTGCCATTTAATGTAAGGGGTAAAGTGGAAAGCAATAAACAATAAATAATTCAATCAAAGAACTCAAAAATAAATGGTAGAACCCACTTACCAATGAGATCAAATTTGCATGCTATGAATTCAAAACAAGGGTTAGATCAATCAAATCAAACAAATAGAATTTAAAACATGAATAATCTTACCAATCCCATTATGGAGTAACTTGTGTTGGTCAGATGTTGGATTTCTCAACACAAATTATCCATGATTTTCTTGCAAAAGCTTGATGATGGATGAATTTAAGATGGCCTATATGCTCTCAAGAATCAATTGGGCATGATATCCTTATCAAATCTCTACTTTACGATAATGAGAGATGGGTTATTTTATAGATTTGATGAGAATAGATCAACAGTCAAGATTGAATTTGGATACCCACAAAGAATGATTGAGATTGATCCTCAACACCCACAAATGGGATTGAATCAAGGAAGATGGATAGAGGAGATTAGTTGTAACTCAAAATATCTCCACCATTTTAGGAATATGGTTAGAATACTTTAAATCAAGGGTGGAGATTGATTTTGAAGATCAAGGGCTAGAAATGGTTGAGACAAGTTAGTTAGGATATTTTGAAAAGGAATATTCCATGAGAATATGCTTTGTGGAGGGAAATTAGGATAATTAAATAATTAAAAATTATTTAATTATGGAGGATGAGAATATGCCATTCTTTAGAAAGAATATTCCATTAGGATGAAAGATTAAAGTGGGATAATTAAATAATTAGGAATTATTTAATTATGTGGGATTGGAAGAAATTAAATGATGAACCTAATTAAATAATTAAATAATTATTGAATTAGAGTGATAAAGAGGAAATTAGTGATGAATTAGTGAATTAATTAAATAATTCAAGATTATTTAATTAATAGAGGAAAATGGGGTTAAATGATGAAAATGGTGTTAAAAGGGAATTAACAATGCACGTGATGTGAAATGATCCTAAATATAATAATGAAGTGAAAATGATGCAAATGATGGAAAAATGTAATTTTAGGATGTGTGATATGTGTTAGGCATTTTTACATGTCTACAAATATGTTGAACCTAATTCAAATCAGATAGAATTGACAGATAATTAGGAAACTAAGCAAGCTATATAAGAAATTGGCAAATTCATATAAGTGCACAATAAAGCATTTCCCAAATACTAAATTGTAGAAATTGGCCTATCTTTACTTGGACTTTATGAAGTGATCCAAAAATGTGTCATTAGGCCCATTGTCATCATGTTCATCATCACCTCTCAAATTATCAAAATTAAAAAATTACATCTCAATTAAATGGTGTTATACTCCTACAATTTTGTCCTTTTTCCACTCATGCATCATGTTTGAGTCCACATTCCAGAATTCCTATAATCTATTTCAATATTGTCTATATTCATTCTAGTTGGAATTTAAAGGTTATTATGTATATCAACAATATGCTTTGCTTGCCTCTGTTTTGATAGGTTAATTTTTTTTTTTAAACTAAATTCAACCCTAATCAAAAGGAATGAGAGTGAGCTTTCAAGGGTATTCAATCCTCATCCTCCATCCATTTGGCATCTAATTGGGTTTACCTATATATCCTCTTACATGAAATTCACAAAAGTGGTGACATTATTTTATGAAGAGGAGTGTACTTCACAAATAGAATCTATAATGGACAAAAATTTAAATTGAAAACTAGGGTTGCTAGCTCCTTGACTCCTCCTATGAATTCATAAAAGCACAGTACTTGACTGTAGTAAACTTGGAATCTCTTCAATTGGAGTGGTGTGATTTGAACTACAAGTGTGCTCCTTGATTTTTGAAACAATTTGCATTGAGATTCCTTCAACAAAATAGGGATTCAAAACTTTCTCTCTTCAAAAGACATCTTCTTCCACTTGCATTTTCAGCTACATCTTGTCATGCAATCATCACATTAAATTAATGTGTGTTTTGATGTAAGACATGATTGAATGTTTATAATTTATTTTGGAATTCCCTCTACATAATGCCAATGTGTATCCATGTATCCAAGAAAGTCCTCTAATACCATTGCTATGAGCCCAACTTAAAACATGCTAGCATGTTACAAATTGAACAAAACTATGAAATTAAACATAATGTCAAATGATGGTAAAAAC
Source organism: Sequoiadendron giganteum (assembly GCA_007115665.2). Lineage (NCBI taxonomy): Eukaryota > Viridiplantae > Streptophyta > Pinopsida > Cupressales > Cupressaceae > Sequoiadendron > Sequoiadendron giganteum. Next base: position 384,728,790 of record CM021102.1, read on the forward strand.
AATTGAAACTCAATATGCTATCAAATAGGAACAAATATAATGTCTACAAATTTGTTATAAAACTAAAAACTAAAACTATTGGAAAATCAAATCTGAATTTTTTGAAAACATAAATTTGTATATCATAAAGAGGTCAAAGCATTCAAGATTTTCAATGTGTCAAATACACAAGTGACCAAGTACAAGGCTGCAAATATGTCATTCAAATTTTATCCCTTTTCATGGCTAACTCATATTGGAGTAAGAGTAGAATCCAGTCTCATGTAGCAATATAATGAGTGACTCTTCAACTTTCAAGAGTAACAATTTGAGTACCATCACTGCTCTTGTGACTTTTCAACTCGTGTAGATGTTGTCATTTTGGATTTTCCAAAATGCATTGGAATTAGTTTTATTTTTATATGTACTACTATTTTTTTTGGAACATGTCATGATTTACAACATTCTACACCTTTCACCTATCAAAAAGGCAATGATTCTATTATTCTTATTCTAAAAATAAATGATAACAATATTGTAGTTGTAGTTATATGTAAACCCAAAGGGTATAAATATCTACACAATAATTAAGAGTTGGTGGTGTTGCATTGTTGGAAAGGAACTTTCATCAATAAAACTATTTCCTTATTTTCTACCACACAATTTTATGTGCAAAAAGATGGTAGGCTATGCACTTGTTAGTCCTTGTTTATCAAAAATAAAGTAAAAATAAAGAGATAATATAACATGGTTTAAAAAGGGTGTTGTTTTTTCTCGTTACTCCTCTTAAGGGAACAACACATGGGAAGGGCATGAACCACTTTGGGTTTGGAAAATAAAAGAAGAAGAAGAAGAAGGAGAATAGTAATACTCTAGAGGAGCCATTTACTTCCAACACCCTTGTTTCCATTTGCAACCATTGCTTGCATTATAGAACAAAATAAAAATGTAATGTAGAACAAAATAAAAAAGTACCCTCAAATTTGCTAGAAAGGATGAAATATCGTTTGTAGATAGCAATGATTCTAAAAAAAGTCCAGTGTGATCTAGCAGAATCCATGGAGAGATGACTCATTACACCCTTATGATATATCTGCACAAAATATTGAAACCAATACAAAGAAAGAAAAGAAGATGAAATAAATAGCGAAATATTCAAGAAAATAAAGATGCCTACATAATAGGGCTCACAACCCTTGGTGCTACCCAAACACATTAAAAAAATGGGGTGTTTAGTATTCACACAAACTTCATATGGAAACTAAAATAACCAATATGGAAACACTTTCCCTTGGGGTTGGTTTTCTATAGTTTTCAAAAACCTTAAGCTATTAAAAGTAGAATCAGATAAAACCAATCTTCATTAAAAAATAAAACCCTTGACAACCAATTTTAGCATATGAATCTTTGAATGCAAACCCAAAACAAAAAGTCAACATAAGAGCCACTACAACCCCTAAACAAAAATTTGATGTTTTTCTTTGTTTCATGTGACGAGCATGTCTAAATGATATGTCTTTTATTTTTTATTATTGTTTTTCAGACCCTGCATTGGTCCAATGATGCAGTGAAATTAACGAAAGGGGCTATCTTGAATAGTTTTGACACTTTGTTGGAGGCTACAAGATGAAATAGCTAAGACTCTACAATGCCCCAAAAACACTAAATAGCTAAGCCTTTGCAATGCTTAAAAAACACTAAATTTATATTGCATAAAAGAAAATCTCTATGGCTCAAAACAATGAGTCAATCAACAAAGAATGAAAACAAACTAAATTTTTTGATAATTTTTATCTCGAATAACAAATCCAGATGAAAAAGATTGGAAACATACTATTTAATAGATTCAATGACATGGAAACAACTGATGATATCCACTGAAACTAACTCTTCTTTGCAACACTGGGAGTAGCTAGTTGTGAATGGTAGATGAAAAAATAGTCATCATAAAGTATAAATGAAAAATAAAGTTCAAATATATCTATAGGGTAAAATCGTTAACATTTATCCTTGAAGTTATATCCATATGCACCATTTGTATGCCTTTTTCATCCTACTAATAATTTAATGCAATCTAATACTAACATTAAAATAATTTTTGAGAAAACAATACATTTGAAAATAATGATCATGATTGAAAAAATTAAACTGTGATTTCAAGGCAAGTTTTTATGTACACAAAAAAAAGCTAAAACTAAATGCCATTGTAAATGTCTCTGGGCATAATTAATAAAATAAAATTAAGCTTAAATATCATGAAAATTTAAAGAAACAAGTAAATTGAATTTTAAATTATGATTTAAATAGTGAGAATATTAGAGATTTTAACATTAAAACATCCATCTTCTTACAAAAGTATTGTTCTTTCTATGAAGATCCCCCTTTTCTTATAGAATTTCTTTTATATATAATAGATTAAGTATTCATCCTTTTTTTTTGTTTGAGATTTGAGTATTCTAAAATAAAATATTATCTTTTTAATTATAAATGTGCATGATATTTACAACTTATTTTTATGTAAAACTTCTTAAAATTTTAAATATGTAATAATTTAAATATAGATGGTTTGTGTAATTTATTTTTTACCTAGAAATCTATATAATTATTAAACCTACCATTTAAATAATATCAACTTGGTTTTTTGTACTTAAACTAATTAGATTATAATTTAATGAGTTTCTACTTGACAGCTATTGTAGGTGCTACAAATTCCAGTGTATGTCAGCTCTCTGGAGTTCATAACATTGGAGGATCATAGTGAGTAGAGGTGATGGTCCCTCAAGATCAACTGTGCAACATTATTGATATCCTATCACTGACAACAATGGTGGTCGAAGAACAGAAGCCACTAGTACCCCATGTAATATGACTCATGTTTTTCGAATGTATATTTATCTTATTTATTTTTTCATCCATTAGACTATTGAGAGATTTCTCTTCTCAGCATAGTCTTTAAAGTGTATATGAATTAAAAGGATTCATGTCATCGAAATTTATTCTTAGGAAATAAATTGCATGTGTGTAGTTTTTTTAAGACTAGCAATAATTTCATAGTGAACATTTTAGTTATAGAAATCAAGTATCATGGAGTGTAAACATTTGAAAGGAATTTATCATGGAAAGTAACCATTGAATTGAGTGATTTTTTATCTACCTTAAGCTAACGATGATATTTTTATATGGAGGTTTCACTATGTAAGAGAAAAGTCACACCCTCACATTAAAAATTATGTTATTGAATTAAATAAAGTAATTCATTAAATAAAGTCTAGATTCAAGAGATATTTGAGTTATTTAAATAATAGAATAAAATAATACTAATAAATGTATGTCTTGAGATTTAGAGAAAAGGATATAAAACATATTGTGATAGATGCTAAATACTTGATGTTAAATATGAAATGAGTAGCCTGAGATGATGGGGGGTCATAAAATTTAGAAATATATGTCATTAGGTTAATTTTGCATCATAAAATTGGTCTATTTTGATTGCATGTTACATAATTAATCTATTACATATAAATTCGATTTGGTAGTCTATGGATTTTCGTACTTGTAAAATGGATCTTTGTCTTGTGCTTGGACTTACAAATAAGGCTTATAAATTAGAGATCGTGGTGATGACACAACTTTGAAAATATTAATAGTGTTGGCATACCTCTAACGAGCTTTCTTAACTTAGGACCATGTTCTCCTTAGTCAAATTCTTATTTTTGAGTTGGCAATACTTGATAATAGATTAGAAGAGATGTAATGAATACAAGCAACATTGTCCTAAGCGAGGGTTATGAAATCTTAAGCTTGGAATGTGAAACTTGAGATTTTATAATGTAACAAGAGGTATACTAATGTCTAGTGTGTAACTAGGGTTTGCAAATGGTAGCATAAATCTATGAAAAATGAAAAAGTGATTTTGAAATTTGTTAAATCTAGATATGGATATATCTATAATTTAGAAGTGATGGTTAAGGGGTCCTATGGATCCACTACATAAACTTTGTGGAGTAGGGGTTACCATGAAAAGAAAGAAGTATGTTAAAATATAAAACAGAATTTTGTGCCAGAAAATAGGAGCCCTTACTTTATAGATTGTATATTTGAGTATTTTATTTGGGGTGGACTTAAAAATTTCCCTCACCCACTTCCTAAATTTTTTCTACCATGTCATTAATCTGAAATTTTAAAAAAATCAATATTTATTTAGATTTATCTATATAATTGTAGATTCAACATTCTTGGGTGCTAAAAAATAATCATGAAACCACCATCTTTCTAAAAGTTTGGAGCTTAAAATATCTTGCCCAATATTAAAAATATATGGGCCTCAAGCTTATAAAAACTATCAAAATTATCAACAACACTCACAGAGGCATTTTAAGAAGCTCTCCCTCCATATGACCACAATATAAGACAATGGAATGTTACTAAGTTTGTGGAAGATTGGTAGATGCTAGAAGGGAAGTGATTGAATGCTACTAAATTGATACACACACACATATACACATATATACACACATATACACACATATAAACACATATATATACATATACATATACATATATATGTATATATATGTATGTATATATATGTGTGTGTGTGTGTATATATACATATATATATGTATGTATGTATGTATGTATATATTTATATACTACCAATCCAATATATTAAATATTTTTATATACATGTCATTCCAATATACCCATTAATATATGGAAGAATCTAGTTCTCTCTAAATACACGATCTTGAATGAGAGAGATCTTAAGGTACATGAAAGAGAACAATGTTTGGTACAAGGAAATACTTAGAAAATATTTATTGTGTCAATGATACATGCTTAGAAAGAAATGTGTCATTGCCCACAAACTTCCCTATTTTACTATCATGGATATGAATAAGTAGTGAATGGAGATAATTACAAAATTATTTATATACCTTATTTCTCCTCACTGATGCAACTTTATTAGGTATTAAATGTAGTAATTCATTATGATTAATGTAATACCCCTCCGTTTTTCTCTATTGTACAAACATGTTGTTTCCACTTTATGCTTTAGTTTTGTGTTGTACTTGGACTATGTACTTGGTTACAGTTGATCACTATGTTATCGTGATGTATCTTGATGTGATGATACTATATTTTGATGTGATTATTATGGCATGTTTGGAATCAACATAAGTGATTATTTAATTTATGATGTTTCATGCTTTTGATTATGCTGCTATGTTAGATGCGTCAATTATTACTCCTGTATTGGTGAAGAGGACGGTATCGCATCACTCACTTGTGAGTGCCCTGCGATCTCGTGATTTCCTCTTCACGGTGTGCCTTATTTATGATATATTATTGCATGTGGATATATTCATTGTTCGCAGGTTGACAAGTACAGGACATCGACTCCACCTAGTTTCACAGGTTCGAGCGTGTCCATTTCCCAATAAAATTCAATTGGGAGATAGTAGCTAGGATTTCCATGCCGAGTCGTCACCCTAGTCATAGTGTGTCGTTGGTCCTAGTATGGTCCAGTTGTTCTATTTTGTTCAGTTTGATTGGTTTCAATTTATTTGGGGAGTTAGAATAATGAAGGAATTTGTGATTTAATTATTGAGTAATTTAATTTAATTAATTTAATATTTAATCTTATGGTAGATTTATTTATTAATTGATTAAGTTATTTATGTGGAAATGATTTAGATTATTCATTTTGAAAATGCATGCAAATTTGAGTTGGAATTAAAAAATTAGAAAAATAAATTAAAAGTCAATTTTGGAATTCAAAAGAAAGACTTTTGCTATTCTATTTTCAGAAATTGATGAGGGTTGTTGTAGTATTTTTTTGAGAATTTTTGCATTATATTAAAAATTTCTTCACAAAATGAAGAATGGAGTTTTTGAAGAAAAATTGAAAAGAGAAGGTGAAGGTTTGCTAAATTTTGTGGGTTTGGAGAAAAGGCTCAAGGAATCTGTAGAGCTCAAGAGGGTTTCATAGGACCATCAGGTTCTTCATCACTCTTCAAGAAAAATCAGGTTATCATCTTGTTTGAATTGAATTTTGCTTGTTTCAAAGGTTTATGTGTGAAGGGAAAACATTGGAAACCTATTGTTTGTGTGCAAAACTAAAACCATGCAAGTTCTTGCTTTCAAATTTAAAGATCACCTCTTCCCTTAAGAAAAGATTGATTCAATTTTAAAAGAATTCTTATTTATAGGTTATGTTTTCAATTCTGTTTTATTTGTATTGTTGAAATCTCATTTTAGTTGAAACAAATATTAGTATATAGGTATATATATATATATATATATATATATATATATTCATATAAATATATATATACACTTGTTTCCATATTTTATATTATTCTTCTATAGTGAAATTATGCTGCCAAAAAAATCTTGAAATTTCAAATTGTTAAGACCTGCATAATTTTGTTAGTTTCTGGTTTTTGGGTTTTTTCTTCAAAAAAAAAAAAGGACAGTCATTTTAATTGAAAAAAAAAATTAATTTAAATTGTTTGTTGGGAGGGCTTTGGGGGAGTTGTCGAGGGCTTACCCCACCGCGCCCCCCAATGGGAGGTGTGTGGGGAAGCCATGCCCGATGCGACCCCGCAACCCTACCCCTCCCTCTGTGGCCGGTTGTGTGCACAACGCCGTCATTGTCACCATCCCCACCTCCGCCTCCTCCCCACTCTTGACCTTCACCTAGCGCCCTTCAACCGCCCTCCAAACCCCTTCCCCCCTTGTTGCCACCACCTGCAGCACACCGTCTCTCCATTCCGCTGCCCCTGCTAAATGTGTGGTCGACTGTGAAACCGCGGCCGACCTCCCATGACCGTCGCCCACGGTTAGGAAATCCGCCTGTGGCCAAAGGAAAACTGCACCGCCCAACCCTAAATCCGTCGCCTCGTAACTCGTGTCGTGGGACATAAGAAATTAAAATATAATAATTTTTATAATAATTTTGATATTATAATTTTATAATATTAAAATATAATTAATATTTTAATATTATAATTTTATAAATATTAAAATACCAATGATACTTTGCTAAATAAGTTGCATAATATAATACTTAAATATTAGACTTTATAGTTTTAAAACATTAATATATATATATATATTGTTTTAATATATATATATATATATATATAATGTGTAATTTATATTAAGATAATGTTTGAATTAAGGCATGAATTAAGTTAAATTGAAGAAATTAAAAACGTGGTAATTTTAATTAATTTATTGCTTCTAATTTAAAATATTATTTTTGAAGAAGAAGTAATGTTGTCTTAAATTAATATGACCTTAAGACAAGATTAATTATTTTAAAATGGTGATTTAAAAGACGATGCACGATTTAAATGAAAAGGGATTTAGTTTATCCAAAGGTAGTTTCTTTCAATTGCCTTCAGTGAACTTTTCCTTCGTGTTTGTGTTTGGTGGGAAGTGGGTTAAATGTGTTGTAAATTTGTAAGTCTTCCAGATGGTCTGTTGATTATGTGGGTTGTCATTTGTGATGTCAACCTATTGTGAATTCCCTTGGTAGTGCATGAGGTTATGACTATGTAGTACCCGGTTTTCACGAATGGGGATGTTTTGTAGCTCCTTGGTTTAAGAGAGGATTATGGGATATGTGTCTCCTTGTATGGAGTGACCTTGTTATGTGGTTGTTGCCTCCAATGTTGGAGTGCATTTTAGTTTCTGTCACCTCCTGAGAAAGGAGAGGTCGTGGTATCTTGTTTGTTGCACTTTGTACCCTTGGTGATTGTTTGGTATGTGTGTTGTCAAGTAGAAGAGTGGCTTCCATAGGGGCTAGAGCCCAAAGAGGTATCAAGGATAACCTTCAAAAGTGATTTAATCAAGTGATAACTAAAACAATACTTAGAAGATTAGGACTAACTTCTCACTAATCAAGATATTAATGCCTCACTCATGGACCCAAGTGCTTGGTTAGGCTTGGGATGGATGGGAAGGCTTGGAATGGTAAGGTCATCTATCTTGTCTGTACGAAAGGTATTTGGCTCTACATGAGTGAGTATGGGGGTCAATATTTGGTAAAGGTCACCAAGATAACCTTTTCTTGTGGGGGCCGGAGCTTAGGAAGAATCCCAAGGATAACCCATGACGAACTGTGTGATGACACTTTGTCTAGGACAAAAATCGGTTTTTTTAATGGGTATGGTTTCCTTAACATACCTGATGTGACCATAGTTGGTATTCGATTATTATGTGTATGGTTATCTTAACATACTTGTCCTGCTTTATTTTTGGAAGCAATGTGACCTTGTAGAGTTGTACTTGTGATGTACTTGCATGGTATCTGAGTCATACTTGAGTTGTTCATGTGTTGATCTTATGATATACTTGTGAGGTTCATGTGTTTGGTTGTTTCAGTTTGGTTTAGTTATGTGTTAGCCTGTGTCTAGAGGTAGATAGTCTTGACTAGGATTCCTGGTTACTATATCCTAACATGGGGGGTGGGCCTTTGGGTTCCACTTGGTTGGGTGGGGTGCACCTAAATCCGTTGGATACTTTCTTCATGTTCATGTAGATGAGGTTTCCTATTGGAGAGCTCGTGGGATTCTGTATCAGTTATTGCTTTATTTTAATTCAGTTATCTTGTATTATTTTACCCCTCTTTGTTATCGAGGTGGAAAGTTGTAATTGTAAACTTTATTGATGGACTTGCCTCATTCAGGAAATGAGTGTTGTAACCTTATTGTTTAAATTATGGATTAATGAAATGGAAAGTTATCTTTATGCTTTGATGTATGTTATCTTATTTGGAATGTATGTGCTTAATTTATTTAGTAATTATATGACATGGTTTAATTCATGTTTTTTGTTGAGGTTCTATATAACCTTTGTCTCGTAACCTTAGAGGTTGTTGGCAATGTTGTGAACTTGCTTATTAATTACACTTTTTTAAAAAAAAATTAGCCTGTTTAAGTAGTTGTTGCAACTTCCTCTAGGGTTGTGTGGCGGGGCATTACAATTAACACTAAGTAAATGTGAATTAAAGACACTACTTATACCAAACATTTAAAATGTAACAAAATGTTGACTTTTATCATTTTAAAATAGTACACTACTCTAAAAATATTCTTTTTAAATACACAAGAGAGATTAACCCTATAATTTTATTATTTTTAACTTTAATATATAAAAGAAATAAAAAATATTTTATTTTAAAAAATCCTTAAAAGAAAGCCAAAATAAAATTTAAGTTAAAATAAATAAATTTAAATTTAAATTTAAACTTTAACCTCTAAAAATACCAAAAAGTCAAATAAGGAAATGATTAAAAATTATATTTAAATTTTTAATTAACATTAAAATATAAAATGAAATTAAAATATTGTAATTAAATAAAATGAAATTACAATTAAATAAAAGTTAAATTTTAAAATATAAAAAATAAAATTCATTAAAATAAAAACTTAATTAATTTACAAAAAAATTATAATTAAATAAAAATTAAATTCTAATTAAATTATAAATATTAAAAAATAAATTAATCTTCACTCAATCATTATGTTATCCTTAAGTCATATGACCATACATATCAGATTTGACCATTCTTTGAATCAAGAGATCAATCAATAATTGGACTCCACATAGTAAATCATCATTTCAAGCCAACATACAAAAAGAATAAGAGTATAACCATTGTGATGTAGGAAAAGGGGATCTAGGATCTAAATCACATATCCTATACCACAATGGAAGACATAATATTGATCTCAAATACCCACTTTTCTTCTAACATCAATGGAAGAGTTAGAATGGTGGATCAAGGTTTTATTTCTTTGTTTGGGGGATGATTTGATATTGATTAATTGACGATTAATCAAGACTCAATTTGATAATGTAAAGATGTACCTGGGTTAACTATGAAAATGCAACAAACTGTTATAATTTTAGGAAAACATAGAACTAAAATCCAAAAATAGAGTTCAAAAGAGTAGAGTGTAGACACAGAGGAATCTGTTGTATAAATTTGATCTTGATATGGCTAGATAGGGGTGTTGGTGTCTTAGAACTAGAAGTGTAGACACTCAAAATAAAAAATCCAGATCTCAGTTGGTCTCTATCGGTAGGCTCTTCTCCTCTAAGATTAGTGTCGAAACTTCATATGTCTTTGATAAATTCCACTTTACCTAATTTGTTGATTTGTAGGACTTGAGTGCTTGATTGAGAAATTAGTTCTCCAATCCTCTCCCAAATTCACTTCAGATCTATAACCTCCACACAAGGAAGAGGGGATAGGGTTGTGTCATATAAGGGCTTTCCTAAGTCAAACCTCATTTTGGTATTTTTACCTCCACAACAACTATGATGATGTAATAGACAGATTACCCTTGATCAAGAAAAGATTAAATTATAAACAAGTGACAAATTGACAATTTCTACAACTTACCACTCATATCTACATTCCTTAAATGACTAAATTCGTTGTACTCATCACCTTCATGGAGAATTAGAAGATTGATTTTTTAGTCCTAAAAGTGTTAGTGCTCACAAAACAAATGGAAATAAAAAATGAATGTACTCACATAATAGCTTGATGTGTCACTAGCATGATGCTTGATTGAAATAATGCTATGATAAGTTTGCTAAATCTTCTCTTGACTACTTTCAAGATTGTCCATTATGATCTCAATTTCCTTAGGATTGTTCTACGATTTCTTAGGATCTCAAATGCTGAAAAAAACTTATATTTATATGCAATTGTTTAATTTCCTACAAATTGATTATCGACAATCGAAAAATGATTTTGAATTTCTAAATGTTAAAATGCCAACACTAAGATATTTGAATTGGAGCCAAAATGGGTTAAACAAGGGCTCTAGTGCTCTAGTCTAGACCTATTTTGGAGATTTTAGTATCGATAAATAAATATTAAGTTACTTCCCAATTCAAATTTATTTTTTTGAATATTATCATAAAATAGGAAAATTAAAGGCACAATTAGGTCCAAGCACATAAACAGGGAGCTAAACCTAGTGTGAAATTTTCAAGGGTGACAATTTATGATGCTATGTTTAGCTCCCACATTAGTGAAAGTATGAACTCAAACTCATACTTGTGCACTAATTTTTTACACACTCGGATACTAAGAGGGGAGGTGAATTAGTATCTATAAAACTTTAAACCCTTTAGAACTTAAACCCTTGAACAATACTCAAATTTAGAATTTTAGCAAGATCAACAACATATAAATAGATCAAAAATACTTAATAAAATCAGTAACAATGAAAGATAAGGAAATGAACACACATGCACAAGATAACACCATATTTACGTGGAAAACCCAAGAAGGGAAAAACACAATGAGAGTTAAATCACAATATATGAAGCTCATTACTTACAAATATTATAAATTATTATAAAGCTCACTACCTTAGGAATTGCAGGCTAAGGCATACAACCTTAGGGAAAGATACAAAAAGGACATGCAAGTTGAAGCACACAACTTTAGGGAAAGATATAAGGACCTGATGAGAATCACTATCTCAGTCTGGGATACATTTAGAGGTTAGTATAACATCTGTAAATAATACACTCTATTGATTGAGGTATTGAAGTGCATTTGATCTATCTTACACACACTTTCACACTATTTATGCATTATTCTCATTTCATTCCACACTCTCACACATTGCAACTGATTTTTTCTTCAATGTATATCCCCCACACCATCACAAAACATCAATTAGGTCGGCCAAAATAAGGAATAAGCAATGATTTCAACAAATCGACCACAAAACATAAATGTGGTGAAGGAAATCCTATCTAGGAGATAAAGAGGACCAAAAAACTTATTACATCTTCCAATGTGATCCCAAACATCATACATTGGCACACAACATCCCAACTCGACAACAAGGAAACACATAGAAGAAACATGTAGCACATTACCAGTCAGCCCAAAAACATAACTTCTAATTAGTCAAGACCCAAATACATCTTAACACAACCATAATTTTTGGCACAAGCCCCCAAACACATAGTGCAAGAAATACAACAAGCCCTATTAGTCAAAAATCCACAAGTTTCTATAAAACCAACTCAAAACAATATGTGGCCCCAAAGAGATTAAAAATTAATGTGTGAACCATAGGAATTCCAATAACATCCAACAACACTTCCAAATACTTGTTTTAGACTTGCATTCCATAAACAACCATCACAAACCAAATAAAAATAAAATACTTCATTCTAGAAACCTAGAAGACACAAAAATGAGATAGAACATTCACAAATTAACTTACGATAAGCATCATTAATTGAAAGCTAAACTAAGACACTCCATAAACATTAAGAGAGCATCCACCAATCCATAGGAGCAAAAACAATAATGCAAACAAATATAAAGCATTTTTCAGACTAGTCCAGACAGACAATCAAACTGCCAACCTACAACAATTATCAAAAACCTCCTTGACAATATAGGTGACTTGAAAATATAGGAGTGCAACATCTAAAGAGTGTAGACACTGAATCCCAAATTGCAAGTTTGCATCTTCAAAAGCAGAGGAATGTAGAGAATTCTCCTGAATAGTCTTCAAGTTAACTTCTAACAATAGAAAACTTCACAAACATCTGGAGACCAGAACACCCTTGTAGCAACACATACTTCCTCAAGAACAACAAGAGAGAGCATACAATATACTAGAGACCATCAAAATTATCTCCCCAACATAAACATTATTCCTAATCCTCATCTTAATACTTCTAATTTTCATCTTAATGCTTCTTATCCTTATCTTAATATATCATCATGATATCATCTTTGCTAATAGAAAACATCCTCAATACTACTTCAATTGACATCAAACAAGGCATGACATCCAACTGTGAACATCAACAATATAAATAACAAGCACATTAACATATTTACAACAATCTCATCAATATGGGTACCAATGAAAGCCCAAATTGAGTGTTGACATCAATGATAACCACATCAATGACAACCAAAGACAACAAATATGCAATAATTTACACCTTTAGCATCGATGGAACACACATCTACTCATTCTCCCCCTTTGACATCAAGGAGAAAGGACCAAGGTCTTCATTTGAAACAACAACACATTCTCCCCCAACATATGCACATGCTCAATAATTGCACATCTTCTTCAAGTTTCCCCTATCAACAGAAATCAACTAACTACCTAGAGGTAGGTCATGCCTTTCAATTAGAGTGTTCCTTTGAATGGGACCCTTGGTGTCCTGAAGGGTTTCTTATTGAAGGAACCCCCTTTGAAAACTTATCCTTCAATTAAATCTCCTTGGATGCTTTACAATGTGTGTGTCTATTTTGGCTTCCTTGCCTAACATGCTTTGTCTGTAGCTTAACATGTTGCTTTGCAGGACTAAGAACCTGTAAAGCTCCTCTACATCAAGCTTGCCTAATAGGACCAATAATCTTGCCAATCTTTCCTTACAAGACTAATAACCTGTAAGGATCTTCCACATCAAACTTTGCAGGACCGAGTACTTGTAGAGACCTTTCATGTCAAGCCCTACAGGATTGAGAACCTATGGAGCTCCCTTTGCAAGACTGAGAACCTTTAAATCTCATGTTAAAATTCATAATACCGAGATCTTGTGGAGCCATCTCTCTCTTTCACATGAAGGCTTCCTTGTGAGACCGAGAACCTATGGAGTTACCTCCTTCATGTCTAGGTGCACCAAATTGAAGGTGTGCTTCCTCAATGGTTAAGGTATATTATCTTCAATCTCTTTCTACTTTACCTTGCATCTGAACTAACATGTATGCTTGTTAAAGTATGGGAAAAATGTAATGGTATAAATTTGCACCCAAGGAAAATTCTCCATTTATTTACCCCTACCTTAGAAAATATAAATCCGATGATGCAAATTCCACCACTGCCACTTTATTCCTTCTACCTAGCCTCATCTTTTTGCATCGATGGATAATATTTTATCAAGGACATGTGTGCCCACATGGACATCCATGCACTATGCTACAATCCTAATAGGATTCCTACCCCTAGAATCTATAGAAATGTTACATTTTTTATTAGCTACGAAAGGTAACATCCTCTACTTCACTTGACTAAAAAAAAAAATGAATTCTCGCCTCCATTTTACGAATTTAAACTCAATTCATTCCTTGTTCTTCATTCCTTCATGCAATCTCACACATTCTAACACTTCACTCTCTCATTCTCTCATTTTTCACACTTCATTATTTCTTCTATGCCATTTTTCTTCCTGCAAGCTCCTCACTTGGCTCCATTAGCGTACTTCATTGCAACACCATTTCCATTTTAGGATCATCAAGCTTAATCTTCTCTATGTGGTGGTGCCACTCTATTCCTTTCACTGTTGGCCTTGAATGCTCATAGTTGGGAAGCTAAATTTGTATCTTTATATTTGATTGTATCATCATACTTTTAGAGTAGCATTTGGTGTGTTTGTGCTCTCAACTTGGTTGTACCACTTCCTTTCTAATTTCTTTATCAATTTATATATCTTGTGGCATTTTGGTTGTTCGTGGAGGTGGAACACCAAAATGGGGGTATGATTGAGACCTCAAATACAACTCAACATTTTTTTGGTTTCTATGTGTGCAGGCATAGGTTCATTTGAGTGGAGCTAATCAAAGAATCAGGCCATGGGAATCATTGTATCTTTTCCTAATTTTTCTTTGTCATTTCTAGAATAGTTCATTTCAAGTATTATTTTTGTTGTACTTTTATTTTTCTATACTTTCTTTCTTTTTTTTAATCTACAAAACATCATTAGTCAAATAGTTTGTAGGATCTTAGCATTTTCTATTTGTTTTCTAGACCTATGTTTCATACAAGACACCAGTGTTTCATGCTAGAGTATGAGTTTCAGGTTTCCATCCTTAGAAAATGAGTTATTTGGGTAGTAGACTGAAACCTCTATGGTTGGCTCATTTGAAATTGTAAACACTTGTCTTTAGTAGAAGTAAAGCGGTGTGTTGTTTTCCCTTATTTTTCAGCCTTTGTCTTCCTTCTTTCCAAATGTGTCTAGTCAACTTGAGGTAGTTTGGGGTAGTCTGTTCCTTGGGGCTCTCCTATGACCTGGAGTTCTGAGGGGTGACGAATCCCCCTACTCTACAATATATGCAACAATATCACCAACGTAGGTATCAATAACAACCCAAAATAAGTGTTCCTAAACTATTTTGAAATCAATGACAACCACACCAATGACAACCAAAGGCAACATATGTGCAACAAAGTAAATATAAGCCAAGAAGGATTCAATTATCCAAACATTAAAGAGATAGGAAACCATTTAATATAAAGGAAAAGCTATCCCCAAGGCTCAAGATCCTATGACACAAAAATGTAAAGAAAAATGAACACACACACATGCTATGTAATGTAGTATGAAAAACACAAAGCATACATGATGAAGACACAAAAATGACATAATGAAAAAATTTAATGTAAAAATTATACAATGCAAACACAATACAAATATAATGTAAATACAATGCAAACACAATGTAAACAAAATGCAAACATAATGCAAACACAATGTAAATATGCAAAGGGGCTATTAAAATCACACACTAGCAAGCTCCCCATAAATCACAAGATAAAAAAGTTTGATATTTTCTAGGTGAACCATGAACTAAAAGCATCACATTCTAGTGAAGTTCTATATTGACTAGGTGAGGTTGATAAGAAACAACATATGCTAGCGAAGTTTGATATTTACTAGGTGATTTTTTGCCATTGTAGCAAATGAAAACACACAAGGGCTAGTGAAGTCATATATTCACTAGGTGAGTTCTCAAGTCAACTATATCAATAATTATAGACCCAATAATTTTGATAAGGTGCTACAAAAATGATCAATATATAAAAAATACATCACAAATCTCAATGTGTGTGAACAAAGTGAAGCAAATAATAGAATGCATGCCCCCACCTGAAAGTAATTGCTAATGCCAATTGAAAGTAATCGCCTTTATGGTAGATAACAAAAATATATGAAACATGATAGACCATGAGAGCTTGATGGGAAACCTTATGTCAAATGATATGTTCCCAACAAAGATGAATCATGACAAGGTTTTTCCCCAAGAAAATTCCATAGAATTAACAAGACAAAAGTAGCACATAAGTGATCCATAGGTTCAAGGTCACTATAGACAAAAATAGTATATAATATGATCATGCTTAGAACCAAAATCATTCCCCAAATACCTGTGGAGCTACAAACACAATTGAGGAATGACATATGAAGACAATGTAAAAGGATTTTTTGTCAACATGGAAGAGGCCTTAATGTTCCAACACTTTGCATCATTCTCAAAAGGAAACACATAAAGACATACAAGAGGTACTACACATGTGATTTGATCTAAAGAAAATTAGTATCATTGTCATTGAGCATGGATTGCACTACATCATGCTTTATCTTAAAGGATGGAGAAGTTCCATCAAAAAAATTGGAGGATGGAATTTGAGATTAGATGTAGGGGGGTTGAGTCAAAAGTGGTTGTGGATATCAATATATAATTGAATATCATCTATGTAGAGGAATATTAAATATCTATACAAACATTATTACAAGGAGGTAGACATGAATACTGGATACCTATAGCATTCCATCTCTTGATTAAGTTCACACAATTCTCTTGTCCAATTTATATTATTATCTTAAATCACTATAACAAGAAGCTTGTATGAGCACTAAGTACACTAGATAAAACAATTTGTAAGGCTACAATCATGCATATTATATATTTATAGACAATATTTTCATAATATGGTTTTATGTTTGTTTAAAAACTAGTACATTTAATTTTCATATCAGAAACATTAAAATTTCTGCACAAAGATATAAGTAATTGATAATGGTGGATCATAAAGTAAGATTTGAATAATTTATTTTATCTATAAACTATGGGATAAATTGAAATCTCCATAAAGAGTATAACTATAAATCATTCTTGTTAAGCATAGATTGCATTACTCTGTGCTTGATAATAAAGTTTAGTGTGGCATAAACAAAAGGGTGAGTATCATATTCATTGATTAATATTCTTCTCTTAGAGTGGATTATATTTACATGTGAAATGATCCATATTCAATTCCTAGTTCATTATAGTTGTGTAATCTTCACCAAATAAATCTTAAACCGTCAATTTAAAAAATAGGTGAAGATAAAAAACTAACTATATTAAAAGATACCATGTTTACTCCTACGTCAAATTTTCTCAGGTTAGCTTCAAAAAACTCTACAGAACACTTGTATAATCCATATTTGATTGTGTTGTTGGCCACATATTGGGCATGTACTAGTGTTGGTGGTTATAAAGATACCCTCATCCTAAGAGAAATACCCTCAACCATTTTAAATAAGTGCTATTGTGATCCATATGACTTGCCGGTATGATGGAAAGTTGTATACTACTACTCTTGGAAGAAAATCATGAATATGAAGAAAAAATTAATGCAAAAAAGAGAATGGGAAACATAGGCAAGGCATGTGATTGATTGACAAATGCCTAATATTAACAAGGATTGAAGAAAGGTATTGGTAGTAGGTAAGTTTGAATTGGGCCTATTTATGCACATATTTAGTATAAAATACATTACATAATCCTCAAGAAAATAATAAGTATCCATAAAATTAATAAGTATGATAAATTCATTATATTTTAGGTTCACCATTAGAGGATATTATGTACTTTTTGTTCGAATAGGAATTGACGAGCTATTTTGTAATGACATGCTTGTAATAAAACTATGTTTGTTAGAATTCAATAATGATGTTTAAGAATGTATGGTTTCAGTTGCTCTATTTTCATTTAATGTTATCATGTAGGGATACCTATGGCTAGACTAATTTACAGGAAAAAGATTTTTTTCAATGGTAATGAAACTGTCTATTGTCATGGTGTTGTACTTGTTAGAATTATTAAAATCCTAGGTTAGTTGTGAGATCCTTAATTTATTTCTAAATGAAGCCTTCATTAGCTACCTTGAGTATGACCTAAGTATTACTTGTGGTTAAGAAAAAGATACACTTATGATGTAAGACCTCTCAAGTTACTATATTTCCTCTATGACCTATTGATGTTAGTGATTGAACCACATGATAATGGTCAAATATGTCATTGCAAATACACATAATATTTAATTGATAAGTAATCACATATTCTTTGTGTCAATAAAATGATCCTTTAATATATTTTTGGATGCCCATGTTGAATTATGGATAATAAAGGTGGTGAATTTTAGTTGGAGATTTCAATACATCCTTAGATAGGAGGTTTTCTAAGTAGGTATTTTTAAATGTATGTTTTGTGAGAGAGACCTTGTAAAGAGAACTATGTGTGACTTTGATCGCATTTGGATGTGGCTACATAGAAAATGCTTGGGTGAAGGATGCCCCTATGACTTAAATGTTATAGGGTGAGGGTTTAGAGGGGATAAATCCAAGGTTTGGGGTTGTTCCTAACACTTTTGAGCTTTGCCTTTCAATAGGCCCCAGGTTGAGGCTAAAGGTGGTATTAGATGGTTATGAATTTAGTTTAAATAATCTTGATAACTTGTATCTAATAATAATGTTAAATTTGGTTAATAGGATATAATGAGGTGAATAATGATTATTCTTTGTGCTACAAATGGTCCACTTATTGTGGCTATGAACCTATTTTTTGTTGAACTTGGGATGATATTTCTTAAGATTGTCTTTGACATATGTAGGTGAGCTTGCTTTAAAGTATGCAACCTTTCCTTCTAAGCTTTTGTTAAATCCATTTCCAATTCTACTACTATCCTTAGTGTGTTATAATCAAATTTAATAAGAAGGATTGCTATCTTACCATAGACTAATTCATAAGGTGTAAACCAGTGGTGCTTTTCCATGTTGTTCTATAAGCCCATACTACTTCAGGTAACCTTGCAACCCAATCTTTCCTATGCAGTTACACTGTCTTGGTGAGAATACTTTCAATATCCCTATTGGTGACTTCCACCTAACCATTAGCCTAAGGGTGGTAGGTTGTTGATTTCTTGTGTCTAATTTGGTATTCTTCAACCAGCTTGGTGATTAGATTAGAAGTAAATTGTGGGCCTTGATCAGTGACTATTTCTCTAGGTACTCCATACCTAGTAAAGATATCTTCATATAAGAACTTAGTCACATTACCATCTCTAGAAAATTTTAAGGCCTTTACTTCCACCCATTTAGTCAAGTAATTATTGCAAACAAGGATGCATTCCTTGTTGTTGGATGTAGGTGAGATTGGTCCAATGAAGTCTAAACCCCACTTGTCAAAAGGTGCTAATGTTAGCTGAGGTTGTAGGGGAATTTCATCACTCTTGGTTGGTCTTCCCTTCCTTTGACACCTATCACAACTCCTTGTGTATTTAACATAGTCTATGCAAAGTAGGCCAATAATAGCCAGTTGTGAGGATCTTAAAGGTTGTTCTTTTTGCTGAAAAATAACCTCCACATGTCTCATCATGGCATTCCTTCATGATGTCAAAGATCTCATCCTCCCTGATACACCTTCTAATGATGTTATCAAGGCCAATATAAAATGGATAACCAGATACCCAGGAGTATGGGAAACATTTGTGAACCAGTTGTCTTTTCTCCCTTGGAGAAGAGTGGTGGAATCTGAAATGTGACCAAATAATTGGCAATATTTGAATACTAGGGTACTTGTACTTGTAGAGAAAATAAGTCTTCATCTGGAAATGAATCATCCACCACTCCTTTAGTTGATTGTGTTGGCAATCTTGATAGGAAATCTACCACTACATTTGCCTTACCAGGTTTGTCTACTATGGTAAAGTCAAATTCCTATAAAAGAAGTAGCCATCTTACCAATCTACCTCCAACTACTGGCTTGTTCATAAAATACTTGATTGTTGTGTGGTTTGTATGGACAAAGACTGAATAGCCAGTAATACAGTGCCTGAATTTATTAATTGCATATACTACAATAAGCATCTCTTTTTCTATTACTGTATAGTTCAACTCTGCTCCTTCAAGATTATTGCTGATATAGTAAATTACATACTCTTTTTTGCCTTCCTTCTGGCCCAAAATTGCTCCAATGCAAAAATCTAAAGCATCTGTATGTATGTGAAAAGGCAGAGTCCAATTAGGTCCTCTCAAAATAGGTGCTTGATTCAAGGCTTTCTTCAACTCTTCAAAGGAGTGTTGGCACTTTAATGTCCATTCAAATTCAATGTCCTTACTTAGAAAAATAAATAATGGTTCATCAATCTTACTAAAATATTTCATAAACCACCTGTAGTAGCCTACATGGCCAAGAAAACTCTTGATATCTCTTTGTTTTTGAGGAATAGGTAAGGTAGATATTATCTCTATTTTGTGTGGATCAACCTAAATTCCTTCACAAGATATAAAGTGTCCCAATAGAATTCCATGTGTCATCATCATGAAACACTTTTCATTGCTGAGTGACAGGTTGTGTTCTTTACACCATTTTAACACTTTTTCTACATTATTGAGAGCTTCCTCATAACTTTCACCATAAGTAGTGAAGTCATCCATGCATATCTCCATGTAATCATGTGCATAATAAGAAAATATTTTGAGTACTACTCTTTGAAAGGTAGTTGGAGCATTTGCATAAGCTAAAGGGAAGAATAGAGTAAGCATAAGTTCTCCAAGGACATGTGAATGTAGTTTTGTCCTGATCTTCTAGAGCAATTTTAATTTGGTTGTAACAACTAAAACCAAATCAAGAAAAGAAAATTACTTCTTCCCAACTAGAGAATCAAGTACTTGATCTATGAAGGGTAGAGGAAAGTGGTATTTCCTGGTTGATGTATTCAATTCCCTGTAGTCTATACAAACTCTCAATTTCCCATATTTATTAGGAACAATTACCAAAGGTGAGATCCATTCACAGTCTGATATTGAATAGATAAAACCTGCATCAAGGAGCTTTTATAGTTCCTCTTTCACTATCTCCCTCAATGTAGGATTCATATGTCTATGTGGTTGTTGAATGGATCTATAACCATCATTAATATAAATCTTGTGCATACATAAATTAGGATCTATGCCTTTCATATCATGGTAATCACATGCATGTGTTGTTGAGTGTGCCTACAACATTGTTTGCACAGAGTTTTGTTTGTCTTTTGTTAAGGAATTATTAATCTTGCTTTTCCTTCTTGGCATGATTTCCAATTCCTTGGATGATTATTGGACAAATGGGAGATCAAGGCTTTGTATAATAGGTACACATTGTTGAGGTAGTAATGAATGAAATATCTAAGATATTTATTTTGTAGAATTGGTGGGTATAATACTTTGCAAGGGGTCTTGTAGGCATATGATGTAGTCTTATTATTGTGGGCTCTTGCCACGGTCATTTTGGATTATGTGGGCAATAAGTTCATCTTCATCCTAGTTATCCAATAAGGGGTTGTGCTATATAGTCATCAGTGTTTGCATAGAATAGTTATCTTCCTCATCCAAATTGGGCCAAATAGTTTGCTCAAGGTTAGCATAAGGTAGGGCTGGAGGATAAAGAACCAAGTTCTTGGTGAATTCTCCATTGGATATTATCATGTTTTCAAACCTACAACCTATAAATGCATCAGTTGTAGCTAACCAAGGTCTGCCTAGGATGAGTGGGTAACCTACAAGATTAACTTTGGGTTGTATCACTATAAAATCTGCAGGATATTCCCAAGAATCCGATGCAATGACTAGGTTTTCAATAATTCCCTCAAGCTTGACGGTTGACCTATCAGCTAGTTGTAGAATCATTTGTGTGGGCCTGAGGTTGACTAACTGAAGTAACTGCATTATTTCATCTGTCATGACATTGATTGTTGCCCCCAAGTCTATAAAAGTATTCTTAATGAGGGTTCCATTAATATTAATGTCCACTACTAGACTACCAGGATATGTATACTTAGGGACAATAATGTTCCCTAATATGATATTTGCAAGGTTTCCCGATACATGAACTGTCTGAGGATCTTTTCTCTTTTTTCTTGGTTTCTTAAGACATAGATCCCTTATAATTTTGGTATAGATAGGGATGTCTTTGATAGCTTGGATAAGTGGAATATTGATTCTCACATCTTTCAACTGACCTAAAATATATGTCTCAGCTTGTGTGTGATGCTTTTGAATAGCTAGGTGTTCAGGAAAAGGTGGCTTAGGACTTGAGTTAGTTTGGTGTACCTGATTTGACTCAGGTTCCGAAGGTGATTTGTTTGAAGCTTCAACTATAGGTTCCTCATCCTCCATCTCTATAATTTGAGGGTAGGAAGGTCCAGCAAGTTGTTTTCATGACTTGAGGCGGACATTCACTCACCTCTACCCCATAAGTGAGGTATTACATAGTTTTATTAGTATAAACCTTTTGAACATGCTTAGTGTTAGGGTTAGGTGCAGGTTGGGCAGATATTTTTGGTTGCTTGGGTGGTTGGGATGTCGGATTTAATGGATGCATTAAATTTTGTTGCTATGGTGGAGGAGGGAGCATAGGTTGTCGATAATTCATATTTGGTTGCTGCCATTGTTAGCCTTTCTTCCATTGAGGCTACCACTGATTCTTTTGGGTTGTCCATTGTGGATCATAATTGGAACCCTAAAAATTTTGTTGTGGCCAAGGGTTTGGTTGTTGGTTCCAATTCGGCTAAGCTTGTGGCCATCGTTGAGGGTTCTACCATTGGTTTTGGTTTGTTGGCCAAGGTTGAGAGTTCCAAGTAGAGATGTTTTGATTCCCAATAGGAAAGGATGAATTATATATGAGGGGGTCTTGTGGCATGCCTTGTCTTTGCCACCATGGCCTCCTTTGTGCTATATAGAAAGAGTTGTTCATCATCTCTTTCAATTGGTTGAAAATCAGGTTTCTCAACTTTATCTTGTTGGATACTAGCCACTCTTTTGCATTTGCAATTTGATTTTTGTTGCCTACAACTTGGACAATATTCAGTGAGCATAGCCTCAACTTCCTCCTGCTTCTTCTTGATGTGGATATTATCCAACTAATTTGTCAAATGGAAAATGATGTCCTCCTTCATGTTGGATAATAGGTTTCTTAATTCAATCTTTGAAACCCCTGAAGATGATTTACCAATAGTGGAAGCCCTATCTCCTCTTGTCCTTTTAGTGAAGGTCTTGGAATAATTCCTACAAACCTTAAAAATTTCTAAAAATGGTAACTAAGAAATATCTCCTTGTCCAATGAGGTTCAAGGCATCCATGCAATCATCATTGACTCCCCTAAAAAATACTAACTTGATGGACTCTTCTGACAACTTGTTTTGTGGGTTTTTCTTTAGATAAAATTGAAATCTCTCCACATAATCTTCTAAGGGCTCATCATCCTTTTGTGACATTCAAAAAATGTCATCTTTCCTCCTATTAGGTCCTCTACAATAGTCCTGATAATTTTTCTAGGAACAATGTCTTCATGGTATCCCAATCAAGAACAACATCCCTACCTAATCCCATGAACCACCTTAGGGCTACACCCTTTAGAGTTGTAGGGAAGAGTTTGAGTGTATGAGCATCAAAATTATAGTCATAAATTTTGCATAGGACATCAAATTCAAAGAGAAATGTATCTAGGTCCTTAGTCATTAACCCATAGAATATTGGTAAGTCTAAAGGAGGAATGTTCTTCAGCACTATAGCCCTTTCTTGGTTAGTGATAGGGAACTCAAATGTTGCACATTCAAGATCATCACCCACTACATCACCCATGCTATAGTATGTTCCTTCTGTATGTGTGCTAGATGTTGGTGATAAGGAAATTTCTTCTTCAGTATTACCTTCACTCTAAGTACTGGATTCACCAACTTCTGATATAGTTTCTTGGTGTGTAGAGGGAAGTAATCTACCCAAGGGATCTCTCTTCCTCCACATACATGTAATATGGTTTTATAACGTAGCAGTCCTGCATAATGTTAGTGTATCTCTAGTGTTGGAAAAAGATTAATTCTAGCATTCCTAATACTAGAAACAAAAGTTAACTATGAAAGCTATGAAAAGAATTCTATGAAGATAGCACCATCCCCGAAAATAATGCCAAAAATGTAGAGTCTAAGCTAATGCATTGTAAACTTGGTAGAACCTACACAATTCAGAGGTTTAGCTAACTGAATAGTCCACTCAACATTTCTCAAGACTAAATTAAATTGTCAACCCAAGGTTTGTAAGCTTGTAATGGTGCAGCATTATATATGCCTTCAATGAATCATAACTACTCAAGCTACCCTACTCAAGTTATTCTATTTGTTGGAAACTTGTAGAATTACAAAATAGTAAAAGACATAACCAGAACTAGTGGCTATGGGTACCTACATCTTAGACTGTAACTAAACTATTAGTAATGAAATGATGTTGTAATAACTCAAAACTGGTAAAAACTAATTACTAAACAAAATTAAGCTCTAGAGTACTACTGGTTAACCATTGCATGCATATTCATAAGCATCACTAACAATAAGCAAGATATGAGATTTTAATTAACTTACATATGATTTATAACATAGTGATAAACTAATAACTATTAAACAAAAATGAATAAATGGAAAATGAAATGAGGAACAGTACCTTGAGTGGCCTACTCAAGTGGTTGTTCTCACTTTAACTGAACCCAAATCTAACTAAAAAATTCTACGCATCTCATGAAATTAACTCCATTCATTGCATATCATGAAAGATTACAAAGGATCTTTTTATAGATTGTACTCAACCATTTTGAATATTCTTCATGTCTTGAAACTGAAAGTAATTGATAACATAAAACTAAAAAAATAACTAACCATCCTACAAATTCAACCAATAGCTATATACAAGCTCAAGGGAATCTTATTCAAAGAAACAACTTAACCAAAATCATTAACTCCACTCCCAGATATTTAGAGCGTAGAGTTAAGACTAATTTATTCAACCTATAACTAAAAAGGAAAAGGAATCCTAATAGGACTAAAACTCTGTCAAAATAGAATTGCATATAAACATACAACCATTTGTCAAAATCCTATAAATGAAGGAGACCTCTTCTTCAACATTTATTAAATGGTTATCATACCACATGTTTAACCTTCATCAAGTGCCTTTAATAAAAAATAATCACGTTCAACTTAACTTGGAGCTCCCCTATTTTTCCATCCCAAGCTCCTTTTGCTATTGGTTCATCCCGCAACTGTTGCGTGCCACGATTCCTCTTTAGCTGCAAACAAGTTAATTTTTCAAAGAATGTACATAAGGATAACTATTATAATCAAAACATGGCATTCCTTCAACATTCGATACATATCTTCATATAAATCATACAATACTAGCATATTTTTTTTAATAAAAGAGGGTAAAAACTTTATTAATCAAAGGGAGAAATACAAAGCATAAAAGCAACAAGAAACCCAAAAGGGGCAAGAAACATCATACAAGGAATCAAGAAGTGTTCATGCAACATCTCATATCCTCTATAACCAAATCCTCCAAATCCTGAGCAAGATCCCCAGGTAGACTATCCCAATCATCCACCAACCAAGTCCCATTCTTCTCAGAAGCCCATTTGGCCAACCCATCAGCCACCTTATTCCATTCCCGAGGGATATGAGAGAAGGTGATAGAATTAAATAATTCTCCAAGACTGGTGATTTGCTTAGCCACCATCACAAGCTTCCAACTAACATAATCAAACTATTGTCTATTTATCAAGTCTACCACCACCTAAGAATTTGACTCACAAATAATTCCTTTTCCAGCCAAGGGCATAAGCCCTCTTCAAAGTCAAAAGAATAGCCAAGACCTCCATAAGGTTATTAGAGTGTTGCCCCCTATATTCTGAAAAGAAGAACAAAACCACCCCAGAACTATCCCTGCCCACCCCACCAACACCAATGTGCCCAAGATTACCCCTTGCAAACCCATCAATGTTGATTTTCAAGACTCCGGCAGGGGGAGGCAACCAATAATTCCCTCCCCTAGAGACCTTTCCTCTAGAACACCTGCTCCTCCCAATCTTGGGCCTTCCAATACCACCAACAGAAATCCCCAAATTACGAATCACTCTAGTATCACCAGGATCCACTAGGACTGACATATCACATTTAGCATTAAAGTTCTCCTACAAAGCCCCAAGAATATGAGACCAAACTTGACCCACCAGCAACTTCTTATCCAAAAAGATCCTACAGTTGCACTCCAACCCAATGTGCCAAATAATCAAACTAGGACTAATAGGTCATGCTATATGTAGAAATGAAATCTTCACCAAAATGGGCCCAAAGTTTCACCAAAACTCATCAAGAAAAGAACGATGCCTACACTACAAGTTCCAGGCCCCCCACCAAAAATGCCAAATAGTCCTAGCAAAGGGGCATTAAAAGAAAAGATGAGAAATAGTCTCAACATATTTTAGACATAAGAAGCATAATGAAGGACCTTAGAATCCCCTCTTATAGAGGTTATCCCAACTCAAGCACTTTCCATACACCATGAGCCAAGAAAAAAAATTGCACTTTGGCCAAGAGAAATTATTCCAAATATTTTTCCATCAAGAAACCTCAGCATCGCCCGAAGCCAATCTATCCAAAACACGGTACCCTAAAGCAATGGTGAACTTCCCTTTTGGATATGGACCCCAAGCCAACACATCCCTCTCCGGAAGAGAACAAAAAAATCTATCAACCAAAATAGAGGACAACTCCCTCCTATCCTCAAAAGATCCACCCAAGGGCCATTCCTGCATATCTTTCCACTGGTAAACAATAGTCTGCCTTGAATCTTGAGGGGCTTTGAAATCCATCACTCTGCTCCAATCATCCTGAACAAAAATTCTACATAAATCCTCCAAGTGAGGATGTGAGGAGAGGATAGGTAGGAAACTGTCCCAAGAGTCATGCCAAAAAAGTGCATCAGAACCTCTATTGCAGATCCAAAACAATCCATGTTTAACCAACGTAGCCCCCCTCTTGAGAGTATCCCAGATCATAAAACCTTTCTCAAAAAGACTAAATCGAGGGACTTCAGTACTATCCACCTCCCCAAGGTACTTGAAAGTAAGGATTCTGGCCCAATACTGATGCCAATGTGAGCACCATCTCTAGTGCAGCTTAGCAGCCAAAGCTTTCCCATTCCAATCTGCCCTACACAGTCTTAGACCACCATCGTGCTTTGGATGACAAACAACTTCCCACTTAAACAAGCTCCACTTCCTCAAAAGGAGATTACCTGACCAAAGAAATTGCCTACAAAGACCCTCAAAATATTTGATGAAGCTTGAGGGAGTAGTCAACACAAAGTACCTGCATAAAGGAAGGGTTTGCACCACATACTTCAACAAAGTAACTCTACCCACCATAGATAACCATCTATAGGTCTAGTGATAAACCATCCCTCAAAATTTATTAATCACATCCTACCAAAAACAACAGGGAAGTTGGTGCACATCTAGAGAGATACCAAGATAGGTAAAAGGAAGCTTCCCCACTTGAAACCTTAAGATCCTAGCAATACACACTACAGGATTTGACCCCAATTTCTTATGGCCATTCATCAGAATCTCAACGATACATTGTTGACCGACCGACGAATCACAGAAATCAGTACCGTCGCTCAATTTTCGTCTATATCCCGACAGGCTGTGAAACATCGACCTCACGACGCAAGCTCGTCGGAACTGTGACACCCACTTCGTCGATCACGCGACGAACAGTTCTCGAAGCACAGCGGGCATACCTTTGCCAAACCGTCAGATTAACAACATAAGTTCATCGCCATTACGACAAAAGTTTGACTTATTACCAATATCGTTGAAAGATCAAGACTGTTATAGCGAGCAAAATTGCCTGAGAAGATATATCAGGAGGACTGGATTTTGGTCTCAGTGATGAAGTTTCATTGGTGAGAAACACATCTTGTCTCATCGACAAAGCATGAGGGAAGCATATCGGTAAGACATATATCATCAGAGTAAGTTCTGAATGTCTACCCGACCAGCTATGTGACACCATTAAGAATACATTGAGTCTTGGCGACATACTTTAGATTGAAATAGCAACAAAAGTTTGTTGAACACGTGACGAAATAGGTAAGTCATTACGGCGAAAATTCATTGGATACATTGCAAATTCGTCGAATGCTTTTTGCGGTTTGTTGCAAATTCGATGAAACAGTGTAATTTTATTTTTTTTAAATCTATTTGTTGAAATGTAGGTATATCGGTGAAAGATCGAGACTATTACAGTGATCAAAATTGGCTGAGAAGATATATTGAGAGGACTGGATTTTGGTCTCAACGATGACGTTTCATCGGTGAGATACACATCTTGTCTCATCGACGAAGCACAAGGGAAGCATATCGGAAAGACATATACCATTGGAGTAAGTTCTGAATGTCTACCCGACCAGCTATGTGATGCCGTTAAGAATACATCGGCAGGAGTCTTGGCAACATACTTTAGATTGAAATAGCGATAGAATTTCATCGAACGCACGATGAAATAGGCATGTCATTATGGCGAAAATTCATCGAATACATTGCAAATTCGTCGGACGCTTTTTGTTGTTCGTTGCAAATTCGATGAAATAGTGTAATTTTAAAAAAAAAAACTATTCGTTGAAATGCAAGCATATTGGTGAAAGATCGAGACTATTACACTGATCAAAATTGGCTGAGAAGATATATCGAGAGGACTAGATTTTGGTCTCAGCGATGACGTTTCATCTTTGAGATACACATCTTGTCTCATCGACGAAGCACGAGGGAAGCATCTCAGCAAGACATATACCATCGAAGTAAGTTCTAAATGTCTACCTGACCAGCTATGTGACGTTGATAATATTACATCGGCATGAATCTTGGCGTCATAGTTGAGATCAAAAGAATAATCATCGGGGAGACTCACCATGTCGGGGAAACTATAGAATATCCTAGCGATACATGATCTCTTGTCGATGAAGATACAAAAGAATCGAAATACTTATCAGGGTGACTCTGGGCTATATATAAAAGTAGTCAAGTTGGCCAGGCCTTAACAATGTAGGATTGATGATATCAGGCCTGTTTGCAGCAGCAATAATGATAACTATTTTCTTGGCTTTCATACAAGCCATCTCCATCAATAGCTGAGTAAGGACTCTATCTGCAACACCACTAACATCCCCAACACTACTACCATGCTAGAAACATGCAAACCAATTATGCATCACAAGTTAGAGCCTACTTCAAAAAGGTCAAACAAAATTCTCAGTCATTTATGGTCAACCTTAAACTTTCACTTATAAAAAAGCAACACACCTGTGTAGCAATAGAATCAAGCTCATCATAAAATAGGATAGAAGGAGTTGACCCTCTGGCCTTATAAAAAATGTGTCACATTAGCCTCACTCTCTCGAAACCATATTGATAACAATTCAGGGCCCTTCACACTTATGAAATTGGCCTGGCATTCATTGGCAATGGCTTTTGCAAGCAATGTCTTTCCACAACTCGGTGGTCCATAAAATAGCACTTCTTTTGAAGGAGACATTCCAAATTTTTCAAATTTCTTAGAATGCTCCACTGGATATTGAACAGTAGTGTACACAAACTCATATGAATTTTGTTAGTTCATATCTCCTTCAAAAGCAGGTTTTCTGCATTGAAAGAAAAGCAAGGCAGAAATATAGTGAACCACGTATCTCAATATACCTCTTGAAGCTCCCTCTTGACATTTTCCAACCCTCCAATATCTTCCCAAGTGACATTTGGAACTTGACAACTTGTCAATGTTTTCCCAATATTCATAAGCAAATTTACCATTATGAAAATCATCAGAAACAAACAAACTTAGGAATTGAAAATTTAGGGGCACAACAGATCAATAGTTTAAAAATGCAATCCCTACTTAATCGATATGAGAAAAATTGAACGCCTAGACATGGTTTGGAAAAACTCACAATTTCACGGATAGCGGATGGGTTGCTAGAGCCCAATGCAGTCCAAAAGTGCTAATTAGTCACGACCATTGAATGTCAGCATCTATTGTCTCATCTTCTAAGTCAATGACATCCATTTTTTCCCCAATACAATGAAGTGCAGCCTTAGTGCACAAAGCTGGAAGATCTACTCCAACATATCCATGAGTATCCTTACGAATCCTTTTGAGATCAACCTGTACCAAGAATCCTAAAGATTAATATATACTGTCGCCAAGAAAAAAAAAGATTAATAAATGCTCTCAAAATCCAAGCATTGCTTGACATTAGATCTAGAAGTACAAAAAGAAATTTAGGTTCTACAATACGTAAATCATCATAGAGCTTCATATTCTTTGTATGGATACGAAGCACTTCCAACCTGCCTACTAATCACCAAGTGGGAAGGAAAAGTGAAATTAATGAGACCACTAAAATAAAATTAAAAAACAAAGCTTTGAAACCAAATCCACACACAACACAATGTTCATAGTGAAAAGTTAGCACTTTCTTTCATCTTTGTAGATTGGTTTGATGCTTCAAACGATGCATTTCTTATATTGAAAAGTGCATTACTTACCTTATTGAGCTTCTCTTTGTTTTGAGAATAGTTTAATATTCTCTACTTAACAAGGCCAACCACATGAAGGTGGAAGCTCATTTGGCCCCTCCCCCCCCCCTCACATCACTCTCAATTCCCCATACCCGATCATATAACATTAATCATTCATTCATCCATTAATAATATATAACATTCATTCATTAACATATTCACATTCATTCATTCATCCATTAATAACATATAACATTCATTCATTAACATATAACATTTATTCATAACATATTCACATTCATTCATTAACATATTTCATTTTTCCAGTTTTTACATATTATCAAAAATATGGCTGTCATAATATGATTACAATCACTTTTTTTTTGTTTCTTTTTTGCAGCTAAAAAAATTTGAAGTGGAGTATCATTTTCAAAATCATTTTTTCCCCCCTTGAGTTGTTCTGAGCTCTACTCGTGATCTTAATGTATGCCTAGTCATGTACTCACAACGTCGACGCGACTGCAAGGTGGGGTCTGCTGCAATAGCAAAGAAATGTTAAATTGATATGTTTTATTATTATTGTTACACGTATTTCATTAATTAAAAGAACATCAGAGTGGTGCTCTTTACCTGATTGGGCCACATCCTATTCTTTATATTGTCTTATAGCCTCATGCTCAACATGTTGAACACCCTCTAAATCCTAAACTGGAGTTGAAACATGAAAGATTACATTAATTAATACACCAATTGCAATTAAACATGTTTAAAAGAACATTAGAGTGGTCCTCTTTACTTGATGGAGCCACATCATGTTCCTGATCTTGTCTAGCCTGATCATGCTCAACATGTGGATCACACTCTACATGCTCTAAAGTTGAAACACGAAAGGTTACATTGATTAATACACCAAATGCAATTAAAGATGTTTAATTGTATTAATCCATACTGCGTTTTGTATAGCACGTGAATACATCCAGTACCGGGATGCAGACCATGGACTTCATCAGCAGGTTGTGCTCCACCCTCACCATGTTGCATTCCAATGTCATGTGTAGTATTATCATTACTTATCTATGTAAAACAAATAGGCACATTATTATGGTGGAAATTAATATTGAACAGATTGCACAAGTATTCAATTTGAAATAAACTTTATTGAGTTTATTTACCTGCGTGTTGGATGTAGTGGAAGATTGTGTTTACCCAGTCAAGACTCTTAGCTATTCAGATAGGGCTCCATAGCCTTGGTCGAAGGCAATCTTCAGGTCCTCTTCTGTGGGAACTCTGTTGAAATCAAAGCCCTGCATTTTTGCATGTGATCATGAATTTTGCTTCTATGGTGTGATAAAACCAAAATTGTTTGCAATTTATTATTTAGATGCAATATTTCATTTATTGATACTTACAAATCATGTGGCTACTTTCATATAACCACCAGAGCCAAGTTTGTGTTGCCCGTGTTTTTCTAGTCTTGCCTTTGTTGCCTTCGATGTGTCAGGTAGCCTATGAAAAATTTGAAATACATTAGATTATGTAAAAAGAAAGATTAATCAGTATATAATTAAATTGTTGATAGTATCAAATACCTTCCTTGGCTCGGTGGCATCTTTCCATTCTTCTTTTCAGCCTTCTCCTTTCCATCTGACACCAAGTCCTTCCACTCCCTTTCTAAAATCATGGGGGGATGCTTGTACTTTATGTTCTTCTCTAAATGTGACCTATATTGGTCCCTCACATACTTTAGATAGGTACCAACTTTCTTAAGGACCTTGGTTCGGTTGAATGTTTTATCACCGAACAACATAACTAAATGGTTAATGAGCTCATCTTTTAAATCTTGATTTTAGGCATTCCACCGTGTACATATGGTGGGCCCGAAGAGCTCCAATGAAATATCATTTAGATGTTTATAAAAAACATCATTTCCTGCAGGAGCAAGCTATATAATTAAAAAGTTAGAAGGGCAAGGTGTTTGGGCTGCTTCCAAAGACTTAGGTACTTGCACGAATAATATAGCAGAAATGGAGGTGCTTGCATTGCGATTGGAAGTCTGTATAAAGAAAGGAATCGATTCAGTAGAAATAGAAGGTGATTCTCAAATCTGCATTCAGGCAATCACATCGGGGAAAACACCAAACTGGAAACTAGACAATTGGATAGGAGCAATCAAATCCCTTCTTTGGAAGTTAAACGAATATACCCTATCACATGTCTATAGGGAAGCTAACAAGGCTGTGGGCCTCCTAGCAAACTGTGGAGTAAATCAAGGAAAGGTAGTAAAAGTTGAAAACTACATGGAGCAGTGGTCAGGACTGCCAACACTTCTAATCACTGACAGTTTGGGTAGATGAAAGATCTTTGAAATCTCTAAAAAGTAGTATAAGCTATGTAGTAGCACAAAGCATGATAAGCATATAGTCGAATATATAGCGGCTATAAACAGGCAATTATAATGTAGGCAAATATTTCCATTTTGTAAATTAATATAATAGGGCGCTATCCCCACTGATAGCACTTAAAAATAATAATAATAATTAAAACATTTTAAAGTACCTAGGACCTTCTCTATCTTTATGGGAAGGAAATCCTTAGTCACCACAAATGTGATCGGCAATGTTCCCGTACTAGTAATACGGGAAGATCCAGGAAATGCTACTAAAACATCACTAGTAGTAGTGGCCTCTGCATCCATAGGTACTGACAGATGTAGTGGCATGTGTTCGCTGCCAGAGGGTGGACTACCGAATGCCTGCATGGTATGTGTTGCTGACATTTCAAATGACAATATAGGCACAGATCATGGGGTCGGATGATGTGTTCTATGTGCAGGAAGATCAGGATTAACACTTGTACCATCCCCTACTTCCCGGGAAACACTTGCAGTACCTTGATCATGGCCAGCAGCATGATGAGGATGCAAATAATCCTGTAAAAACAACACATATTTTAGTTCATGACATAAAAGAGTACAAAATATAAAACCATGAATGAACTTATGTTATAATTAAAGATCTCATGACAGCTTACTTCCAAGTTTTGTGCTCTCTCAGACAATATTTTAACCCTTTCTCTTATCTCATATGTTTGAGGCACTATGAATACCAACTGAAGGATTTCTTGATTACATTTTTTTTGGGCCTTCCTCATCATATCCACAGGGTTTGTGGAAAATGCAATGTCATCATCACATAATAGTGACTGCACCTCCATATGGATGCTCCCCTGTACTGCTGGTGCCTTTCCCCGATCAGCTAACTGCAACAAGAATATTAAAAACATTATCAAAATTAACCCAATAAACTCATGAAAAAAACATAATAATAAAACATTTTGCTCGTATCTAATTTGTACAATTACAATGAGGTAAACCTATCGAATAGAAGCGCCTAAAGATGGATCACAATCTGCGCTCTGGGTCGGAGCCTTCCTTGTATGATCAATGTCCCTCTGTGACAAAAATTAAATATAAAAAACATTACCGAAATGAACCAATAGACTTACAAAAAAAAACATAATAATAAAATGCTATATTGGAGTCATTAATTGGAGGCTGGGTAAAATGGTATATTGTACATACCACCCCCATAGTAACTATTTTTTTATCTAAGTGATTCAAATTGTAATCAATTAGCAACTCTTCCCTTGCAGTTATTGATTTTATCACACATACGAATACACGATTTCCCTCTCGCGCCTCAAATATACAATTGGGTTGCTTATTTGTTGACTCGGGTCATGTACTATTTATAAACCCTGCAATATTCCCTGATGCTTTTGCCTCCCGTCAATGTACCTAGCCACTCCTTTATTTTGATCCTTATCTTTTAGTTGTATATAATTTGTTGATAGTGCATACCTACGCATACTTCATGTATATCGAACTAGCTGGATCCAATCTTTGTAACTGTAACAAGGTCCAACATACTCCATCAACTCAATAACTTTATGGTAACAGACCTTTATGCCGTCCATGCAAAATAGGCCCAAACCATGTAATGACGATGGTGCTATGCGATATATCCTCTTGTTGACACAAAGATTAGTGTTTATTGGAGGAAGTTCCTTGAGTACCCATTGTTTCTATAGATGTTTGTACCTCAAGGGCACCTCGATGTCATCTATGCTCTCATAATCATAAGAACATGACCCCCCTTCAGCAAGAAAAAATTCCATGCGTTTACAGAAATTTTCTTCTAATCTTTTGACCTCTAGTTGATCTCCCTCTTTTAGACCTACTACATGTCTCGCTTTCCTCTTCTCTTCCTGAATTTCCCTCGCTCGAGGAAGACAAATCTGACAAATGCCTATTTGGTGGTACCTGCACTCATAAGGATGTTGGATGAAGTTATTTCATGGTGATGTGATCCAAAGGTGACATTATGATTAATCTATTATTTCATCGCTAGAATTTGACAGGTTATAAGGTAATCAAGTCTTGATAGATTGCAAGTTATTGTTACTATCGTCCAAATGTGTCCATCACAAATCAAATCTACTTAACGTTTTGACTCTCAAACTTTGTAACAAGTGTTAAATGTGACTATGGTCCACCAGTTACACAACGAAAGTGTCAAATGTATTCTCTAATTGTAATCAAAGGACTTTTGCTCTTCATTCAAGTAAATAAACTTGAAGGGAAACACCACCAAGTAGTTTATTGGACACCTACATGACTAAAAATAGAAGCAAATTTACATTTAAATTCCATATGTCTAAGTGGTTAATGGGGAGGGAGTGTGTACTAGGCCTAGTAAAGTCATCATAAGTTTATGCTTTGGCAATAAAAAATGTTTTAAGTCATCTTAAATCTTCCTATGTCTAATTGCTAGGAGACTTTTGATATGTTTTAAGGTAGGATGAGTGGTCGCATCAATGTTCTAATTCTCTATGACAAGGTTTCAACATCTTCAAATAGTGAAAGTTAGTGCTTATAGTCATTTGAAACAACAACATTTTGATTATGTATGATGGTAGGATTTGATAACTTAAAAGAATTGGCTACCCAACAAACTTAAAGTTAAAAGAAACTTTTTCAATTTAAGGGGTTAGCACTTTCTTTCATCTTTGCATATTGGTTTGATGCTTCAAATGATGCATTTTTTATCCCACTTCTATCATATTGTATTCCCATCCCATTGCAATTGTTGGAGGAGTTGATACCAAAATTTCATATCAGATACCATGTTCTTGAAGCAATTTTCTGTGTTTTTTATAATTTTTTTGAAGTTCTTTTGTGTTGTATGGATCCATACAAGCTTGAAATGCTCTAAGATCATTGGTGTAGATAAATATATGTGTTCCCTTTCATTTGCATTTGTTTTGAAGTTCTCAATAACTGTTTTGTGGGATTAAACAATCAAATACAGGGACTACCCTGTTGTGCTTGTGTAAGGGTTTAAGGGCTAAATAGAAATGACATCCACCAATCCACCCACTGTCTTGGAACTGTAACTTGATGGATTGGTGTGCATCATGGTGGATTTGATGGAGTTTCAAATCTTGTTCTTTAAATTCAATTCATGTTTTGCCCTTGTCTTGGCTTGTTACATTGTTTGGGAGGAACCTAAGGTTGGGTTTTACCTTGGCTTTCATAAAGATCCTAATGTTCCATGTAAAACCTTGGGTGAGATATATTCGTCTGTTACCTTTTTGGAGTGGGTATTAAAATGACTTATGTGTCATTGTTTTGAATTAAGGTCTTCATTTGAAGGTCCTTCATGCCAAGGTTCCTTTTATAAAGCATTTTGGACATTAAACATTTAAAATAAAAAATACCTTCATTTGAAATTCTTGACATGGCATCATTTTTGAATGAAGGTCTTCATTCAAAGGTCATGACGACATCACCTTCAAATTAAGGTTCTTCATTAACTGGTATTTTGTAATTTTGAATGTGTGATAATAATTTAGGGTTGATTCAAAATTCACTAGGTGGGATGCAGACATTCAAAAAACTTGGGTCAAATTGAAACGCCCCAAAGCTTAGTCCAAAGGGAATTTGAAAGTTGACAGGAGACTGGTTAAGTGGCAAGGTCCGGGTGAACTTCCATGGAAGTTGAACTTTGACAGAGCGGCCAAAGGTAACCCAAGTAAATTTGGTGCGGGTTGCATCATTAGGGACCAAGCCAGACATTGTGTATGGGCTGCCTCAAAAAACATAGGTGTCTGTACTAACAACTTGGCAGAATTGGAGGCACTCATGTTAGGCATTCAGATGTGTGTTAGCAAAGGTATAAGGTCAGTGGAAATAGAAGGAGACTCAAAAAATTGCATAGACACAGTAATCAACGGTCGATCTCCAAACTGGAAAATTAATTGTTGGGTCGGTCAAATAAAATCTGCATTGAGGATGGGATCGCATCACCTTAGGTGTGAAACTGGTAGGTGGAAGATACCCAAGGAAACTTAGGAAGAAATAATTTGTATTTTTTGCAACAAAGGGGTTGTGGAAATAGAATGACACTTCATCATGGAATGCACTGCGTACGAGGATATCCGTAGTCAGCATGGTAATAGTTTGAAAGTGGATAGTATACACCAGCTATTTGTGGAAGATAAGATTAATCAAGCGGCTAGCCTTCTATTCAAAATTTATAGCAGGAGATCCGACTTGGAAAAGAGCATGAAGACAAATTAGGCCTGTTGTTTCTCAGTCCCATAGACTGTTTAGTCTTGTGGACGTCATTAAAATCTTTCATTCATTCATTCATTGAACAACTACAAGCTCAGGCACGCCTGTAGAGAAGCAAATAAGGCGGCGGGCTGGTTAGCAAATGCAGGCATCGATCAAACAACCAAACTAATAGTTGATTCCAATATGGAGCGATGGGATGGGCTGAAGGAGATTGTCATTCAGGAATTAGTAAAAAACCCTACCTAATCCTATTAGCCTACGGGTAAATGGCCCATTATTGGTAGTTTCTGGTCTTGACGGCGTACTCGCGCTGAGGACTTGTCTTGGGGTGAATCTTACTCATTTCTCTCCTACATTGGCCTTCGTGTTTTCTAGTGGACAAGACCCATTGCTTCTAGCAAACGTATCCATCCCATGACATGGCTGGAGTGTAAGCAGTCAAAATCCCCGGTCTCTTTCCCCAAATACCTACTATACATCAAATCAGGAAGGGGTCACATGGGTGCTATAATTATGTTATCTAAGTATGGTGTTGGCTTGATCCGAATCATAGTGTTGGTCTTCCCATGCCTGGGTTTGGTACAAACGTAAGGCTATTAATAGTTGGTCTCTCCATCAACTTTCTACTCCCGATCCAAGTTGGCTATATGCAATATGGTTTACCTTTTTGGTGTCGACTGTCTATGCATCAAGGAACCTGCAATGGCACAGTGTAAATGGCTCTTCGTCATTCCTAATCCAGCCATAAGAAATGAGGTGGTCGACCTGGTCATTGCGGTCTTACCGCTGGAGCAACATTGGTGTGATGGTAGAGTCTACGAGCTTATTATATGCGCCCTTGTCAACATCACGAAGGCCAGGGAGGTGGTGGTGGAAAAACTGGATGGCTTTGTCGAGATTGGTAATGTCGCGGCGGTGGCTAATTCTATTCTGAATCTGAGCGATGAGGGATGGGTAAGCTTCCTCAAATACTTCTTCGACCCTGCCATTCTGGATATAACGTCCGACGAGTAAGTTACCAAAGAGGAGGATGATGACTCGAGCGGGAATGAAATGCAGGAAGTGGCAGCTCAGGAATGTATGGTTGCAGTGGAAAAATTTCGTAGTAATGCTTGGGAAGTATTTAGTGTGGGAGTTAAAAATGCCAATATGTTAGCTTTCAACAACTTTATGCACTCTGATTTGTCTTGGCTTTGCGAGGCCTATCTGTAGCGTCTGTTAAGGATCGGGGATATTCTCGCTGCCATTTTCCTACTCATAGAATGAGTAGGGTTTGTTTTCCTATGCTATTCAAAAAATCATACAATTGTACTTGGGTGTTACCCCCTATTATTGGTAACACTTACCTATAAAAATAAAAATAAAAATTTAGGGTTGAAAATAAATCCTTTTGAGCCTTTTATAAATGAAAGGACATTGGATGCAATCATATGCCTTGTCAAACTTTTAACTTAATAGTAAGGGCATCATGAGTAGTTTGTTGGGCCCATTCAACAATCTCCGATGCAAGGATTTAATAGATGACCAAACAGTGCAAGGGGAAATCAGAGAGTCAAAGAAAGAGACTTTGTCATTTCAAGAGGCTCTAAGGCCAAGCGAAAATAAAAAAGAAAGTATTATAGTAAGCAAAGAGAGTGGGGCAGAAAAGCTCCACAAAAATTTGGACTCCTATAGTCCCACATCCACTACTCTGCTATGGTCTTTGGAGCTCTATGTGAATGAGCTCATGAACATGAAGAAGAGGATTGAATTGTTAGAATGGAAAGGGTTGTGTGATGATTCTAGGCTAAAAGAAATATTAGAAGCCAACTGGAATCATGCAAGAGAAAACAAGCTACTCAAAGAGCAAGTAATAAGCTTGCAAAGTAATATGGAGAGAGGTCAAGAAGAGCTGGCTGTGTTAACGCAAGGTTTAGAACAGTCAAAGACAACAGAAAAACAGAATTCAGAGGCAATGTTGGTAAATGACATAGCACAACTAGAAGCGATCCAATCAGCAATCTCAAACATGTAACAAGTGAAAGTAAACTAAACGATCAAATAGAAGAAGCCAAATCTTGGGCACAAGTCATAAGTGGATCATCAACCACACAAAATGAAATTATCGGGAAACACATAAAGATGCAATTAAGAGAAGAAAAAGTCAAGCAAGACAAAGTGAGGAACATCATCATCAAAGGTTTGAAGGACTTTGAGGAAAAAGAGAGGACTGATATTTTAGCAAGGGACTTTCTCAAGGACCAACTAAAGTGGGTAGGCAATATTCAGCAGGCAAGTAGGATTGGAAAGAAAACAGAGGCAGGAAGAGATAGGCATGTAAGAGTTGTCTTAAGTAACATGGAAGACAAGATTGCGATCATGAGGAAGAGGGGGTCTCTTAGAGGCACTCAAATCTACTTGGATGAAGATCTAACATTCGATCAGCAGGAAGAGCGAAGGAAGGAATGGGTGAAAGTGAAATCAGCAAGAGATGCCAGAAAATGGGCATGGCTAAAAAATGGGAAAGCTCAAATTCGCGAGCGGTTACCACATAATAAATAGGAATTTGGGGCCCCACGAGAGAATTTACACATGGTAAGTTGGAATTGTAGGGGTTACCCATGGAGAAGAGGACAAGGTTGGGGCCCATAGAAGAAGGGAAAGACATTATCATTCTTACGGAAACACATGAGCATGATGGTTGCAAAGTTCCGTATTTTGAAGGATATGTTAAAATCTCAGTGTGGAATGAAGGGACTGAAATAGGTAAGGGACATGGTGTGATTGCAGCCCTAATAAAAGAAGCTTGGGGAGTGATAATAAAAGTTGAAAAAGTGGATCCAAACAAGCAGTTTATATGGTTAAAGATAATTGAAAATGAGACTATAATTTGGCTAGTTGCATGCTACTTTTCCCCTAAAAACTTGAAGATCTACAAGAAGAGAAAGATGGATAATGAGGATCCATTTGCTGCCTTAAAAAAGGACATTTGTGTTTTTAGCTCTTCGAGAGAAATAGTGCTAATGGGGGATTTTAATGCTAGGACTGCCAACAATCAATCCATTCAGTTGAGGAGTAGTGGGGGGGAGGACAACAATCCTCTTTGGCTAGAGGAAGAGGAGGTTCAGCCTTGGGAAAGGACCTCGCAAGATGGTAGTGGGGGTGTGTCACACTTTGGGGTGGAGCTTCTTGGCTTGTGTAGCTTATATGGCATGGTTATTTTTAATGGAGCAGTATGAAAATGTGGTCAGATTCAGGCAGTATCACTTGCAAAACCTACAATGGGCAAAGTGTGGTGGATTATGTATTATGCTCTCAAAATTATGTCCCTAGGCTGTTGGAGTTCAATATTGGGTGCTGTCCTATTGGTCTAAATTCTGATCATATGCCTCTTTTTGTTAAGTTCGGCATTCATGATGGCAATCAGCAAGAGGGGAAAACTCACCATTCTCATAAGAAGGCTCATTCACAATGCAAAATCCTTATGAATCATGAAAATAAAGAAATCTCTGTTGTTGCGTTGGATCATCAACTTCAAGAAAGAAAAAGCATACCATGCAATGAGAGCAATGAAAAAATATTCACATTAGAAGCAATATGTTGGTCCCTCTTATTCACAAAGCTCTTGAAGGTTGTAAGAGATCTCGGACCAAGAAGGGGATTTCAAATACTTTTCCTTCTAATCCGTGGTATGACGAAGATTGCAAGGCAGCAAAGAGATCGGTCAAAAAGAATATGTTAAACAAAGAAACTAAAGTATTTTACGAGAAGTTGGTAAAATCAAAGAAAGAAACCTATGTGAATTTAAAAAGGGAAGAGTTAATTTCTATGGGAAAACACAACCCCAAAAGATTTTGGAGAGAGCTGCAGCAAAAGAAAAGTCAGGTGGAAAATAATATCACTAGAATGCAGTGGCTAGAATTTGTGAAACTCTTGTATGAATGACCAATGGAGAAAAGAATGCCCCCTTTAATTCATATCTCAAGAGAGCTCTTCTTGGAAGAAGATATCAAGAAAGGTATAAATAATCTCGCAAGTGGTAAGGCTCAAGACATTAATGGGCTGCAAGCTGAATTCCTAAAGTGGGGTTGTGATCTCCTCACACCTCACATCAAATACATCTTTAATAACATTACTCAAAATGGCTTTCCAGCTGAATGGACTACCAGTGTCATCATTCCCTTACACAAAAGTGGGGATATCAATAATCATTCTAACTACCATACTATCATGGTCAATCCTCTTCTTGGTAAACTTTACGGGAGCATGTTAGAGCGCAGAATCAATAATTGGGCTGAAAAGGAAGGTAAAAGGGAAAAAGGGCAGGCTGGTTTCAGGCCAAATCATTCCACCATTGATCATTGCACAACACTTAGACACTTCATTGAGAAAGCTTGGGACACTCAAGGGGGTGAAGCTTTTTTTTGTTTCGTTGATTTCAAAAAAGCCTTTCACACGGTGCCTCGGGACAAACTTTGGAACAGAATGGAGGAACTTGGTATTCCTGATGAGCTTAGAGCGGCAGTTCATAAACTTTATGAGAATGTTAGAGCTAAAATTAGAACAAAAGATGGTATGTATGAATGCTTTGGTAGTGACATTGGGGTCAAACTAGTAGGTGGGTTGTCCCCAAGGAAGCCTGGGAACAAAGAACTTGTATTTTTTGCAGCAAAGGGGTTGTGGAGACTGAATGGCACTTCATCATTGAATGTGTTGCTTATGCTGATATCCATATCCAATATGAAGACAATTTGAAGGTGCACAATCTAAATGAGCTCTTTAAGGAGAGTAGGCTCCTCAAAACTGTTGGCTTCTTGGTCAAGAGCTGTAAGAGGAGGACGGACATGGAAAAGAATTTGAAAATGGTTAAAGTTCCGACGCTGGGTCCCATAGACTAATGGTCTTGTGGACGTCATTAAAATCCATTCATTCATTCACTATCAAGAAATCCAATTTGTTTACCTCTATGACTATATCTCAAGCAATAGGTTTAATTGTGATGGCAATGATATTGACAAGGATTTTGTAATCTAGGTGTTGAGAAGCATAATTGGCCACCATTCTAGGAAAGATACTTCATTCTCACTTTTAGGTATTAAAATTTAACAATACGTAGATTGATGAAAGAGCCCAAAGAGCCTTTCTCCATGTTATCCAAGTACACATAGCAGCGGTCTTCTCTTATATGGTTGGACATGATTTCAAGAACTTAGCTAGGAATTATTCATTTAACCTAAGGTTTTCTCATAATGCCATCATTGGAAAAGTATGATCAAATTCTTCTATTATGAAGAATTGGTCTATGTGCCTCTAGTGATCACTATAAAAATGTGAAATACTAAGCTATTTTATTTTTTTTGTCTTATCTTATACCATTTTATGAGAATGGGGGGGCCAATGTACGAGAAGATCTTTGGAAACTAGGCATGAAAATTGCAGGTTAAAGAGAATGGGGGTGCCAAACTTACAGTACTCATTTTCCCTTGGTCATCGATTTTCCCTGAGTGCCCTCAACCTGGTCCTTGGCATTGGTATTGACCTTGTTTTAGCTCCAAACTCTTCGTCGGCACTGGTATTGACCTTGCTTTCACTCCTCCAAACTCTTCCTCAATGCTGGTATTGACTTTTCACTTGTCCAATTTGACAAGCTACAACCTGCTTTAGTTAGGTTTTAGAGTATGTTAATTAAATTTAAAATTATGGCACCATTTAGAGTAGTGAATATAAAGCAAGTAAAGCCTATTATGGCGCCATTTAGAGTAGTGAATATAAAGTAAGCCAAGCCTATTATAGTCATGAGGGAAATAATAAAGCTCCTAGGATACTTTTTGAAACCATTTTCCTTGGTTAAAGGGAGGCCATAAAATATACCTTTGGATTTTTTCAATCTTCAAATATGAGGATTTGCAAGGTTCTTAGCAACATGAGTAATGGAAATGTGTGCAACAAGAATTTTTAAACACACATGGAATCTCCTTGCCAAAGAAAGGGGCTTCATAATTTAATATGATAATTTTTCTGAGCTCTAGAAATAATATGTTTCCTTAAAGAGGAAGGAGAAACCTAAAAGGTAAAAGAGATGCTTAGGAGTCTCAACACTTCCTTATGATCAACCCCCTTCTATCCATAGGAATTGAACAAATTGGGCTTGGCTAAGAATGATTTCCTATAACATTGAGTTTTATACCACTATATATTTGACCTTAAAGCTTTCCAGAAAATATCTAGGCATTGAATATCCTAA
This sequence comes from Sequoiadendron giganteum, assembly GCA_007115665.2. Lineage (NCBI taxonomy): Eukaryota > Viridiplantae > Streptophyta > Pinopsida > Cupressales > Cupressaceae > Sequoiadendron > Sequoiadendron giganteum. The sequence goes on from CM021102.1 coordinate 384,772,131, forward strand.
ATAATGTCATGTTTGTTCTCCAAGAGACTGAGAAAGGAGACATTAGAAAAATGACCATTGAATAGTTGGGCTATAGAGTTACGAAAAGTAGCACCTTTATTAAGTTAGTAAGGTGAATTTATTAATGTTAATCTTAATATTCCAACACCCTTTGTTAATGTTTTCTATCCTATCTTTATAACCCTAACCACAACCAAAACTCTAACCCCAACCCTAACCCTAATTACCTAACCCTAAATATTTTTTATTTTATTAATTAGTTGCATTCACTCTAATAACCCTAAACCTATCCCTAAACTTAATCCTAGCCCTATCCCTGGCCCTAATCCTAACCCCAACTCTAAGCCAAATATAAAAACAACCCTTAATTGTAACAATAACCCTAAAACTTAATTCTAGATATAACCCTAATACTATAATCCCTAATTTTAATCCTAAACCCTAACCCTAATTTCATATCTAATCCCAACCATGACCAAAACTCTAAATCTAACCCTAACCATAAAACATAAACACTAATCTAACCCTAATCCTAACTCTAAACCTAACACTAACCTGAACACTAAATCCTAACCCTAATTAAATACCCAATCATAACCCTAAATTGTAACATGATCCTTTGAATTGGATACTACATAAAAATTATGTGTTACAATCATTGCTTCAAATGTTGGCATTTTTACATTGGGATGCATATATTTTTAAAATCAACAAAATCTTTTAATGTCTTGCCAAAATTAATATTATTAATTGTAATATCAAACTTATAAACATGTATGCAAAATAAGAACATAAATAAGAAATATATGGTAATAGTTTCTTCAAAAAAAAAAGTGATGTGGACTACAAGGACTAATATAAGATATCCACAAAAGAGATCTACATTGAAAATATTGTAGGGAAATTCAAGAAAATACAATTGGTAGATGCAAAGCCAAATAAATGTGAAATTGTGTACTATATTGATTTTAGAATATACACAAAATGGATTTGTTGAAAAGGTTTTACAAACTTTCAAACAAATGCAATTGGTAGATGCAAAGAAAAATTCCACAACCTTCACCAAAATCCTTATTGGTTTCCTTAATATGGGAGATTTGGAACAAGGTATAGACATCCATCAAAGCATAATATGAAGATGAATTTTTTCAAATGTTGTGGTTGTAGATGCCCTTTTAAAATTTATACAGAATGTGGAAGGATAGAAAAAGCTTGTGAACTATTTGACAAAATGTCTCAAAGAATTGTAATCTCTCAATTTATTTTAGTGTCTATTTTGTTATACCCCATGTCCCAAATTGGGTATAACACAATAGACACTAAAACAAATTGATAGATTGTTATGAGGGTAGTGATGAGACTTTTCTAATTAGAGTGTATTCCATGAGATTACAATTATTCAAGGCATTGTGTCAAATAGTTCATGAGCTTTGTCTATCCTCCCACATTTTGCATAGATTTCAAAAGGGCATCTACAACCACAAGATTTGAGAAAATTCATCTTCATATTATGTTTTCCTTATGATTGGTTGACTCTTATACTAAATTAATATGTTGAATTTATGTTTCCTACTTGATCTAACTATCCACAAATGGCAATTTAACAGTGGAAAGATATGATCCTACTTCGGTATAAATTGTATATGCAATATCAAGGTATGAATTAATATGTTCAATTAAGAGATGTTAAATGAAATGAATAAAACTAATATAATGTAAATAAGGGAGACCAGTGCCTTATTGGGTAAAACAGAGTCAAATGAAATCCTTTAATGAATGGTTTCTATCTAGCAGGTCCTCTAATTGTTTGGCGTATAACTATGAGTTTACAACTGGTATAAACATGCAAGAGTGTAATTGATAAACCCTACTTGAGGCAGAATATCAAATCTAATTATCTGATTCTTCTTACTTATCCAAATGGCATTCCTAGATTACTATAATTTATTGAAAGGAATTTTAATTCTTCTTTAAAGAATCCAATAAACCAAATCACACAGAAACAACAAATGTGTACTAATAAATTGAATATATACTTGATACTTCAAGTTAAACAATCAAGAAACATCAGATTGGAGACAATCAAATAATCGCAAGAATCCAACAAACAATTGATACCAGAATGAAGCCACTAAATCAACAATCTTTCATTGTCTCCTTCAAAATTCATACATGCAACATAGTCTCCTTGAATGTCATAATTTCTGAAAATGTAATGCTTACAGCAGTCTATCCTATTCTAATTCTATCTTCTACCCCTTTACATTTAGCCAACAATGGATACTTATACATCAGTTTGCAAAAGGACGTGCCTTTTCAAAAAGGTTTAAAGCATAAAAGGTTTAACAAATCCACTATTAACTAATTTCTCTTAAGCCACAAATGGACTGCAGACATATGCTCCTTATAATCCTCACGCTCATGAGTGTCGGCATCTCCCAATGCATCGTGGATCACAATCTCCATCGTTATCATTTGCTCATTTTGCTCACATGCTGCATCCAATATCACATCTTTCACAGTGGCTGTCTCCAGCATCCCTTGGAGTATTGTTTCGCACTCACTTTTCCATGTAGTCACTTCCTTTGTTTTCTCTTCATCATCACATAACTCAGTCAATCTATCTTCGGCAGCCCCTGTCAATTCCTACATATCCCCTTGTAACTCCTCAAAGAAATCCCTGTGCCTATCCATAATACAATTGGCATTTTCAATCTCAGCTTCATCACTAGGAGTGTCCTGCTCCAATTCCTCAATTCTTTCCTGAATTCTTCTATCCACTGTCCTGTGCTCCTTTATTGCATCTACGTACTGTGAATGTTTTCCCCAGATTTTATTTAACCAAGTGGTTAAAACAACCTGCCTTTTTTTATTATTGTAGCAAATGCATCCATTCTCCCTTGAGAGTATGCAGTTGACCCTTCACAACGGTCTTTTTTCTGTGAACTCTCACCTTGAGTGAGCATCCTTGTTGGTTCTATTACACCACCTACCAATTCTTTCAAGTGTTCATTCTCTCTCAACATCCTCTCACTATTGGGTTTGTACATCTCCCTTTCCCTTATCAATGCTTGGATTTGGGCTTTATTCAACTTGGCTATATTTATCCCAATATCAACAGTCGCTATAGGATCAACCTCCCTAGCCTTCAGGGTCATGACATGTCTGAATGCCTTTTCAGTATCAATAACAATTGCTTTCTTGTGAGGAGGATACAAGGCCCAAATCATCAATGTTTCATCATCAGGATTGTATCTTGATCCTGTGTATACCTCCGTCACCTTCTCTATACTGAGCTTATGCGTAGCATTGTTATCTTTTAAGAAACTATCAAAAACTAATGCAGAATTCATATCCAAACCTGAAAAAATCATAACACCTGCCTTTTCAAGCAGCTCCCTCCCCTTTTTAGGGGTCACGTCAATCATCTCTTTGTCTACTTCATCCTTTAAGCTTTTTAACAGTTGATCCTCATTCCCTGGAGTGACATTGTCAACTTGTCCCCTTATCTCTTTCCCTTTTTGCTGATATAAAAATGTCTTAAACTCTGAGGTCTTTATAAATTCATCATTTGATATGAAAGACCTATAGTCTTCATGTCTTGTATCTACATCCATGGTTTCCTCAACATCTGTTTCTCTCGCAACATAGGCATACTCCTGAGTCTTCATTCTTGAAACTTTCTCAGATGAGCTTTGTGGCTTGTCTATTTCTGAAATCCCCTTAATGGAGGATAACAACTTAGCATCCACCAACTCCTGATTATGTTTTTCAATCACAATTTCAGCTTCCTCTACCTCCAGGTTTTTGATAATGTCATCAGATTTAAAGGGCACATGATGGTACCCTCCGAGATTTATTTTTTGTCTAGTAGAGTGGATATACCCTTCTGGATCAAAGTTCTTTCTCACTGGTGCTCTTGTCATGTTGTAGTGCAATAATTTATCCAGAATCAGATCATAACCTTCCTTGGCTAATATAGTGAAATCACTAAAACACAATGTATTGGGCATAAAATCCTGTTTCCCATATGAACTTAAGTTCATAACACTGGAGTAATCCATTTGCCTAACAATTTCTAGGTATGCAATTCTATCTAGGACAGTTCTGGGCAGAATGAAAGGTGTACCCTCAAAGCCATAAACCCTAATCATTGTGGCATTCTCTAAGCAATACCAATCCCCCTAGTTGTGGTTAATTGGTCCATTTTAATCTCTAGGCCTAAGAAACCTTTTTACTTGTTCAGATAAAGAATAATCACAAGGATGGTTAAAAATCTATACAAGGGTTTCACAAAGAATTCTTCAAAATGCAAGAAATTTGAATTGACAAACCTGCTATCCCAAACAGCAGTCCATAATTGAATAGGCAATGGCCTACCTTCCTTGTCGGATTGTGAAATCCTCAGCTCTCGGGGCCATAAACCTAACTCTTGTCCAAAATACAACACTAAGTGCATCAGCAGTGAGTAATTTTTGAGATGGAGAACAGAAGCACCACTCTTTATCACCATCAAACCTGCATCTAGCTCCTTAAAAACATTTGCAGCATAGTCAAATGATCTAGAATTGTGATACTGAATGTTTGCAGCAATCACCATGGGCACAACCACCATATGATCAGGTACCTCCATCTCTAATACCTATCCCATTGAGTAGTAAGTATATTTTAGGTAAGGTTCGAAGAGGTATACATGAAAGGGTGGCCCCTCACTAACTTCCATTGGAGTAGGTTTGTCATGACACCTAATTATGTGTAGAGGTAACCCCCACCCTTTATAAATGGTGTCCATCCTTCTAAACTCACTATCAAGCTCTTCACTCACTACTTTCTCACTCCATATTCCCTCCATTCTGAAAACCTCAGCAATTGCATTCTCAGATACATGTATCAATGGATTCCCTGACAAATCACATATAGCTTTGTTTTTTGAATCATAGTGTCAAGCCAGCAATTTTACCACTTCAACGTCAATAAAAACATTAGGGCACACTAATTTCCCTAAATTGAGCCTCCATGGATTGCATACTGGCTCAAAGTGATTTCTCTTGTGGTAATGGAAATTGAATAACTCATAGCCTCTAATCGAAGTCCAAACATCACCTATAAATTTGCATTTGTCGTCCAATTTGTCAACTTCCGCTTTGAGTTGTGTAGAACACCTAGCTTTAGGTCCAAAACCAGGTAACTAGTCTATGAGGTCTTGATTTATCTTCCTTTCAGTACCTTCTAGTTGCAACCCAATCTTTTGCTTTTTCGCTTTTGATTGGCTTCCCTCCCCAAGTTTTCTTCCCTTTAGTTTTCCTGAACCAGTGCCTTCCATAATTCAAATTTTTATGAATTCTAAGAGGATGAGAAACTTACTGTAACTTTCTTGCAAACTCAAGCCAGGTGAATGCCTTAATTGCTTTGTCAGTTCCCTTGCTCTCCTTGCTTTGAATTCTGTGAGACAATGATTTCAATTGATCATACCCTGATATGCAAAATCTCCTACGCTTCGTGGTGCCATTAATGTCTTTACTGAGACATGAATGCTAGAAGTTTTTTTTTTCAAAATTCTCGCTATCACATCAGGGCTCATATCGGCAAGACATTTCAAATTTCTGGCCGATCCACCTGTTCAACATTCACCCGTCTGCCAAGACGTCTTGTAGTTTCCCCAACATAACAAGTCTCCCCGATAGTTTCTTTCCTTTTGCTTTTTATATCGCCATGACTTTCACTGAAACAACTATTGCTCAAACTTAATGAATCGGGCCAAAGGTTATTTGCCTTACTCTGAAAGTACTTTGTCTCACCGAGATGTTTACTTTATCGACTTATGTCACCGAGACCAAGCAATTTGTTCTGCCGACAAAATAATACTCGCTGTGATGTCTCTTAGATCTCCCCGCGGTGACATGTCTCACCGATACGCCTCTTCTTCGGCAAGATAACGAGCATCATCTTATCGATACCCTTTATCTCTGCATGCTCAATTGTGTCAGTGTAACCTGAGGGGTCGGTAAGACTTTTATGAACTCTTCCCGGCATCATTTGTCTTACCGATTGAGTCCTCCTTTTGCTTTATCAGCAAGACCAATAGTGCTTCGACCAGTGTTTTGAAATCTCTCTCCGATGACCAAAGTCTCTCCGATAGACTTTAATTTTCTCCAATCAGCAAAAGGTAACTTAGCTCGATATGACCTCACACCGTCACACCGATACCTTTTGTCTTGCCAATAAGTAATACAAACCTGCATTCTCCTAGTGTATAAATTTATCAGTATGACCCGTCTGATGTCTCGCCGATAAGATCACATCGGTAAGACATTTAAAACCTCTAGCCAATCCGCCTGTTCAAAGTTCACCCATCTGCTAAGACGTCTTCTAGTTACCCCGACATCACAAGTCTCCCTGATATTTTCTTTCTTTCTGCTTTTTTATCACCATGACCTTCACCAAAACAACTATCACCCAGACTTAATGAATCGGGCCAACAGTTCTTCACCTTACTCCGAAAGCTTTTCATCTCACCGAGATGCTCACTATATTGACTTATGTTGCCATGACCAAGTATTTGTTTTTCTAACAAAATGATACTCGCCATGATGTCTCTTAGATCTCCCCATGGTGACATGTCTCACTGATACGCTTTTTCTTCGGCGAGACCATGCGCATTGTCTTCTCGACACCCTTTATCTTCGTATGCTCAGTTCTGTCAGTGTAACCCGAGAGGTCAATAAGACTTTCTGAATTCTCCCCAGCATCGTTTGTCTCACCGAGTGAGTCCTCCCCTTGCTTTATCGGCAAGACTAATAGCGCTTCGGGTATTGTTTTAAAAACTCTCTCTGATGACCAAAGTCTCTCCTATAGACTTTACGTTACTCCAATCAGCAAAAGGTAATTTAGCTCGATGTGACCTTACATCGTCACTCCGATACTTTTTGTCTTGCCGATAAGATATACAAACCCACATTCTCTCTGTGTATAACTTGATTGGTGTGACCCTTCTGATGTCTTGCCGATACGTTTAGGATATGTATATTATCATCGATGAGACCTGCATCAACATAGGCCGATATTTTCATATGTAAATATTTTAATGTCAGATGAAATTTATGGGGCGTTATGTCACAATTTTAAATCGGATTTTGGTAAAAAATGCTATGTGAGGATTTTTATGTCTGCATTATGAATCTTTTTTGGGAGACTAATAATCATGAATAAATAATGAATTTGTCAAAATTTCATAGTTCCAACAACATGAAGGTTTGATGTTTCATGACAGTACTAGCATTTGAGTTATAATGATATATTTAGAGCTCATGGCTCTCCTTGGTATAAACATATCACAATTTTGAATAATATAATCAAGGGTTATGGCATTCATCTCACTGTTATGGTGTGTATGATTTCCATTTTTTCTTTAATTCAAAGAGTAAATTAAAATGCTTGGATGGATTCATAGATGGATATGTTTGTAAAGGGATTTGATAAGAAGTATTCAGTTAGGAAAGAAATTGACACTATTGTAATGCAATATTGTCAGAGATCTTATATGTTATGTGTTTGAACCTGTTATGGAAATCTAAATATTTTTGAATTCAACTCCCCAATAGTATTGGCACTGGAGTAAATCGTATGTGTTTGTAAGGTTCTGTGTCTATTTGTCTTAGCTTAGTGAGAGGGAGGTTGGATGAATCAATCACTAATTCATGCTCTAGGTCTTGTTTGGAAGACCTCTAAGGTGTCTCACTCCACCATGTCAACCTATAGGACCTTCTCTTACTTAGGATCCTCTGGTCTCTCCTTTCCAACCCCAACTACCAACATAATTCTTCCTACCAAGTCCACCTTGGTACAATCTTGCAACTCTAACCTTAGCCCTTAAACCACCCTAAAGGCTACAATCCTCCCAAATCTTGAATTTAGCTTTGTAGAGGTGAGGAGGTGCTTTCATAGGCTTCAATCCATCCTACCAAGGATTTTAGGGATCCACCTAACTCCATTTTGTAGTTGCTTTCACCAAACCCTCATTTTAGGCCTAGAACCTAGGTTTTCTTCTCCGAGGGATCAGGGTTTTCCACAAGGTTCTTCCAAGTAACCCCCAATATTTTCTTGGGATTCTTGGTTCTTATGTCCACCACTCAAAGATTATTGGAGCCTTGGGCCTCAACTAGCCGTACAAAGCTCTAAACTAGAAGTGGACAAAAGTAGGCCTTTTTAAGCCCTTTTCCTGACCACACAGCAGACTGTCAAGTCTTTCCCTCACCATATGGATTGGTGGAGTCTCCTCCTTGTTACCATAGCTTAGTAAGCCTCACATCTTCCCTCTCCAATAGGAATTTTTTCTTAATCTAACACCTCTGCAATTTGTAGTGCTATGCACTTTGGTCTTTCCTAGTCGGGCTCTTCCCTGGCTCGCCTAGGAGAAGACTTCCATAGTGGCTCTGATGCTATCAATGACTCCTAACCCTGCATTATGTACAACCATGGAGTCTATTCACTATTCCCAATGGGCCATACAATTTGTACAGTGGGAAAGTGAACTAACCCTCCATTCTTCTAACACTACCTGGTTCAGGCCAGCAACTATAAAGAAAGCAAACTCAACTATAAACAATGCTTGAAACTAAACTAAGAAGCTAACTACTACCACACAATGCTTGAATAACACTTACACTACATCCTACGCACATAATAGTGCCATGATCAATCCATTAACACACCACTTCAAGGCAAAAACCAGAAAATTCACACTAAAACACCACTGTTTTCTTGAATTCAAAACTTCAACACAAACTCGAATGCTTCCAACCTGACTCCCATGTTGAGGTCACCCTTAAATAGGGTCTCTAAATCAGTTAATCCCTCCTTTGGACTCTCCTAGGCCGCTTGTAGCTTCCAATGAGCTTTATTTTCAAAATTTTGAAAAGAAACTCCTAAAAGGTCTAAAAGGTCTAAACCTCACTTGTGCAAAAACCTTAAGCCTATCCAATGGTCAACATGACCTTCATCTGACCAATACACAACAAAATTCCACTAAGGCACAAACAAAAAGGAATTAGAATAGATTGCACTTTGTTGTCTAGGACAACCTCCTAAATAACCCGAGGCAACCTATGGGTGCTCCTACACCACTTAGAGCTTGCTGCCAAATTGCAAATTAAATGACTATCTTAAGTGGTGAAATGTCATTGTAATCATCTCATGCTCCAATTAGTTGATACTATTGATGCTTTTTTGTTGTTTAAATTGATATATCAAGCATATATATGTTTAGTTTACCGATACACATTTTTTGTATTTGTGTGATGTGATTATTTGGTTCTTTCAAGTAAAGATTAAACCCTTCTAGTCAATCACGGTAACTAAAGAGTATTAATTGGATCAATAAGAAGAATCACATAAATAGGATTTTCATTCTATCTCAAGTAGAGTTTGTCAGTCATTTACTTGCATACAAGTTATAAAATACATATGTGTGCCAAACACTTTGAATTATTGCCATCATAGATTACACTTTTATAGATCTTCATTAGACTCCATACACCCAACAAGGCAGTGGTCTCACGCTTTCATCTTTTGGTTTATCCATTTTATATTTTACATCTGTTAACTGAACATATTCTAATATAATTAAAATTTAAAACATCATAAATTAATTATGTAACCACATAATTCAAATATAATTCTATCAAGAAATTAATATCAAATAGATAATACAATCACATAACTCATACATTTCAATGTCATTGATCTTCTTCTTCATCCAACTTTTTGTCTGTATCATCCGATCCAGATTCAACATTGTAAGGATTGGTCATATCATCATCATCATCATTGATATCAATTTTGATAATGTCATCATCCACACGGATATCATCTTCATGAACATTAACTCCTACATCATCATGATCTAGTTCCTCCTCTTTGACATCTTTGTCAGGCACATCATCAACTAACTGTTGATCCTGATAATCATCTACATCATCTTCTATTTCTTCAGTATCTTCTTCTTCCACCACATTATACTTTACCGGCCTTCCTCTTGGATCATGTCTAGCAACATATGACCAACCCGCTTTACCTGGAACCTCTAAGTAAAATACCTGCTCACATTGGCTTGGAAGAACATAGGGCTCATTTCCAACTCGCTCAAAATACCTTGTATTAACCATGGTAAATCCATTATCATGTTCAATAATAGTTCTCTCAGGATCATTTTCATTCAATCATAGCCTATACCATAGGACGACGAACAAAACTAATTTGAAGGACTTAAAGTCACACTCAAGTATATCATCCAAAATCCCAGAGTATTGATTTTCTGAGACTTCTGGATGTATGTCACTTCTAGATGCAAACATTAGTCACCTAGAAGACTGCAGTTACCCCAGAATCACAAGTTTTCTTTGTGTCATCCAACTTTTTGATTCAAAATTTACGACCATTGCACCACATAGCCTTGTGGTGTTTCACCTACAATATGTCAAACATGCAAAACTTATTGCAATATCGTCAGTTGATAAACATATTTATTTCTTGGCCGAATGTATGCAAAGAAAAAAATCTCAACATATATATACATCAATATAATTCAAAATAATTAAATAATATGGGTGATTAATATATTTATACATACTTGTTTATCACTTAAACCATATGCTAAATCAATTTCCCTTGGTGTAACATTGGAATCTCCATTATGATGAGCTTCTTTAACCAATGAAGCCACACCTTCCCATGTTAATGCGTGACCAGATTGTTGACATCATTCAATCCATACCGTCATCCAATCAAGATTGTTTGCGACGTACAAATGTAGTGCATCCCACTCTCGACCAACTATATCAATAAAAATTGAAATTCACAAATGACGTATAATTAGTTAATTACCACGGTATATGACCTTAATTTATAATTGATCAATACTGAAGATTAATAATTAAAAGAGTACAATATACATAAAAACCAAATGTAAAATGTATTCTAATTAATCTCCATGACCATCTTATAATTACCTGACACTTTCCTCAATCTACCTTTCCCCATCAGGTACTCCCCTTCAAATTTTTTAATGGAGTTGGGATCCCAAATGCGATCTACATGGATCTTTGCTGCAAAATTAGGAAGATATTCAGTAATGTACACCATGGTTTGGTATACCATGTATCCCTCCACCATAGAACCCTTGGGATGTGCTCTTTGTCTAACCAAAGCCTTCAAAAATTTCAAGTGCCTCTCAACCATCCACATTGACCTTGTGTGTATAGGTCCACACAATTCAATCTCCTCAACTTGGTGTATGAGGTAGTGTTCTTGTGCATTGAAAAATGTCGAAGGTAGACACTTTTGCATTTCACACATTAGACAAGGAATTCTTCTCTTCCAATAATTTATATCTTCTTTATGGATTGTTTTAGAAGACAGCCATCTACAAGTGATTCAAGGCACAAATATATTAATGATATTTAACAAAAATATACAACGAATTGAACAAATATCGCTACTTACCTCATGTATTTTCCAAGATCATATATAACTTGCTTGACATTGTTGTCGAAGTTGTCTAGGAGAGATAGAGGTAGAACATACTACAACAATTATAAAATGATATTTTCATTAATATTTTTCCAAAAGTAGTAAACATAATACATTGAAAAGTACATGCAGTATACAAATATATATATAATATACCAGAATAATTACCTTAATGAAGGTATGCCAATCATGTATTTTCATCCCTGACCCAAATTCACCTTTATTTGTTATGATATTGTTTATGTTTGCAGCAAATCCTGTGGGAAATTGAATTTTTTGTATGACTTGTTTTATAGCATTGCTTTGCTGCTCTGTTAATAACCAAGGAAGGGCACTTATATTAATTTGGTCTCCATCGCTATTTAATTAAATGACATTTTTCATTGCATGACTCGCTTCCTGAATGTCACTACAAATTTTGACAATTTTTTCTTTGTCATGCCTTCCATCCAATATTTTCCATAACGTTTCTGTCATATTCTTTTCAATATGCATTGTATCAAACAAATTCACAATTTGTAGCTGCTCATAATAGGGCAACCTACTAAATTGTCTGGGATAACTTTTCAATCCCTGTGGAAGCTGACCATTAATGCCTTGATGACCTTCATGAAGCATATAAGTTAAACAAATTAACAACGACAATCATTGTCAATTACAGCATGAGTAAACAAAACACAATATAAAAATATAAATTCAAAACATATCATAAATGATAGATAAATAATTTGATCCGATGTATAACCTTGATGATTAATTCTATTATATTCCAACTTCCATAGGCGAGGTGTCATTCTTCGTGGTTTTGATGTAGTTTCTTCATTCCCATTGAAAATATGTTTTTCAGTAGTTCGATACTTATGATTTAAGTGGAGGAAGTGCCTATACTCATCAAACACCTGCTTTCCTAAACTTGTTGAACGACGAGATTTCATCTTTGGACCACAAATTGGACATGCAAATTTTCCCTTTGTTTGAAGACCTACAAATCATATATAATTGGATTAAATATGTTAATTTTTATAATTATATATAATGAATAGATTATTTAAAAAACATGCATGATATCTACTTCATAAAATTAAATATCGTTAAAGTCATACAGTCGAACGTTATAACATACCAGAAAAATGTGTTAGCCCTGGGGCATCATGAATTTTCCATACAAGCATTGCATGGAATTGAAATTGTCTTTGTCCTAGTAATCTAGATACGCCATACATAGTGACGCCATTCCATAACTTTAGTAACTCATCGATAAGAGGCTCCATATATACATTCATATCTTTCACTTGGTACTTACCTAGTTGAATGAACATAAAAACTACATAATTATTATAACCATTTTACTGCAATATATATAAATTAATGTACATGACCATTAAATGAAAAAACATATAAGTCATTATGCAACAAATAAGACAAATGAGATGCTACTACGTTAAAGAAAATTGATGTAAACAAATACCTGGAACAATCATTGCCAACATTATGTGCTCCCTCTTTATTGACATCCATGGAGGAATGTTATTGTTGATAACAAAAACAGGCCACACCGAGTAAATAGATCTCAGCTCTCCAAATGGATTGACACCATCCACTGCCAATGAAAGCCTGAGATTACGAGGTTCTTCTTTAAAGTGTGGCCATTTTTCCTCCATGTCCCTAAATGCATATCCATCCGCAGGCATTTGAAGAATCTCATCTCCACTTCTATTACGTGCATGGTAATCCATAAATTGCGCTAAGCTTTTGCACCTAAAAAATTTTTGTATACGTGGAATAATGGGAATATAACAAAGAACCTTGTGAGGCACCTTTTTTGTTAGCTGATCTATTCGATATCTAGCGATATGACATTCAGGGCATTTTGTTGCAAATTCATGTTCTTTTTGATATATAATATGATCATTGGGACATGCATCTATTGCTTGATACTCCATTCCAATATCTTTCATAATGCTAGATAAATCTCGGTATGAGCGAGGTAAAATATTTGATGGTGGTAACAAAAATTCACCAATCAATCTACAACAAAAAATAATTTCTTAATATAAAGAATATAAATGGTACATACTTCATCCTTTATTTACTAGAGATGAACTAACAACAATTAAATAGATGAAAAAAGATAGCATATATGACATACCTTAACATCTGTGAGATTGCTATGTTGGATAAACCATTCATAACCTTCAAGTTCACCAGCAACAATACAGCAGAGAGAAGAGTTATTTGGGAGCCTTCATAAAGGGGCTTGTATGCCTTCTCAAGTACAGGTAAATCATGAACATCATCAAAGTCATCTCGATCATCATGATCAAATGTGCCACTACATGTGTCATGGATCAATGTATTTGTACCATCATCTTCAATTGTGTTTTCTAGTGCATGATCATTTTTTCCATAGGATCATTAACTTCATCTTCGATATTCATAGCTCCATGTTCCTTCGCTTGCAAAACCACATTCTCCGGGCCGTGATAATTCATATCATGTGCCCTAGGGTGCCCCACCTTTATAATAATGACAGACACAAATAAAACATGATCATGATCAAGTGATTTTTTATATATATATCAAATTTTAAAATAATATAAACATTTACAAATTCAATCAATGTAAACACATATAATGAACAATTTACCAATGGACAATAATCATGCCCCCCTTCAACTTGACCATGCTGCCTACAATGTTTCTCAACTGTTGTGATTAAAATTCTTCTCATTTTTAATCCCTTGCAATTATTGCAAGGACAATAACATTTCCCATCACCCTTTCTTTTCAATATAGCCCACAATCTAGCAACTGTCTCTTTATTTTGTTCTGGACTAATATTATCTGACATGATTTTTCTTTACCAAGCTTGAATATTTAGATCTTCAAAAAATATCAAACTCACACTCCAATAATTTTTAATCATACACAAGTAACAAAATATAATAATTATGATATTTTACACCAAAAAAATTCGGCATGCAACCACCCCTGCAAAAGAGAAGATAGTCTGAAGTTAATGACCCCAAAAACACTTTCAAATGCTAATTCTAGAAATTATTAAATTCTTATTTTACTATTATTTCCAACTGTTAGACTCCTAAAATCAGAATATTGAACTTGCACAACAAAATCTGGAAATGAAATTCTCAAAATGCAGCTAATAGGCCTCAACAATTAAGGCCTACTCAAGACTTTGTGAAGTCACTGCAAGGTTTCTAGGCCTTACGTGATGATTCCAGCAGGAGGATTAAAGAGTTGGTAAAGAGTTTTGATGACTGGAGTGACACATCTTTACGAGATATTGTAGATGCCCAAGGAAATGTTAGATCACTACAGCAATGGCAGGACAGGGTAGATGAAATCATCAATGCAAAAATAAAATTGATTTGTGATGACTCAGATTATGACATGTTGATGAGTAGTATGGATCATAGCAGAAAAATTCTTTTGGGGAAAAAATCAGCAAACAAAAAGTATAAGATTTTTTTTTAAAATCGGGAAAAAATCAGATTTAAAAAAAAACATAAAAAATAGTAGAACAAGAGATAAGAACTTTTTTTTTTAAATTGAAAGCAATTTCCATAGCATAGAGATATAGAGAGCAAAAAAAATAAAGAGTTTAACTAATTAATTGTAGAAAATAGATTTTTGAAATTTATATTCATATCGTTGATTACATTCTTTGCATTGCACATCTTTCAAACTCAAAGCATTACTTCACATTGCATAACTAATAACTAGATGTTGATAGATGACAAAATTTCAACTACAATATAGTTTTTTACAAAGTCAACCTAAGTAATTATGCAATTACTTCACATTGCATAACTAATAACTAGGAGCAGCTGCCAATTGCAATAGCTTGTCATGGCATTCCATGAGACCACATTTCTTTGAGGTATTTTTTCGAACAGTTCATTGCCTTGTTTATGCTTTGAAAATTTTATACATGTCTACCAAAGCATTTTATCAAACAGTTCGCTACCTTGCAGTTATGGCTAAAAGCCTAAAAAGAGGTGCTTTCAAACAAGCTACAGATGCCTGGAAAAAATCTATCAAAGCATAATAGTAAGCAATAGCATAGACAAGGCAGTGAACTGTTTGAAAAAATGCCTCAAAGAAATGTGGTCTCATGGTGATGGAATGCCATGATGAATTCCTATGGCCATGGATTTTCATGGCATTCCATCACCATGAGAACACATTTCTTTGAGGCATCTTTAACAACAATTCACCGCCTTGTCTATGGTACGACATTTTTCATACATATATATCTACCGAAGCATTTTATCAAATAGTTCACTGCCTTGCTGCTATGGCTAAAAGCCTAAAACAAGTGCTTTTGAACAAGCTATGGATGCTTTCAAAAATATATCAAAGCATAATAGTAAGCAATAGCATAGACAAGACAATGAACTGTTTGAAAAAATGCCTCAATTAACAGCTCAGCGATTATGGTTATAACAAATTTTGGCTATGTCTTGGTGGCAGTTTTGGTGCAGGTTTTCAAAGTTTGGCAAATGCAACAGTTATTCTCCTGTGGATGGGATGAACAAGAAGATTCTCCAAAGACTCAACTGTTGTAACCAATTTTTGAAATGTCATAAGGCGGTCCAAGTGACCAATGACAGGTGTATTTCTGGTTCGACGCTTGTTGCTCCTTCATTTTCCCTATAAGAAGGATTTGAGGACCAGAAATATGGGTTAGCAAGTTAGATATCTTTAGGTCAAGTCTAACTGAAGTTGCAGAGCGAATTTGTAAAGAGCCTGATATTATAGTGAAAATACTATTCTTAGGTTTGGTGTCATTATGTTGTAGGTTTTAGTTTCATGGGTACTTAATTTTCAAGACAATACTAGCATCTGAATGAAAATTACTCATTTCAAGGTCATGTATCTCCATTGTATGAATATATTAGTATCTTCAATAAAATGATCAAGGGTTATTCTATTCATCTCACTGTTATGATGTGTGTAATTCTCATTTTGGCTTTAATTCAAGGAATTAATTAAAATGCTTGAGTGAGGTTATAGGTGACTATGTTCATAAGGATTTGATAAGTAGTATTGGGTTAGAATATAGATTGATGGTATTGTAAGGCAGTATTATCTGAGATTTTATATGCTATGTGTCTAGAAGATAAACTTGGTTACAATAAAAAAACAACAAACACCTTTGATATTATCTAGCTATGGCTCCCAAATCTATTACAAATTGATCATTAGGGTTAAAATTGAAACCTTGCAAATATAATCTTTGTCCAAATCCATCAAGAATTTTCCATCAGTTATAAACAATTCCCTTATAAATAATTTGTGAAGCCAAGTCTAAAATCTGGAAATGAAATTCTAAAAATGCACAAGACTAAAAATGAAATCTAATGAGATGTTGCTTTAAAATATGAGTTTCAAACCTGGAAGTACAAATGTGACTTCACAAATTAATTCTAGAAAAAAACAATGACTACCCTCAACCTGGCGATATCTTCTTGAGTTTCTTCTGATTTTCCCCAAGAAAACTGTTGAGCAAAACATTGTCGCAATAAATAGTCGAGCTCATTTCAATTTATGCCTGCCACAATTTAACTTTGCGGGTCCATCACAATTTCGGTGAAAGATCTTCATCGAAACGTAAACGAAAAAAATGGTTTGTTGAAATTTCGACGAACATCGTGGTAAAAATTCAAAAAAAATGAAAATTTGCACAAGCTCCCGACGATACATCTGATTATATAGCTTTCATCCAAAATTGGGGTTAAATGAGTTAGTGACGCTACTGAATAGGCATAGGGGTATTAAATAAATAAATGCAAGACTTACTTTCATTAATTCTTTGACCTAAGGCAGCCAAGTAACACTCCAGAGTCTGTCGTAAAGCAACCGCTTCAGCCACCTTAGCCACACCCATCAAAGTCGTATCATCCACAAAATGAAGATGAGTTTGAGGAGGTAGAGAGTTTCTCCATTTCCATCCTTGAATAAGCCCATCCATGACACGAGACTTAATGAACCTCCCCAAACCTTCAGCCATCAAAATGAAAAAATATGGGGATAAGGGACCCCCCTCTGGAAGACCTCTAGAAGCACCAAACAGATCATAAGATTCCCCATTTATGAGAATATAAAAGGAGGAAGTTGTCACATAGCTCATGACTGAATCAATCCACTCACTAATGAACCCAAAGGATCTGATAATTTTGATCAAAAAACCCCATTTAACTCTATCATAAGCTTTAGCCATGTCCAACTTTATAAACATAGCCTTTTCCTTAGAAGAGGCCATGGAATGAATAGTCTCAACTACAATAACCACTCCATCCAAAATCTGCCTACCTGCAACAAAGCCTCCTTATTCCTCCAAGATTAACTTATCTAGCCATGGCTTCAAATGCTTAACAATTATCTTTGTAATGATTTTATACACCGCATTGCACACAAAGCAATTGGTCGAAAAAGATCCAAAGAATCAACACCCTCGTATTTTGGGATAAGAGCAAGAAACGTGGCGTTCATGGCCCACAACATTTGATTATTCCTTAAATACTCTTGAACAACCTCCAATAGATCAAGGTTGATCAATTCCCAAAACTCTAGAAAGAACTCAGCCGAAAACCCATCTAGACTAGGAGCTTTCCCTTTTTTCAATTGGAACACCACATCCTCCAACTCCTTCAAAGAAATAGGTTTAAGAAGAGATGCATTCATATCCATAGTCACTAGATGAGGAATACAAGACAAGATAGAAGCTTCTTCCTCACTAGCAAGCGGGGTATCTTTAGAAAAGAGGACAGAGAAAAATCAAAACCACCTCACTAGAGATCTTTGAAGAGGAAGAGAGAATAGAACCCTCAGGAGAGCGAAGAAAAGAAATAATGGTACCCTGTCTTCGAACCTTCACTGATTTATGGAAGAAGGAATTTTTCCTATCCCCTTCTTGAATCCAATTAATACAATCCTTTTGTTTCCAAAATAATTCCTCACAAAGCTCCCATTCCTCAAGGTCTTTAACCGCACTATCCTCTAACCTACTAAAATCCACATCAAGACCCTGATCCTGAATCTGCTTGGTAATAAAACCCAAGCACTGCTGGGAAACCCATTTCTTTTGAAACAAGTTTCCAAACTGATACTTATTCCAATGTTTCAATTTATACTTCACATATTGAAGCCTCTTCACAAAAGAATACATAGCCATACCAAAGCAGGTCATCCTTTAGTCCACCATCTAGAAACCAAGTCGAGAAGACTCTCCTCCTTGAGCCACATAAGCTGAAATCTAAAAGTCTATTTCCTAGGACCACCAGCCCAACAGGCAGAGAATTTAATTGTTCAATGATCTGATCCCCACCACTCTAAAATTTCAGAACTTGATAGCCACTTATCACCTACCCAAAAATTGGACACAAGAAACCTGTCTAACCTTTTAGAGATGGCATCAACTCCAAGCCTCCTATTATTGCAAGTAAACATTCCATTCAAAGGTTTGATATCCACAAGAAAAATCCAAGCCAAATTATCCCTTAGAAGATTAGAGGAGGGGTCCAAATGAGGCACACCCCCCATTTTCTCCTCTAGAGAAATAATTGCATTGAAGTCACTTTCCATAATCTAGGGAAGGAAAGGATCTAGAGATCTTAGAAAATTGATATAATACCACAATAGAATGTTACCAAGGACATCTATCAGAGCATAAATATTGGAAAGAAAAATTATTTCCCTCATCTCCAAACTAACTGCAACAAGAGAAATAGAGAATCTACTAGAGAGCCACCGAATAGGATAAATTCATTGAGGATCCCAAAAGAAAGAAAGAACCCCAGAGCTACCCTATGCACCCACACACTAGTATAACCCTCTATTCCAGATCTTAGATGCACACTACATCATACTATCCACAGATAAATTCATCTCCTGGAGGAAGACCAAATCCGTAGAATGAGCACGAACCAAGTCCCGAATAGCCTTTTGTCTAGGGATGCTATTCATACCCCTTACATTCCATGATAACACAATTATATCGAGGGGTGAGAGAAGTGATTATCTAATTTCTTCACCAACTCAAATTCAACCAATGTCTCACTAGCCAATATAAATTTCTCCTGATCCTTCTTCATACCCACCTTTTAGGACTTATCAGGAAAGTTAGGTCTCAAAAATGCAGGTTTGAACCACAAGAGGTTGCCAAGCTCTCACAACATTTTTGGCTAACATACAAGGCCAAATGATGAATTTGAACCTTCTTCTCTTCAAGCTCTACTAAACCTAGGTGGGTGTACCTATGTGAATGATGTAGATTTGAACTATGCTTCCTACTTGATCAATCTATCCACAATGGCAATTGGGAGTGGAAAGATGAAATCCTAATTTGGTATAAATTATATAAGTGATATCAAGGCAAAATTTAATATGTTCAGTTAACAGATGTAAGGTTTTGAAACAAATTTGATAGTACTAAATGATGAAAATGGGGAAGACCAATGCCTTGTTGGCTAAATGGAGTCAAGTGAAGATCTAGAATGAATGGATGATGTTGGAAATCATTCAAACTATTTGGCACACTATGTGGTTTATAACTTGTATAAACATGCAAGAAAGTAACTGACAAACTCTACTTGAGACAGGATGTCAATCCTAACCATATGATTCTTCTTACTAATCCAAATAATATTTCCAGATTACTGTGATTGATCAAAAGGAATTTAATTCTTTCTTGAAGAAACCAAATAATCACATCACACAAATACAACAAATGTGCATTGATAAATTGAATATATACTTGATGTATCAACTTAAATAACCAGAAAACATTAAGTTGGAGACAATCAGATAATTGAATAATTTTAACAAACAACTGATGCCAATATTGAGCCACAAAATCAGAGTTCTTCCATTGATTCCTCCATAATTTTATACATCCAACATGGTCTCAATTGTATAACTTATATGATAAACATTTTGAAAATAATTTCAATATATTCCCTACCCTACTCTTGATTCTCCTTCTAATTTTCTCACTTTTTGTCTTGGTCTCTCTTATTTATGAGAGGCAACAAGTTTCAGACCGAAAGACACACCATTTGATAAAAAATTAGGAAATTAAACAATAATAATAACTAAAACTTAATCTTCGAGCAAAAAATATATCTCTTTTATATTCGCGATGTCTCCCTTTTCTGCAGCTTCACACTTGGTTGTGATATCAATTGCAGCTCTCTGGGGCTTCCCATATAGCCGATCCTTGGTTTTGATGTCCTTCGTAGTTAGTTTAGAGCTTTCCATGTGGTGTCTCATTGGGGCTTTCCTTCGGGATTCTACTCTTTTCCTCCACCAAGCTTCGACTACTTGTCGTGTGGTGTAACACAACTATTTGCTTTATGTTTGGGTGGGGGCCACACCACAGTCACTTTTTTCTAGGAGCTTCCCACGTGGCGCTCTATCGAGACTTCCCTTCGAAATGCTCCTGCTTTTTTCTGTCAGGCTTCAGCTGCTTGACACATGACGTGTTGTAGTGGCTTGTCCTTCTTTACTTCACATCATATTGCTTTTGTTTCATAGCCCCGTGTCCTCACCGCATCATTGTAACCACTAGAATTTACCACTCAACTGCATGTGGTCTTAAGCTCTTTTACGATTTCACCTTTATGATGTCACTCACAGCTTGTCGGAGCTCTCCATGTGGTGCCCTATCATGGCTTCCCTACGGGATAGTGTTTTTCTTTTATGTGGGGCTCTAGCTGCCTGACACATGGGGTTCCCTCAGAGCTTTTCTTTGGATTTTGCTTTTTCTTTTCAGCTAGGCTCTATTTGCATGTTTCATGGCACCATATATATGTATGGATTTCTTCCTTTACTGCTCTACCGTGGGTTACTTGTTGACCCTCCGCGGTTTGGTAGTAAAAAGGCTATTATGGCTTTTGCTATCTGTAATACCGCGAACTATTTTGCAAAGGGATGCAGTAAGGAGACATAAGGTGCAGGCTATAAAGGGTGAAAATGTGGTAGCAGTATGGCGGTAAATGGAAATTATGGCTTTTTGGATAGAGAAAATGAATTTTCATGAAAAGATAGCATGAATTTTGGGTTTAAATGGATAAAAGCCCTTAGAATCTTATGAAAAATTTTGGTTCTAACAGCGGCTCCTATTGAGGATGAGTGATTTACCAATCACTACAAGAATCCAAAATATCTTTGGGAGAGAAAACCAAGACCACAAAGGATATGAAAAATGAAACAGTGAACATTAGAGGTGGAAAATGGAGGATATGGAAGTGATCATATTACTATTGTACATGGAAATTTTTATTTTAAAAGAGGGAATTATGGGATTGTCCATATACTAGCAAGTCCTAGCCCCCTTTCTAAACTATTGTGCATGGAAAATAATGTTTTAAGAGGCTTGTTAAGAATTTTCCATGCACTGGCAATCCTTAATCCTCTATTACTCCTTAAGAGAAGAAATGTTTTAGGAACTGCCCATGTACAGGCAATTCTTGCTCCTCTCCAAACATGTTCTACAAATAATAAGAGTCCTCCCCTCCTTTTCTAATGATCACAAAAGAACCCAACCACAGAGCTTCAAACTTTCCATGCTTTCCCTTCTCCTCACATCGAGTATTCCACGTTAACACTAGATCATTTTCCTCAAATTTTTCGATCTTTGGCCTTTTTATCAAAAATATATTTCATTTGAGATTGCAGCTTCACATTTTTCTTTTGGGTCATTCCCCTTATCTCAGCAAGTTCTACAAGCTGCTCCATTCTTTCATCCATTGGTTCAAAAATATCCAAATCCTCTTGTAGAATAAAATTATAAAATGGTAAAAGATTATGTAGTGGCATCCTAGCTTGTGTTTCATACACCAGTTCAAATGGAGACTTTTTGATTGCCTTTTTCACCATAATCTTGTCCACCCATATAGCCATTTTCATCTTTGAATCCCATGCCTTTTTATTTGTGTCTAACATCCTCTTTATTATTTTCAACAGACTTTTATTACTAGATTTTTCCTAACCATTCGCTTGCAGGTGGTAAGGGGAAGCATAGGAAATAGTAATTCCATGTGTATTGCAAAAGTCCTTGAATTCATCACATCTAAAACACATCCCATTATCTGTGATCACTCTTACTGGTGTCCCAAATCTAGTCATGATGTTTTCCATCATAAATTTTATCACCACCTTTCTTTTTTCTTGCTTAGTCGGGATTGCCTCCACCCACTTAGTAAAATAATCAGTAGCTACCAATATCCATTTATGTCCTCCACTTGATTTTTCCTGTATTTCTCCAATGCAGTCAATCCCCCATTGATGGAAAGGGGATTCAACCTATAAAGGTCTAAGGGGTAGGGCTCCTTGATATTTCAATTTTCTTGAAAACTTCTAACAAGCCTCACATTTCCTTACATGTGCAAAGGAGTCATTAAAAAATTTAGTCCAATAATAGCCAGCCTTGAGAATCTTGTGTGCAGTGGTTTTGGCAAAATAATAACCTCCACACACCCCTTCATTCATCTCCCTCAAGACAATTTTTTTCTTGTGATTCATCTAGACACAACAATAGCACTCCATCCCTATTCTTCCAAAATAAGTCCCCTTCTATAAATACATACTTAGAAGCTTGCAGCTTCAAAGTTTTCTTTTGATTATCATTCAACCCCTCAGGGAATTCTGTGTGCTTGAGATAATACATTATGTTTGTGTACCAAGGAGTATGTTCAATACTTGCAATTGCATTCTCCTCACCTTCTATATTGAAAATTTGGTTTGCTTCAATGTTTTTTTCTGCCATTAGCTTAGCTAAACCCTGTCCCCTTACCAGCTTGGTAATTTGAATTTCCATATCAAACTCTTGGATTTTATTAATCCATCTGCATATTTTCCCTATCACCTTTGTCTGTATTAGGATATCTTTCACAGCTGCATGTGGGACATAGGCAATTACTTTGGCTCCAACAAGATAAGGTCTGAAAGCTTTTGTTTCTTTGACCAATGCAAAGGCTTGTTTTTCCATGATATCATATTTCAATTCTAACCTTTGCAAAGACTTTCTGAAAAAAGATACAGGTTGCTCATGACCTTCATCATTCTTTTGTAACACAACAACTGCTATGGTGTGAAATGAGGCAAAAGAAAATATTTGAAAAGGTTTGGTAAAATTAGGGGACTTAAGGATGGGGGCTTCTTTGATAGCTATTCTTATATATATAAAGGCTTCCATGGCTTCTATAGTCCAATTTATCTTTTCTCCTTTTTTCAGCATCTTGGATATAGGCTTAACAATCTCAGTAAAATTTGACACAAATCTCCTCACAAAGTTAATTTGACAAAACAATGATTGGATTGCCTTGATAGTCTTGGGAATTGGAATGTTTTCTATGGCTTCTAATCTCTCAGGATCTATTTTGATCCCTTATCTTGATACAATATGTCCCAAAAGTTTACCCTTTGTAACAGCAAAGTGACATTTTTTGGGGTTAAGACTAATACCATATTGCAAAGCTTTAATAAATATTTTCTCCAAGTGCCCTACATGATCTTCTACCTTTTTGGAATAAGTAGTAAGATCATCTTGATACACCACCAATATAGCATTAATCAAATCTGCAAATGCCACATCCATGGCCCTTTGAAAATTTTCCCCTGCATTTGTGAGGCCGAATGGAATTCTCACATAAACATATGTCCCCCACGGTGTAGTGAATGTTGTCTTGTATTGCTCAGACTCTTTGACCTTAACCTAATTATATCCAGAAAACCCATCCATCATTGATAACAACTCACATCTCGTTACTTTGCGCAATATTGCGTCCATATTTGGGAGAGGATAATTATCTTTAAGGGAGGCAACATTCAAATTTCTGAAATCTACACACAATCTAATATCCCCATTTTTCTTTCTTACTAGAACTAGGTTTGAGACCCATGTTGAATGTCTAATGGGTTTAATAATACCTTTGTCTCTGAGTTTTTCTAGTTCCTCTTGTATCTTAGGTTCCAAAGTCGGGTTAATAAGCCTCTTCTTTTGTCTAAATGGCTTTGTATTTGGTTTAAGTGGAATCTCATGCTAGAAAAGATCTTCTCTGTATGCCTTGAGATCCTCATAAGACCAATCAAACATGTGTTTGTATTTTCTCAATAATGCAATCAACATACTCTTGATGGTTGGACTGATCTTCTTTCCAATGTAGACCTTTTTTGGTGCTAACTCGGTTCCTAGATTTATTTCTTCAATATCTTCTCTCCTGACTAGTGTCTGCTTCATGAGAGAGCGATCATTCCCTTCATACACTCTTTCTAATGCCACAAGCCCTTTGGAGAGCTTGTTGGTTTTAAACTGCAAGACTTCCTTCCCAAATACAGTTTGTTTTCCATCCTCTTCTTCCACAAAAGCATTGAAGTCAATCTCCTGAGCCTCGTACTGATCTATGCAATGAAGAAACTTTAGAAGGTCAGTATCATCATTGAAAAATTTCCAACTATATATGTTGTCAGGGATAGCAGGTCTTGTTTTGAATTCAACCTAAGATATTCCAGCCAAGGTGATATCATCTCTTCTATAGGCTACATTTGCTAAGAAATCTACCAATTCTATTTTTTGATTTGTCTATCCAATCAATCGAGAAAGAATCAAATAACTCAATTGTATCCCACAAAAAATTTCTATATTGTTTCAATCTTTTGTTCTTCGGAGAATATTTTTACCTGATTTGTGAGACAACTAGCTCAGAGTCTCCCAGGACAGTTATTAATTTGATCTTGTGCTTGACAACCATGTTTAAACCGATCAACAAGGCCTCATATTCTGCCACATTGTTTGTGCACTCAAAAGTTAGCAAAAGGGAATATTTGAATGTAATACCTTCAAGTGATATAAATACCACTCCAGCCCCATTTCCCTCTTGGATACATGCTCCATCAAAATACATTTTACACACACCTTGCTGATCTTTAGATATATGTTTGTTAATTGGATCACTATTTACTAATTCAGGCTGGGAAGGTTCTACTCTAAAGCTTCCTAGATCAACATCACAAAAGAAATTTATTTTCTCTTGAGGAACATAATCCACAATCTGACTCATCCTTGGTTCTCTATGCAATTTCACTTGTTTACCATTGATTGGTATTATGGCATATGATAAGTCAAACTATACATTTCCCCCAACTGCTGCAGTCCATTGTCTTGACAAGAGCATTTTGAAATGAGGAGGTGTCCCAATCACAGTTATGTCAATATTATAGGTTGCTTGTGGATACGTAGTCAATTTCACCTCTACATCTTTGATAATTCCTATCACAAGCATAGGCCTTCCATCCATTGCATAACATTTACCACCATTGGTATCGACCCGCATGCCAAGTTGCTTCATGACTCCAACCGGCATGATGTTCATTGCAGCACCACTATCTATCATACAATTTCTTACCAATTTGTTATTTACCAGTAATGTAGTAAAAAATAGATCAACTTGTGGGGGATTTACTAGTGCATCTATAAACCTCGGGGATCTTTAATTCTTCTAACTTGTGGTTGATCTTAGTAGCGCTCTTGTTTTCAAAGTTTGCATTTTGATCACCTCCATTAGATATTAATTGAATGGCACCTTCCCTATATTCTGTAATCTTCATCATCTCAAGTAATGGGACAAACATCTTTACTTGGGATAAAGGTTGCATGAAATCAAAAGAAGCACCTTTCATTCTAATCATTTTCTTTTTCTCTATTGACTCTCCTTTGTTCTCCTCTTTTTCCCTTTTGTTTGCTTGATCTGATTTTTCAGGAAACTCTCTGTTTTCTTCCTTATGGACATTCTTTTGTTCTTTGTTATTAGGTTGCTTATTATCTTCCCCTTTTGATGCCCTCTGGGGCACTTTCTTGTCCTTTATAAATATTCCCCTTGGGATGCCTTCTTCCTCATTTACTGTTCTATTTCTCAACCAATATTTTCTTTTAGCCTGCTCAACTACTGCAATGGTTAGCCTTTTAATTTCTTCGTCGATTGGTCTCCTTATGTTGCATTTGTTTATCTAATATGATGTGCTAGGAGGATATTTTTCTTCACCACTTTCCTCCTGATCTGAGAAGACTTTTTGTTCAGCCATATGTACATTGTATTTCGATTTTGCCACATCATATTCATAACCTCCCTCTTCTGAAGAAGAATACCCTTTCTCAATGGCATGAAGTGTGTAGGAGGTTAGATAGATCCTATGAACCTCCTCATTTTTATCCTGTGGTATTACTTCCTCTGGTATTTCCTGAGCCACAATGCAATGATCAAGAGAGTGGGTTAAATCATAAAATGGGCACCAAGGACTATTATTTACAATATATGTCCCCCTCTTCTTAAAAGGATCAGGCGTCTCTTTATTCTTAGGCCCATCCATTACTGTCTTTCCATCCTTCCAATTCGTATTATACGGGATGTCATGCAACCTTGGCCTTTCATTTTTGTATGCATTTTCTTGCCTATTTGAAGGGGTATATTGGGGAACCCTATGATTATCCCTCTTGTCGATCATGCCTGCAACATTCCTATTGTTTTCAATAGTTAATGCTATCTTCTGAGCTTTAGCCAAACTCCTAGGACACCTGTTCATAAGCTCATAGCCTATCTTAGGATCAAAATCCTTTAAATAGATACTCAATTCATCAGGATCAACTAATTTAGATCTGGGAGGCATCTTATTATGTAACTTAGAAAACCTCTGGTTAAAGTCATAAGTTGACTCATTCTGATGCTTCTAGATAGCTACTAATTCATGCAAGGAAAATTCAAGTGCACATCGATTCCCATACTTATCAAGAAACTATTCATAAAAATCTTGAATGGAATCAATAGAAGTCGTTGGCAAACTGTTAAACCAATCTCTAGCATCTTCAATCAATGACATCTTAAACAATCTCATTTGTAAATCCTCATATTGCATATCCAAGTCCTGAATAAATGCATTAAAACTCCATAAGTGTTGTTCAGCTATGACTGCACTACTTCTATGAATTTTGGGACAAGGCTTCTCCAATTGTTATCCATGGGATAAGGATATATTTGAAATCCATCCAAATCAAATTGTCTGATCAAGGTCGTGTATGGTGGAGGAGGTGTATTTTGAGGATGCTAGTACAATGGATTTTTGTGAGGTGGCGACACATATTGATGACCTTGTGGAGGCATGTATTTCTAGTGAGGGAGTGGCTAAGCATTATGAGGTCTATATTGATTCCCTGACTGATTTTATTATGTTTTTGGGGGATTTGAAGGTCCTGCATTATTATTTCCTTTCCTGTGAGGTGGCACATATTTAGGTAAATTAGCCATCTGGGTATTGATTTGAGCTTTCTGTAATTTCAATTTGTGAAGCTCTTTTATTGCTTGGAGTTTTTGTTCATATTTTTCTCTTTCTCTTTCCACCTCTTGCCTTTTATACTCCAATTGTGCATTTATTTCATCTCGAGTCATGTGTTCATAGTTCTCTATGACTGTTGCATCATCACCATTCTGGTTCCCCTCAAGTAATGCCATCTTTTGATAATATTCAAGTTGTGTCTTGACTCTTTCAGCCTCTAATCCAGCCATGAATTCTTCCTACTTCTTTCGATCATGTTGATAAAATGGGTTCCTCTTCTCTTCTTGAGTTTTAGGCTCTCCAGATGAGTTGTTTTCATTTGTCAATGTATCATAACAATTATATGTCTCAAGGTGTTCTTTTGATGCTTTGTCTTTATTTTTCAGGCACATATCATCAAACACCCTCTTACCCTTGTCATTCTTATGTGCCCATTTTTATTTTTCATTAGGACCTCCTTGATGCAAAGACCTTATGCCATGCATGTTGTGAGCTATTTTGATGGTCTAAAATCTAGGGTGGTTCCTTTCTAATGTATACTTCACTTTATCAGTATCAATGCACTTGTTCATTCAGAGTCGCCACTCACTTCCTAAAATTGAGAAAATATTGTAGTCCTTTGTTCCCAGTAGAGTCTTCTACAAGGTATTGACTCTATGATGAAGGCTTAGGTTCAATTTAACTCCACAACAGAGTCACCAAACTGTTAGGTCTCAAAAATGCAGTTTTGAACCACAAGAGGTTGCCAAGCTCTCACAATGGTTTTGGCTAACGTACAAGGCCAAATGATGAATTTAAACCTTTTTCTCTTCAAGCTCTACTAAACCTAGGTGGGTGTACCTATGTGAATGATGAAAATTTGAACTATGCTTCCTACTTGATCAATCTATCCACAATGGCAATTGGGAGTGGAAAGATGAAATCCTAATTTGGTATAAATTGTATAAGCAATATCAAGGAAAAAATTAATATGTTCAGTTAACAGATATAAGGTTTTGAAAAAAATTTGATAAAACTAAATGATGAAAATGGGGAAGACTAGTGCCTTGTTGGGTAAATGGATTCAAGTGAAGATCTATAATGAATGGTTGGTGTTGGCAATGATTCAAATTGTTTGGCACACTATGTGGTTTATAACTTGTATAAACATGCAAAAAAGTAACTGAAAAACTCTACTTGAGACGAGATGTCAATCCTAACTATATGATTCTTCTTACTAATCCAAATAATATTTCCAGATTACTGTGATTGATCAAAAGGAATTTAATTATTTCTTGAAGAAACCAAATAATCACATCACACAAATACAGCAAATGTGCATTGATAAATCGAATATATACTTGATATATCAACTTAAATAACCATAAAACATTAAGTTGGAGACAATCAGATAATTGAATAATTTTAACAAACAATTGATGCCAATATTGAGCCACAAAATCAGAGTTCTTCCATTGATTCCTCCAGAATTTTATACATGCAACATGGTCTCAATTGTATAACTTATATGATAAACATTTTGAAAATAATTTCAGTATATTCCCTACCCTACTCTTGATTCTCCTTCTAATTTTCTTGCTTTCGGTCTTGGTCTCTCTTATTTATGAGAGGCAACAAGCTTCAAACTGAAAGAAACATTGTGTGATAACAAAGTAGGAAATTAAATGATAATAATAATTAATCCTTAATCTCTGAGAAAAAAATCTCTCTTACATTCATGATGTCTCCCTTTTATACGGCTTCACACTTGGTTGTGATATCAAACGCAACTCTTTGGGGCTTCCCATGTAGTTGATCCCTTGTTTTGATGTCTTTCGTAGCCGATTCAGAGTTTTCCACGTGGCGTCCCATCGGGGCTTTCCTTCGGGATGCTACTCTTTTCCTCCACCGAGCTCCGGCAGCTTGTCATCTGGCGTAACGCGATTGTTTGCTTTATGTCTAGGTGGGGTCCACACCATAGTCACTTTTTTCCAGGAGCTTCCCACGTGGTGCTCTACTAGGACTTCCCTTCAGAATGCTCCTAATTTTTTCCACTGGGATCTAGTTGCTTGACACATGGCATGTTGCAGTGGCTTGTCCTTCTTTACTTCACATCATATTTCTTTTGTTTCATAGCCCCATGTGCTCACCGCATCATTTTAACCACTAGATTTTATCGCTCAACCGCACGTCATCTTAAGCTCTTTTACGGTTTCACCTTTATGAGTTCGATCGTAGCTTGCCTAGAGCTCTCCACATGGTGCCCTATCGAGGCTTCCCTGCAAGCTAGTGCTTTTCTTTTATGTCGGGCTCTAGCTACCTGACACGTGGCGTTCCCTCAGAGCTTTACTTTTGATGCTACTTTTTCTTTTCAACCGGGCTCTGGTTGCATGCCATATGGCACCATATATGTGCATGGATTTCTTCCTTTACCACTCTACCATGGGCTACTTTTTGACCCTCCATGGTGTGGCAGTAAAAAGGCTATTATGGCTATTTCTATCCGCGATACCGTGAACTATTTTGCAAAGGGATACAGTAAGAAGATATAAGGTGCGGGCAATAAAGGGTGAATAATGTGGTAGTGGTATGGCAAGAAATAGCAATTATGGCTTTGTGGATAGGAAAAATGAATTTTCATGAAAAGATAGAATGAATTTCAGGTTTAAATGGATAAAAGAATCTTATGGAAAATTATGGTTCTAACAAGGAGCACTCTTTTTCAGGGGCTTTTTGTGCAAACCTAAAATAGGGGATGAAGTAGAAATTTTATTCTTGCCAGAATCCCCAAAACCCGAACCTCTAGTGGAACATGCACCAACAACAACAGAGACCAAAGAAGTACCAACCAACACACAAGAGCCCCCAATCCCAACATCAAGGGAAGGAACAACAAAATCCTTCACTTCACCAAGAGCCTCCATAGGGCCAAGAACCGAAGAAATAACATCCATAGCCTCAAGATTATGAGCAGTAACAGGGGGAGCATCAACATGCATGTCAAGAGATATCCCCTCCTCATGAACTAAATCATCTAGCACATCAAACTTGTTACACGTCTCCTCCTCTTGATGGTCTCGCAATGTTCTCTTCTGACCTCAGATTTTATTTTGAGGCCCAATAGACACAAACCCATCTTTATCTAGAGTCATCCCCTACATGGGCACTTTTCCCTTTTCAGATCTTGGATTTGAAGGACCCATCATGTTACTTAAACTACCCACACCATGGGCCCAAGGGCACCTCCTCTGAAGATGACCATATTCGCGACATAAACGACATCTGAACGACAAGGTTTCATAGTCTAACAGTTGATTCTAGTAGCTAGACCCCATTGTCAAATCAATAGAATTAGGCAGAGGCTGACTCAAATCAATCTCCACACAAACACATTCATAGGAAAAAATCCTCTTCTCCAGGGTCTATTGAGAGGGGCCAATCAGTTTTCCCAGTGACATGGCAATTGACTACAATATATCTCTCCTCCAACATTCAAGCGGCAGCCTAGGAAGGCGAACCCAAATCGAGACCTTGGACAATAACTCTTTCACCGAATTAAAGCCCATATGCCATGGTTTAATGAATAGTCCAACCTGATTATAGAAGTATGGGCCACCCTCAAAAGCCTTATTTCAATCCAAAATGCATGAAAAATTCACCAAGAATAAATTATTCGTAGCTAAAAGAACATCAAAATATCCCTCCAAGTTCCATGTCTTTCAAATCCAAGGGTCAAGGAAAGGAAGAGAGACTGTCATCCCCATGAATTTTTAGATCAAAAATGCTTGTTGTAATATTCTAGATCCTCTGCAACTGCTTCCATTTGAATCACCACCATCGAGCACACTTGAGCCCTTTCCAAGAATCCATTAACCTTTTGCAGTTTAGGGGCACCCAATCTAGTCATACTCATCCCAAGAGATGACAAATGGGAACCCCAACACCATATTACACCATATACACATCCCCCGATGCCTCATCCAATGGCACATTTGGAGCCATAAACTCTTAACACTCTACACTCCTCACCCCACCCAAAAAGAGCCGATCACAAAATACTAGAGAGAAAAACCAGACCATCATCGATCCCGAATGAGTCCACACCCTCGTGCAACCAAGGGCCATACCCAAACAAAGGAAACAAGTCAATAGTAGACCTATGCCACCACTCACAAGGAAAAAACAACGGTGAAAAGGAACAAATGAAGAGATTATGATCAGTAGAAAAAGCACCCACCCCGAACATGAAACCAACACCCACCCCCATAGATAGATCAACACAGCAAACATAGATCCACTAGAGGAAGACTGATGCAACCCTCACCCTCAACATCCAGCCAAGTCCACCAAGGTTGCAAGCTCACGGGCAAGGAGTAGAGTGACCCTATAAATGCCTATCCATACAATACTAGCATATTATAACCAAAATTCCATCATTATATTTTAGGTTCAAGTTTTCTTAATAGATATGAAAGGATGGTATAATGTAGGAGCATTGTCTGGAAATTTTATCTAAAAGTGTCTCAAAATACGTATAAAAACAACAAAAAATGAGCTATTATCTAGACCTATCAATGTGCAAATGGAATTTTGAGAGGTGTTGAAGGTCAAATAGGTAAGATGTTTTGTCTATTTTTTGTACATTTGTGTGGTACATTAGGTCAATTGGTAGGATCTCTAAGTCAAAAACATAATTAGGCTCTATTACCAATAGTCTCATGTTATTTTTGCAATAGGGAGAGATGGAGAGAGAGGGAGAGAGAGGGATAGAAAGAGCGAGAGATTGAGGGGGGAGAGCAAGAGAGAGAGGGGTGAGGAGATGGATATGGAGATGGAGATGGAGAAGAAGGAGGTGGAGATGGAGATGGAGATGGATATGGAGAGGGATATGGAGAGGAGAGGGAGAGATAATGTGAGATGGAGAGATAAAAATATAAAGATAGAGATAGGAAGTGATATATAGAGAGAGGTAGGGAGAGGGAGAGATAATAAGATAGAGATAGAGGGGGAGATGAAAGAAGACATATGGAGAGAGATAAAGAGGCAAAGAGATATAGATATAGAGGTATAGGGAGAGGGATAGGGAGAGAGGAAAATATATGGATAGATAGAAAGAGGGAGACATGTCTAGAGATAGAGGGGCAGAGGAATTATAGGTATAGATGAATAGAGGAGAGGGGAAAAGGGAGAGAAATAGATAGAGAGATAGATAGGGGTAGAGGGAAAGATAAAGATAAATATAGAGAGAGAGGGAGAGGAGGAGAAGAGAGAGGAGAGAGGGAGAGAGAAGGAGGATATATATATATATATAAAGAGATGGAGAGGGAGAGGGAGGGATGCATAGATATAGATAGAGGGTGATATAAAGAGATATAGAGGGATATGGAAAGAGATAGAGATAGGGAGAGAGATAAAGAGATAGGAAGATGAGGTAGAGAAAGATATGGATAGAAATAGATAAAGAGAGGAGTGAGATCAATTGGTAGGATTTATAGAAAATGATGTTGTTTGTGCAACAAAGGTCTCAATGGAGAAGTGATAACTTCAAAATATAGGGATCCAAATATGACTGAAATAAAACCTCTAAATTTGGAAGATAATCAAGCTCAATTACCAACAATCTCATGTTTCTCAATAGAGAGGGATAGGGAGAGAGATAGGGAGATATAGGTAGAGATACATGATATAAATTGAGATAGAGAGAGGAGAAAGATGGAGATAGAGAGAGAGGGGGATAAAGTGGATAAGAGAGAGAGAGAGAGGTAGAGATAATGAGATATAGGAAGAGGGAGTGATAGGGAGAGGGAGAGAGGAAGAGATAGGGATAGAAAGAGGGGTACAATGAGAGAGGGAGGGATAGAGAGAGGGATAGAGATAGTGAGAGAGTGTTGAATAAACTGGATACTGAGAGGGGGGTGAATCAATATCCACACAATTCTATTGAACAAATACTTAAAACTTTGTTGCACCATAGAATAGATCAAAGCATTAATCAAACATGAAATTCCACAACACAAGAACACCAGATTTTACATGGAAAACCCAATGAGGGAAAAACCACACTGAGGATTAACTCACAATATATATAATTATAACAATACCGGTAGCAAAGAGGCTCACTACCAAATACAAAAATCTCACTAGGACTCACTGTCCAAATATGGAGGCTCACTGCCTATAGAAAAATGTATAAACAAAATTTTGGCTAACTACCAAAGTTGAATTGATGAAGTCACACCACTAGTGTAGATTCAATTCCTTTGATGCTCAAAGTATTCGCTCACATGACAATAGACTAATCTTCAACCATTTATTCACACACTTCACTCATACACACTTCATCTTCTATCCACATTCTTCTTCTCTACAGTTCTCATATTCTAGCCATCTTGCATATATACCCGATCTTGTCACATGCATCAATTAGGTCGACTTCATATACTGCTTCTCAAAATTCATACAACATGTCGGTTAGGACCAAAGCTAGGTCTCATAAATAACTTGCAAACCAATGTAGATTGAATATTAGGTCAACCATGATTAACCTAATACTGAAATACAAAGACCAATGCCAACACATCACCCAAACATATGATCATCTGATAATACATACATATGCACTTCCAACTGTAAACCCATAATCCTACACCTGCACAAACATGGAAAACAAGCACATTATTAGATTGAAATGCAAGTAAGAACAAGGATTCCCCATGAAATTTATTTACAATGCTCAAAGATAGAAATGAAATGAAGAACAATACATGAAACTAAATCAAATCCTATTTAAGCAATGCAAACACTTAATCCCATGGGGGAATTGGTGCTAATTATGTGTATAAATTTGCCCTTTCCCAACTCCTTTGTAAGCTTTTATGATTTGATCCACTTGATAGTGAAGAACAAATGTGATTCCTTGAGAAAACCTGCAATAACCTAGCTATGATGATAGAAAATGCTCAAAAATGTATGAAATTTCTCTAATGTGAAGATAATAACTTTGAATTCAAATTGTGGATGAAAAAAGAGGAGAAAAGCCTCTCATTTATATATTTCAAAATTGGAAGAATGAGAAAGATTGAGAAATGTGGGATCATTCAACATCCAATGGCCAAGTGCCACTTGTCAAGATGTGAACGGATGAAGATTGTGCACATTTTGATCAATGTGCAAGTTTGAATTTTGAATTTGATGAAGTGACATGTTTAGGGGAGATGAAAGATGAATTAAATGCCAAGTTTGACTTGTGTAAGAGACATGTTAGAGCTCTTAAATGCTTTGTTGGATGGACAAGTCATGTGGGAGGGAAAATTTAAATTGGGAGAATATTCCCTCAAAGATGCCAAGTTTGAATGAAAATGAAGAATTAATAAATCAAATAAATTGATTTATTGTGCAAGTTGCAAAATCTAGAGGATTGGAGTGATTAGGATTAAATTAATCAAAATTTAATTAATTTAATGAGAGAAATTAGATGATTTGACAATTTTGACTTAGATTTTAGGATTTAAATAAATCAAAGTTGAGAGGAATAATGATTTTAGATTTAATTAAATAAAAATTGATTTATTTAATTAAAGAAGGTGGTTTGCATTAAATCAAATAAAGATTAATTAAACAAAATGATTTATTTAATTAATGGAAGAGTATGAATTAATCAAGTAAGAGAGGAATTGTGATGAATTTAATTAAATAAAGATTATTTAATTAAATTAATTAGTAAAAGGGGTGATTTAGGAAGAAACAATGTTAGTGAGATCAAGATCAGGTGTGTAGGATCGAATTGTATATTTTCCATGTCTACATTTTTCCCCTCTTTGAAGCAATGCACTTGTTGTATTGGTTCAAAGAATAAACTGTCGTGATCAAAGTTTCAAAAATTTCTCGATTTTCCAAATGCCCCACTGCTGCCCCAGCGAGAAGGATTATGTTGGTATATTTGCCCCTCGAGAGATAGAGCATAAATGTTCAATTTTCTAATCGAGATCACGATAAAATGTGAGAGGAGTGGTTCTATTGATCAGAGGATGAAAGATAATTCTTTAAAAAGACCAGATATTTGACGTAGACAACTTTGATGATGTATAGACAGTCATTGGCCATGGGTAGCCTTGTGTATATTTTGATACAACACACCAATTTTGGATAGAGATGTTAGTAAGGATAGAATAATAAGAAGAAAAGAATGATGATGAGAGGATCCAACAAGCCTACTCTATGAATGATGTTGATGATGATTTGCTTACTAAGAGTTGGGATTTTAAAAGGGCCAATTACTTTATATTTGATAACACATGTAGGTACAATGCATCAAGGTATAAAGGACCAAGATGGAGTTGTACCTAGTGTGATGGACTTTGACTCGACAATTAGATAGGAGTATTCTTGTTCACACTTGACATACGGAAACCTTGCTAGGATGCACCTAACAAAGCAAGTATTCACCAAGTTATTTTACAAGAATATCCAACAAGCACAACAGATAAAAAGATAATGCTCATTGCCCCATTCCTTTCTCTCTAAACCTGTTTTGTTTAGGCATCATCGAGAGGTCCTTGGAATGGATGTGAAATAAGATAAGTCAAAAAAGACCAAGATAAAGTAAACAAACAAGATAATGTTCTTCATACCACTAGCCAAGACTAAATTACGGTGTTACTTGATTCTGATGTCCATCATAGGAAGGTTGCATTCCTAGGACATGTTGTGATCAGGGTTTGATGAGATTGATTGGATGATAAACTATTGATACTCTGAGTTGATCAACTTGCTTGTTTACTGACCTAGACTTGAGACTTCTGACGATTAGGGTGTTCACTTTTGAACCTGTTAGACTTGCTTTTGATTTCTTCACCAAAGGGTGAAGGTGATGATTGATTTATTATGAGTGATGATTATTGCGGGTGAAAGCAAGATGAGATGGGTGCACCATTTTGGGTTTTTTCGATATTTGGATCTTTTTGGACTTTTGAAATACTTTGAGATTGTTTTTGGGATTTTGAGATTTTACCAAGAGAATAACTTAAAGACCTATCCTAGGGGTCTCGGGAGCTGATCAACTGGTTAGCTTTGCCTACATTATACATGCAGAGACCACGTAGTTCAACTAACAATAGACTTGACTCGGTGATGATACAGATGGGAAAATAGATTGTCAGATTGTGATGGATGCCTAAAGGACTGACCTAGGGTGTCTCAGGGGATGATCAAAGAACAACCTTGCCTACATTCAAGCTCAGAGATGACGTAGTTTGACAAGATGATGCCACTTTTTGATGTTTTTCTTACTTTTTGAATGTTTTTTGGATTTTTCGCATGATTTTGACAATTTGGATATGGATATGATATGAGTGCTCTGTTTTGGGATTTTGTTGAAAACCAAGCTAAGGTTGATTGATCAAATTGATGGGTTTGATGATGATAACATTGTTGAGGATACACAACAATGCAAGGATAGTGTTAAACAACACAAGGATTTCAAGATTGATGATGATAAAATTGTTGAGGATACACAACAATGCAAGGATAGTGTTGAGAAACACAAGGATTGGGAAGGATATCCCAAGATGATGATGGATTGGTTATATTTTAATTGATCGATATTTTAAAGCTTGGCTTGGAACAGATTTTGTTTGATGATTTGATGTGACGCTGAAGTGCAAATTAGATGCAGTTGATATTGACTGTTTGGATTGATTTTCGATGAAAGATAAAGCTTGATAAGGAATTTCTTCTCGTCAAAATATGCCATGGGCTAGTGATTTGGATTTTTGGCTCACAAATGCTTTGACCAATTTGATTTTGCATTCACCAATGTTTGAATCACCACAAGTTAGAGGATATAAATCAAGATTTATTCCTAAAGAAAGATGTAAATATTTTCCCCCAGTGTCTAGCAATGTATGGAATTCCATGGGTGGATAATTGGATAGATGGATGGATATGGTAAGCATGCAAAGGATGCCAAAGATTATCTTGCGATAAGATAAGGTGTTCAAATAAATTATGCTCATTTGGATAGTGCTTCATGGCTCATATAACATTGGGTAGGATAGGATAAATTAAAATGAACCATGTCAAGATGTTCACCATAAGCAAGTGTAAAGTGTGCACCAAAATTTTCCAAGATTAAGTTAATTTGGATTATGGATGCAGATATATGAAAATGGATTGGATAAATGGTTCATGGATGAATGGATTTATTATGGGTAAGATGGATGGAATGTTGGCTTTATTATGGATGTGATGAGATGCTTTCAACTGAACTAGCACATGCAGATGCTCAATTCTACACATGACACATGTTTTCCATGTTTTCATCATGGTACCTATCCAAAGTGCCACCGAAGTGGTTTTCACTAGAGAGAAAAAAAAATTCTTTACTATTTTCAATCTTTTTTCTTTCTCTTTTTTGGATTTTTATATTTTTTTTTATTTTTTGCTGAAAGATTTTAAGCTCATGTTGAATCACTTGGATATCTTGATGTAGATGCTTATGTCATAATTTTCATCGATATCTTGCTTGAATAAGTTGCTTTGCCAATATACGCGCACTTGAAAGCAACTTTTGAGAAATTTGTTTTGTTTTGTTGATACCGGAGTTAACTCTGTCTTTGTGCACACATCTCAATAGAGTGCCCTATGAATCCTTATCATCAAGGGTCATTTCTAACACATGGTCAATGTGAGAATTGGATATCATGCATGGAGGCATGGATGGTGGAGTGTGTTTAGGAACAAGAGATGGATTGGTTGGCAATTTGGAACCTTTAACTCTCCAAACTTGGGAAGACGAGCAATGATGGGTGGATACAAAAGTGTGCATGTAATTAGGACCAACAGCTTGATATACTTTGTACATCACTTGAGAAGCTTGATTTTTCCTTTGTGGACATCTTTCATGAATACTTTTTCCATTTTTATTTTTCCCCATAGTTTCTTTGACTAATGGAGTTTGATAGGGATAATCATTCTTTGTATGCTTTGGTATCCACTTGTATTTGATTTGTCTTTCGTGCTTCACTACTTTTTTTTCTTTGATAGCATTCTTTTTGCTTTGATTCAACTCTTTATTTTTATGTTGGTCCCAATTCGTGAATGGGGTGATGGGTGGATGAAGATTCATGACATGGTTGGTTGTAGTATTGGCATTGGTTTCATCATACAGATTCTTCATGCTCCCTATGTTGACGTTTGCTTGAGATGAATTTGCCCCTAGTATGGTGGAAGTAGTACCTTCATTCTTTGATTCAGCCTATTTCGAGAGTTCCTGTTTAGCAAGCATTCTCTAATAAATGACTACTGTAGATGATGTTATTTCAATTTGCTGATATGCTGACTCTAGAATATCTAGTTATGTCTGACATGCTCCCTTAAGCAACTAGTTGTCTAGCTTGTTGGTTTTGGAGCGCCTTTTAGTGGGCAGATTGTTGAGCAGATTGTAACATAATGGAGAATGATTTTTCCATGTGTTTTGGCGGTGGTGGTGGTGGATTGGGAATGGTTTTGACCGTTGTGATGAGTTGAACGGTCGCATTGATTGCTAGAGTTTGAGTGGTGAATGGTGTGATTGAGATGCTTGGTCCTTGAGACACTTGAGGGACGGTGGTTGTGTTGATCATTGGGGTTGCTTGGATGGTTGTCATCTGTTGTTGCGATATCGATGGAAAAATGGGATGATTTGATATGATGCTTTGACTTATGAAGGGGGTGTTGCTCGGATTCGGTTAATTGATGGTTGGTAAAGGGGGAAGGATCATGCCTTGATTGTTTGGTTGATAGAT
Source organism: Sequoiadendron giganteum (assembly GCA_007115665.2). Taxonomy (NCBI): domain Eukaryota; kingdom Viridiplantae; phylum Streptophyta; class Pinopsida; order Cupressales; family Cupressaceae; genus Sequoiadendron; species Sequoiadendron giganteum. Next base: position 384,811,769 of record CM021102.1, read on the forward strand.
TTGTAATTTTTGACTTTGATTTAAATCTACCATAGGGAAAGGTGTTCCAAAATTTAGATTGTGCATGCTCACTTTTGTTGTACCATTGAAGTTTGGAGGAGATAATGATCCCATGTATGGTTTGTACAAATGCAAGTTTTGCAAATCAATTGGCATCGTAAGGCTTGGATAGTTTGGTTGAATTGGATTACTCATGATGGATGAATCAAGTTTATATTTCATGTTCCTCTTGTGTTTTGACCTTGTTGACCTTTGAGGGGTTTAGAACCAATGATGAGATAAACGATGAAAGGGGCAAGAATGATATGGGTGTTTAAACTTTTAGGAACTTTGGATCAATGCTAGACTTTATGACTTGTTTTTATTTGATTTTGATTGAGGATAGTTTGACTAAGTGTGTTAAGTCAAAAAAAGTGATAATGCACTTGTAAACTCTAGGAAGTTGTGTTATCCTAGAGTAAACTCATACACAAGAGGATAGTTTGACTAAGTGTGTTAAGTCAAACAAAGTGATAATGGATTGGGTAATTTGACTAAGTGTGTTAAGCCAAACAAAGTGATAATGAACTTGTAAACCCTAGGAAGTTGTGTTATCTAGAGTAAAATCATACACAAAAGGATAATTTGGCTAGGTGTGTTAAGCCAAATAAGATGATTTTGATTTTCTAAAAGTCTAGCATAAATGGTGTTTTCAAATTTCCCAAGAATTTGTTGGTGAGATGGGATTTGATTTTGATGGTTGAGGGATGGATGAGAATGATTGATTTTGATCCTAAATGAACCTAAGAGGGACTTGTTTACAAGACCAAAGTTTTGAAGAACATGTTTTTCCCTAAGATCATTTCAAACCAAAAGACCAATGTTTGCTCAAGAGACCGTAAGACAAAAGATAAACCAGCACATGTGTGGGGTTCAATTAATTTTATCTTGGTTAATGACTTTTTTTTTTACCACATCCACTTCTTGATTAGATTTTTTCAAATTGAATGTCCAATGTCCCAATTCCTTTTTATCCCACAAGGTCCATTATGTGGAAATCAAGAAAATCAAGGCAATATTTTCTTATTTGTTGATTTTAGTGAAAAAAAATGATGATTAAACCCAAGCACTTAGAAACCTCTAAGGATGGAATCCCTAGGGCGAGCAAGAGCACTTGGATTCGTCAATGGGTATTTGTTTCCCCCAAAGGGTTTGAAATTTTGAAGCTTTTATGAGCGTTTGTTTTCAATTGTTTTGAGACCCAAGCAAAATGTTTTTTTTTTTGTTTCCAAGATCATGCACAATCCTAGGATGAAGAGACAATATTTGTTGGGTTCCCACTTGGATAAATCCAGCTGTGCATATTCAGTGTAGATGATTAGATGTTTGACGACACAGGATCCCCCTTATAGTGCACTCGCTTCTCGGGTCAACCAAGCATCAGTACCCATGAATCTCCCATGGCATACTTTTCATCTCTACAACAGAACCACATGTATATGTGGGGCGGCTTCAAAGGACATGACCTTTTGCACCAACAAATAGATTAGGATTTTGGCCTTTACTAAACAAAGGGTTTTAATGCAGGCATTTCATTCATGGGAGACTATCCATGTAGTGAGAGACCATTGCTTCCCTTCTTGTTGGAATAATCCTCGTGATATTGGCCTTTGTTCCAATATCCACACTTATATCCCAGGTGGAAGATGCTTGGCTTTAGCGTGTTCTCGGTTGGGTCGTTCCCTTGGGTGATTACTTTTTCCCACAAGGCAGGCCCACTAAGATAAACAAAAGTGAGCAAACATGTCCCATAGTTCAATCGACCTTCGTTGAAAAACAAAAGGAGAACACTCACAATATACCATGCTCACACTCACAAGATTGGTTCAATTTTTAGGTACCCAAATTGAAATGTGGAGGTAATATTTTATGCAACTTAATGTCACCAAAAATACTTTTGATTCTCAAGATCATTGTGAAATGCGAGAGAAGCGCATATGCCTTTTTAAATGAAATTACTTTGCAAAAAAGATTACAAGACACAAAAGCACATGTTCATTTTAAATCCTTCAAAGCAAAAATGAGTTATTTTAAGCACCAAAAGAAATGCGATTTTTTCCTTGTTCAATTGTTAATCCCTAAACCAAATCTAGTGAGTTTTTCCTAAAGTTCATTTTAAGCCCTTTGTTGCAAAAATTGAAAGTTTTTGTAGTGTTCTTTTTAGGACCCAAATAAAATTTAGTGTGTCCTAAGAGCATGAAAGTAATCAAATCTTTAGAAAGGGATTATAAGTTCTCTCAAAAGTGTTTAAAAACACTTAATACAATGAGATAATATAACATCATAAAGAACCTTTGGCCTTTGTTTTCCTTCCTTCAATTTTGATCAAGAAATTTCCTTTTTTGGCAGATTTCAACAATTGTTAGATTTTGCCATTTTTGGTAATTTTGCATGCATGACTTTGAGAGTCCGTTTTTTCCCCAAAAACTTTCTAAACCTAAGATAGGATGAATTTACAACTAACATCCTAAATTTCAAACATGAACTTTGAGTTATTAACAAAAATGACTTTTAAAAAACTAGAAAAAAACACGAAATTGCCATTTTGAGGGCCAAGATGAAAGTTTCAAGCCCCAGAAATGTGCCAAAATGGCCACCAACCCACCTAATATTAATTGACAATCCACATGCCACCTCATAATGAAACCGCTTGTAAAAATTCAGCCAAAACCCACATTTGAGTCAAAAGTTATGACCTCAAGAAGTTCCTGCATCACAAAAAATGTTAAAAATAATCAGAAATTTGCCTTTTATCCAACTCTAGTGGCGCAATTTGCGGGTGCGACGCAGTTTCAGAAGGCCAGCGGCACAATATAGCACCATTGATGACAAAGAGCAGTGCTCTGTAGAAAAACAGTGACCGTGATTGCGGCATTGTTTGGCAAGCGACGCAATTTGAAATTTGAAAAAACTTGCAGTTGAGTTTGAAATTTGAATTTTTTGGGAGGGAAGGCTCTAGAGGCAGACTTTAGAATTTAGGAGCAGTGTAATATAGCATCGTTGGACTGGTAGTGGTGTAGTTTGGCACTGCCAGAATGTGAGCGACGTAGTTTCCCGTGAGCTGCACAAAAAAAAAAAAAGAATTTTTTCAAAAAACGTGATGAAATCCCTCAGATTCGCTCTCCTTCTAGCGCCAAAATGTGAACCCCTAATCCTACATGTACACAAACATGGAAAACAAGCACATTATTACATTGAAATGCAAGTGAGAATAAGGATTCCCCATTAAATTCATTTAAAATGGTTAAAGATAGAAATGAAATGAAAAATAATACATGAAACTAAATCAAATCCTATTTAAGCAATGAAAACACTTAATCCCATGAGGGAATTGGTGCCAATTATGTGTAGAAATTGGCCCTTTCCCAACTCCTTTGTAAGATTTGATGATTTGATCCACTTGACAGTGAAGAACAAATGTGATTCCTTGAGAAAACCTGCAATAACCTAGCTATGGTGATGGAAAATTCTCAAGAAATGTATGAAATTTCTCTAATGTGAAGATAATAACTTTGAATTCAAATTGTGGATGAAGAAAGAGGAGAAGAGCCTCTCATTTATAGATTTCAAAATTGGAAGAATGAGCAAGATTGAGCAATGTGGGATCATTCAACATCCAATGGCCAAGTGCCACTTGTCAAGATGTGAATGGATGAAGGTTGTGCACATTTTGATCAATGTGAAAGTTTAAATTTTGAATTTGATGAAGTGACATGTTTAGGGGAGATGAAAGATGAGTTAAATGCCAAGTTTAACTTGTGTAAGAGACATGTAAGAGCTCTTAAATGCTTTGTTGGATGGACAAGTCATGTGGGAGGGAAAATTCAAATTGGGAGAATATTCCCTCAAAGATGCCAAGTTTGAATGAAAATAAGGAATTAATAAATGAAATAAATTGATTTATTGTGCAAGTTGCAAAATCTAGAGGATTTGAGTGATTAGGATTAAATTAATCAAGATTTAATTAATTTAATGAGAGAAATTAGATGATTTGATAATTTTGACTTAGATTTTAGGATTTAAATAAATCAAAGTTGAGAGGAATAATGATTTTAGATTTAATTAAATAAAAATTGATTTATTTAATTAAAGAAAGTGGTGTTAGATTAAATCAAATAAAAATTAATTAAACAAAATGATTTATTTAATTAATGGAAGTGTATTAATTAATCAGGTAAGAGAGGAATTGTGATGAATTTAATTAAATTAATTAGTAAAAAGGGTGATCTAGGAAGAAACGATGTTAATCAGATCAGGATCAGGTGTGTAGGATCGAATTGTATATTTTCCATGTCTACACCAACCATTATAAGCCTTTTTTCCAAAACCTTAGATCATACTGATTACCAAAGAGAATATATGGACCAACATACCAGAGATACCAGATCAAATATTGGATGAGATAGGTGTGATCTATGCACCGATACAAGGTACTAGACCAACATGGTGACATCAATGACAATATAAGACATATTTCCAACAATCTCCCCCTTTGGCATTGATGGCAACATGTGCAAAAAGTCCGTTTCAAAAATCCCTTCACTTGCTCCAAAAATTTTCTTCCAAATTTCTCCCCAAAACTACAAATCTCTCCCCCTTTGACATCAATGGCAAAGGGTGCCAAAAAGAAATAAACATGGTGACATCTAACATTCAAAAGTTCAAAAATTCCAAAACTGCAAGACTTTCAATTTTTCATTCTACCAACTTCCTTTCAAACCAAGATGACACTAGTCACCTAAAATACCTTCTTGTACCTTTCTTTGATCACAGGGTATAATTTCTTCCATTCAAGGACTGCAGAGTCCATTCTTGCACACACACTATCGAATACAACCAACAGTGTGAAGGAGGATGGCCAATCTATGGATGAACATTATTTTTCATTGTTTTCTGCATTAGAGAGTATTCTGAAAATATGGTCTAATTAGACCTCAAAAACTTCCTTAAGAAGCTAGAAGGTCTTCACTATATCATCCCTTTTCCTCTGCACAATGATCATTTCAGCCTGAAGTTCACCAACTCTCAACCTTTTCTTTCCTTCTTTGTCTTCAAAAATATCAAATTTATTTCCAATGTTGTTCACTTCGAATTCTATTGCTTCAATCTTTCTTCATAAATTATCTACCGCAGCAGGCCACAGGAGACAATACTTGTATATGTCTGACATTTCTTGTATGCACTTCTTTATCTCTATGATAAGTTTAGATAATCTATGTTTTGCTTTGAAACATCTCTTTTCAACTAAAGCTTCCAATTTGTGTCTTCCTGGACCTTCAAGCAACATTCTCTCCAACTATTTCAACTAAATTTTCAAGTAAAGAATCAAACACAATAGATACATCAATACCTTTACGAAGTAGATATTCAACTAAAGCATCATTAATTATAAGTTTTTCAACAGATGAGGTCGTACTCCACACATCACCAGCAGTATTCATTTTCCCTTTTATTAACATGGTCTGGATGTCATTTGGATCGGAAGATTCTGGTCCACCCAAAGATTCTTCTTCTTCTTTCTTCTCTTCAGGGATAACAATGACATTTTTGGAGATAGATTTTATTTTCTTTGATTCCGGAGGGGAATCACTAGTGACTACTTCCAATTTTTTTATCCCAAAGGAAGAACCTTCCTCAAATCAACTCACCATGAATTCACCAGAGCTCATTATATCTTGCAAAGATAAGAAAAATTTCTTGCATGCACTAGCTTTATCCTCTAAACTTTCCAAATGCCTGTATATATGTCTTGCAACGGGAATCCTATAAGATTCCCATTCAACATCTTTATTTCTTGGTAGAGATTTTGGAAAATAAAGTACTAAACATGTAAGCAAGGATGCAAAAATGAAATGGGTATGCTTCTCCCAATGTCATTTGTATGTTCTCAGTGAGATTTTCAAGAATTAGCTTACATAGATTAAATTGATTGTTCTATTTTACCATTTTATGCACCAAATATACTGCAATGGCCGAAGTAGAGACTTCTCAATTTCTGAAATAAATTTTATAAGAAATTTTGTATGCAACATACCTAACTGATGAATCACCAATAGTATCGATCAACAGTGCTCGAGGATCTTTGTTAACTCCTGTCATTTCCTCTACTTCCTTGTACTTTATAGTCTTATGTCTAGGAAGTTCTCCAACGCTGCACAGTCCGATAACCGCTTCAATTACTTCCTTCGAAATGGGATAGGATTTATCCAATACAATACTTCTGTCCTTGATTTTTCTCAGAAGGAACAAGATAAATTCTTTTTTGGCAAACCAAGGGAATTTTCCCCATACATCCAAAACTAGGGTTTGTATGTTCTATAAATTGCTCGGGTCCAACCCTAATTCCAACTTCTTTATATTTCAATGATTAAATTCATCCATCTCGATTCCTTTCAACTTCAAAGGGGTATTCCTACTCAATCCTCTTTTATAAATTTTCATTATAGCTCTTATGATTCAACAAGAAAATTATTTCGTTACCTTCTTCTGCAACCGCGAGATAGCGAAACTTCCATCACCTGAAAATGTCCACAATGATTTTTTCAAAGATCTTCAAATTGCTTCAGAAATGCTTCAAAAAAGTTCCAAGCCACTCTACAAATCCTTTGAATGCATTTGATGAACAAAATGATTTACAAATATTTCCTTTATATTCCATCATTTTTCCCTGACTCACATTAATTGTAAAAAGCTAACAAAACTTCTTATTTACTCCGCTGAGAAATCCTAATTCACTCCACAAAAGAACATGCTTACACCTTTTCTTCTGGTTTCTTTTGCATTACTTTTGTCCTATCATTCTTTTCAACATATTCACATGCCAACACCTGACACGTTGTTCTTCCAAGGGTTTAATTGATTTTCTGAAAAAGCTCTGCCTAATACCAAGCTAGGTCTAATTCCCAGAGGATTCATCTGCCTCGGATGAGGGTACAGACGCAACAACAATCTTTGATTCTTCTTTCTTTTTCTGAATTTTTCTCATTTCCTGCTTCACTTTTTCCTTATCAATATTTTCAACTGGTTTATTATCTTCCACCAGAGCAAACTACTTTCCCTTTTTACTTTTGCACACTTTTGAGATATGTCCTAGTTTCTTGCAATAGTAGCAGACTATATTTCTTTGTCTTGTCTGATTTCCATTATTCCATGTTCTGCATTGATTCGCCTTATGTCCAAACATGTTATAGGTATAGCACTAGCCAACAAATGATTGATTCATCCTTTTTTCTATTGAACCTATTCATCATCCCCTAACTAGTCATTCTTACTGAAGATGTGCATTCAGTAGCTTTATGTCCTATCTTCTTGCATGTATAACATTGTATAGAGAAGGGACCATAAAACTGATTCAACCTACTCCTGCACTTAGTTGCCTTATGAACAAATTTATTGCATGAAAAACAAACACCATTGAATGATGAGTTCCTTTGTGCATTTGGTTGTCTGATAGGTGGTTTCTTTCCAGAGTTTATTTTCTACTTTTATTTGTCTTGAGTCTTTTGATTGATTACTGGATTTGAGTTCTGTATTTTCCATCAATTTCATTACCTACGCCAATTTTATCTTTAGAAGGTTTTTGTCTTGCTATCAATTCATCAAGCTTGGTGGAGCTTGTCTTAAATTCATCTTTACAGAGTTTTTCTTTCTCAAGTTCTACTTTCAGATTCATCACTTCTTGTTCAAGCCTATAGAAAACATCAACTTTTCTTTGTATTACTATTTTCAAGCATCCTTCAACTTTCTTTTTTTCATCTATCTTCAATTTCAATCTGGTATTCTCATCATTTTCTTGTTTCAATTCCTCACTCACTTCTTTGTATCTTTCTTTGAATTTCTTTAACTGTTCTTTCAATTTTTGAACACATTCATTTGCTTCATCTAGATTTTCTTTCAAGTCTCTATTTTCAATTTCTACCTTCTCAAGATATTCAAGGGCAGTTTGGAGCTCTTCTTTATCCATTTGTTCAGTCTACAGGATCTCCCTCAAGCAGTTAATCTTTTCACCAAGGAACCAGAGCTTTGATACCAATTTTTGAATAAACCAAATATTGAGAGGGGGGTGAATCAGTATCCACACAATTCTATTGAACAAATACTTAAAACTTTGTTGCACCACAAAATAGATCAAAGCATTAATCAAACATGAAATTCCACAACACAGGAACACCAGATTTTACATGGAAAACCTAATGAGGGAAAAACCACAGTGAGGATTAACTCACAATATATATATTTATAACAATATCGATAACAATGAGGCTCACTGCCAAATACAAAAAGCTCACTGCTTACAAGGACTCATTGTCCAAATATGGAGGCTCACTGCCTACAAAAAAATGTATAAACAAAATTTTGGCTAACCACCAGAGTTGAAATAATGAAGTTACACCACTAGTGCAGATTCAGTTCCTTTGATGCTCAGAGTATCCACTCGCATGACAACAGACTAATATTCAACCATTTATTTGCACACTTCACTCATACACACTTCATCTTCTATTCACATTCTTCTTCTCCACACTTCTCATCTTCTAGCCATCTTGCATATATACCTGATCTTGCCACATGCATCAATTAGGTTGGCCTAATTAGATGCAATTCATATTTTTAAAATGATAACTTTTCGTCTTCATATAAAACTTCTCGAAATTCATACAACAACATGTCGATTAGGACCAAAGCTAGTTCTCATATATAATTTGAAAACCATTATAGACTAGATATTAGGTCGGCCATGATTAACCTAATAACAAAATACAAAAACTGATGCCAACGCATCACCCAAACATATGATCATCTAATAATACATACATATGTGCTTCCAACCGTTATAATCCTTTTTCCAAAACCTTAGATCATACTGATTACTAAAGAGAATATTCATAACAACATACCAAAGATACCAAATGAGATAGGCATGATCTACCCACCAGTACGGGGTACCAGACCGACATGGTGACATCAATGACAATATAAGACATATTTCCAACAGAGAGATAAGGAGAGATAGAGAGATAGATATAACTTGGGACAGATAGAGGGGTTGAGAAAGAAAAAAATATAGAGAGGACTGAGAGATGGAAGGAGAGAGGAAGAGGGAGAAGGATAAATAGAGATAGAAAGAGGGAGACAATGAAAGAGGGGGTGATGGAGAAATATAAATATATAGGTCTTGTGATATATAAAGAGGTAGAGCGAGGAAAATATATAGATAGAGATAATGAAATAATATATAGGACTTGTGATAGGAATATATAGGAATATATAGGACTTGTGATATAAATAAAGAGATATAGATAAAGAGGGAGAGGGAGAGGGAGAGGGAGATATTAGAAGATAGAGATAGAGGGGACAAGATTGAGAGATAATGAAGGTGATAGAGATAAGTAATAGAACTAGAGAGAGATAGGGAGAGAGAAATAGAGAGTGTTTATGTGTGTAAGAGAGAGATATGAAGATAGATATAGAGAGGGACGGAGAGAAATAAAGAGGGGATAGAGGAGAAGTAGAGAGATATAAAGAAAATGGAATGATAGGGAGAGAGGGAGAGAGAGGTATATACAGAGTGAGAGATATAGAGATAGAGATAGGAAGAGAGAAATAGGGAGTGTTTATGTGTGTGAGTAAGAGAGAGATATGAAGATAGGTATAGAGAGGGAGGGAGAGAAATAAAGAGAGAATAGAGGAGAAAAAGAGAGATATACAAAAAAGGGAACGATAGGGGGAGAGGGAGAGAGGTATATAAAGAGGGAGATAAATAGATAGATATAATTGAAATATAAAGGGGGTGGAGAAGGAGAGAGATGCAGGGGGAGGTAAGGAGATAGAGATAGGGGAGAGATAGAGAGGAAGATAGAAATGGATATCAAGAGGGATAGGAAGCGAGATAGAGAGGGGGAGAGATAGAGAGATAGAGAAAGAGATAAAGATAGGGAGGGAGAAACATAGTGTGTGTATGAGAGAGAGATAGAGGGAGATAGATATATATTTATAAATAGATAGAAAGGGAGGGAGAGAGGGAGAGAAACAAAGAGAGGAGAGAGAAGTAGATATATATATATATAGAGAGAGAGAGAGAAGGGAGAAGGTGGAGAGATAGAAAGATAGATATGATTTTTGAAAGGCCAATAAATCCAATTTGTAATATTGTTTTTCTATCTTTTGTCAAAAAGAGACCCTTCAAAAAAGTATCTCGACTCCACTTTTATATGGTTGGGAGTTGGAGTTATCTTTTCAAGTGGGCTTGTATGTCTATCTTTCTTCTTGTGTTTGCATTGTCTTAATTATTTTTTATTTAAATTAGTTTGCAATATATTTTAAATATAGTTCAAATATTCAAATAGTGAGAATGATATGTTTTTTATTATAACATTTATCAAAGTTTATTCTTTTTGTTATTTTGATCTTTATTTGACCCCTTAATAATTTTGATGGATTGGATCATTTACTTGTGACAGTTTAACCAAATGATAACGTCTAATTTAGGGCTCTTGGAAAATTCACCACCAATGATTCACTGCTAACAAATTCACCTCCAACAATTCATCACTAACAATTCATCGCCATGACAAATTCATCTCATGGAAAATTCACTACCAATAATTCATCGCCAACAAATTCACCTCCAACATTCATCACCAACAATTCATCGCCATGAAAAATTCATCTCATAGAAAATTCATCGCCAACAATTCACCACCAACAAATTCACCTCCAACAATTCATCACCAACAATTCATTGCCATGACAAATTCATCTTGTGGAAAATTCACCACCAACAATTCACCATAAATTCATGGCGGTGAATTTTCCATGAGATGAATTTGTCATGGTGATGAATTGTTGGAAGTGAATTGTTGCATGTGAATTTGTTGGCAGTGAATTTTCCTAAAGCCCTAATTTAGATATATGCTCCCTCATAATATTATAATCTAACATAAAAATAAAAATACATAATCAAAAGTTTTTTTGTGTGTATAAAATAAATTATATTTATTTATATGCCATTATTTTCCCCTTGATTAAGTATTTCAATTGTTTTAATTTAGTTAAAATATTAATTATCTTTATTTATTCAAAAAAATCCCCTACCAAATATACTAGTATTAATATTTGGAATTTTTGAAAAATGCTACGCTTTGCTCAAGAAAATATGAGAGCTACCCTTGCTACTGATGGCAACCCTCGCGAATAAGGTGAAGACTCCTCAAATTGTGGCAACTTAGGCATTTGCACAGTTGGGCATGAGGATTTGTGATTGCATTCACCATGTTTGGAATTGAAGGCCACTCTATAAATGGGTGTTAGGGTTAGTGCACACTCGGTGGTGTCCCCTATATATGGCCAAAACCCTAGCTCTCAAATTTTGTCTAAGGATGGACAATATTCTAAAAAAATTGGTGCTTGGGGTGAAGGGGCATGTCTTCAAAAACCACCACAACCACCCCCTGACCTACAACAAAGGCACAATTCATAGGAAACCAAAGGCTACAGGCCATAAGATAAGGATAATGGGCATAATTTTAGGGACTGTTCAGCTTGGGACACCACAACTTTGGGTGCAAGGGTAGAATGCCCCAAAATTTACCTCTACAAATCTTTTCAAATGGTGCTAACCCTCTAGATGGGAATAGTAACAAGGTTTTCCCTCTATGTATTCAACTCACAAAGCACATTTTTGAGGTTAGCCTGGACAATTTTGCTTGTGATAGAGATGACTATCTACAGAACCATGCTCTCATTTGCAGATTGATGAAATCATGGCCTAGCTTAAACGAATTACATTCTTGGACCACACGGGATTGGAAGGAGCACATGAAAGAGGAAATTCATATCTATTCCTATGTTCGAGGTTTTTTATCTTGGAATTTGACTCCACTAATGATATGGATTTGGTGTTGAAAGATAGTCCTTGGATGTTTTAGGGAGAATTCATCTACATGAAGCCTTGGTTTGCTTCCTTTGATCCTTGAATCAAAACCTTTACATTTGTATTCCTTTAGGTGAGATTACCATACCTTCCCCTGCAGTTCTGGGAATTAGACTGTTTGTGTGCCATAGGAAATGATATGGGTAATTGTCATTGCACTTCTAATGAATGTAGTCAACTATAGGAGTTCTGCTTATGCACACATGTGTATAAATGGATTTATCCACTAGGCTACCTGCTGAGATCTCTCTGAAAGTGGGTAACAAATGTTGGAGACAACTAGTAGACTATGAAAAAATTGCTTTTAGATGTTGGAAATGTTTTTCAACTGATCACTTTACCCACCAATGTCAAAAGATGCAATCTCATGAAGTCGGCAATCAAGAAACAAGGGGAAGGCCCTCCTGTTGGATTGGGATAGATGTCCATCATTATGTTATCTCTCCTGGAACCAAAAATGAATTGACTTCTCCTTAGGCTCCTCAAGAGGTCATTTCAAATCCAAATTCTCCCTCTCGAGATGTCACATGAGGTCAATGTTAGTGGCTCATGTGCAGTCCCCTCACCATCATTGGAGAAAGCAACCATAAAAACTGGTGATGATTCTGTGGAGGCACCAACTTCTCCTATGACAGTTGGGATTGTTGTTGGTGAAGGTTGTCAAGACAATTCCAAATCAAGAGTGGAAATCAGTTAAGAGGAATATGTCTCCAACAATGATAAAGCACCAAATGACGCTAAGATTGTCAACACAAATAGAAAGGTTGTGAAGAAATGATTTTTTCTTGCGTGCCCAAGGGTTGATGTGTTCCCCTTCATCTATAAAGGGGGAAAATATTACAATGTAAATTTTCTTTGTGTCCATGTTAGAATGGGTTTCCAAGGTCTCAGTGGCAGTAGTTATTCTATTGTACCCCTATTAGTAGGACATGCATTATCCTTTTTATTTTTTCTTTATTTATGGCGTACGACTCCCTTATGCCTAACTTATAAGATAATGTATATTAAGTGTTTTATAACCTTATAAATAATTATTTTTCAATAATAAAATAAATATATTTATTGTAAATTTAAAGATGTTTTTTTAATAAAACTTAATATTATTTATTTATTTAAAATTTTGGTTTAAATAAAATAATATTTTGAATTTAAAATTTGGTAATTAACTTGTTAATATAAACTAGTAGACCAAATTTTATTTCTCTCTATTTTTCTGAAAGAAAGATGTTTAAGTTGGTAATTAACTTGTCAATATAAATGATTATATTTTTAATTAAATACTAAAAAAATATAAATTTAATGTAAATTTAAATATTTCAATGAAATATGAGGTGTGGGGCCTAGCTTGATTGGCTAAAGAATATTTTTGGAGGTAAGAAGTCATAAGATCTAGTCTCCCTCAATCAAAATACAAATGATTATATGACCAATATTTTTTCAAAAGAAAAATATTAAGATATTTATGTTGATAATTAACTTTTTACTATAAATTATTATGCCGAGAGGTGTTATAGAGTGAAAGCAAACTACATGTGTCAATTAAAACTCTTCAAGCAAAATTTGGCGTGCATTTGTAAGTCTTTGAATCTGAAGGAATTAAAATTCATTAAATTTTATGAGAGACGTGCAACACGTTGGTAGGGTAGTGGAGAGTGGCGTTGGCATGCAAACCGTTTCAAAGCACATCTGATTTAATGCATCTAAAATTATTCTTTAAGGTTTAACCATGCTCATATTCATGCATGCCTATCTTCGCCCATTTCTGAGCAACAATATTGTGACGAGTCATGTGGACCCAGTTTCATTAGTTCACCTGAAATTTATTTTATGGTTCTTTTAGTGCATCTAAAATTTGTTTTATTGTTGCAGGTCCTGTGGGGGAAATTCCACTCCTACGCCGTGGACTGGTGGTCATTTGGCATCTTTTTGTACTAAATGAGTCACGAGCAAACTCCTTTTAGGGGTTTAAGTAGAAAGGACACTTTTGAGGTTTCTTAAATACAATAAGTTGATGGACTTTGTTTGAGAGTCTAGAATAGATCCAGACAGTCAGCCTCACGATAGTTAGAGCCCTGTGCGATTTGTAAACCCACAGAGTTCCAGAGGTATACTTACAATTGCTTATCTTGTATTAATCGCACCCTCTCACAAACAATATTTTCCATTTTTCCACTTCTAGGAGATCCTTCGCTGCCTCTCTTTCATCAAGTTAAGGGATTTTGTTTATAACGGGTTGTGAAAATGGAATTTCATGTGAGTAGTTGGTCTTGGGTGAGGAAGCTCATTGCTCCTATGGAAGAGCCAAAGACTGTGTTTGTTTGTGAAAATGACAAAGGTTGAGGAATTTGGCTTTACTTTTGCTCTCAGTCTGTGTCTTTTCTATTTTCATTTTGATGATGTGCAAGACTCAAACATGTTGAGGCTTTGTCAATGGCGTTCCACTAATATTCTGGTCACAGCCTCTATCTGGTGGCGTTCTTTGTAATGGTGTCCTCTTGAGGTGTAGATAATAGTTACATTTTCATCTTAGATCTTCCTCTAGATAGACTAATAGATATAATAACTAACACCAAAATTTTGATTTCAAAATTTTTTGTAGTCATAATTTATGTCAGATGTATTATTGGAAGTATTTGCAATTGTTTAGAGTGAACGATCTCATCTATAGGGAAGACACCTGTAAAATGACATACCACATTGAGAAGATCGGTGTCATTGAAATTGGTGGTAGCAACGTGGATGTTAATAACCCCTACAAATTATAAGAATCCTTCAAAGATGGTGTGGAGATGGATAATTTTATTTGGTATAGTTACTAAACTGAAAACAATTGGTTTATTTTTGGTAGAGGATTAGACAATAGGAAGGTGCACTCAATTTCACGCATTTGTCTTATTTTAAGAAATTGACACTTTTGTGCTATATTTCGATAGATGAACATTTTGAAAACCATGAAAACTTTAGCAAAAATGAAGAATGCAGAAAGCACACTTTGTTGAAGGCTATTCAGGAGAAAAAAAGGCCAGAATAATCTTGCACCCAAAGTGAGCCTTCCCTTTTGCATTCTTTCATTGGTGGAAAGAACAAATAAAATTGTGTTGAGGTTGCAATGCCAATCTTACAAACATGTCTCACAATATCCAATCAAGTTACGTAATATGCAGATTATTTCTTAAAAATTTGAGCTGGAGTTTTATTGCAAGAGTATAACCACATTATCTTTGCTTATTAGTAAATGCTTTTATTTAACTTTTGTTTTGCACGGTTGCAAGCAATCTAGATTGCCAGAGACAAGATGGGGAAGGGAACATCTCTTTTTTGGGTAAGCAATTATTGAAGATAATTTGTTTATTTTTTAAAATTAAAATAATATTTTGATGTTATTTTACAAAACTTTGAATTTTTAGTTTAGTATGGTTTAGTTGTTAGTCTCTGATTATTTTTTTTACTTTATATTAAGATCAATAAATTTTGTGAAAGATTTTCTTTTGATAATTAAAATTGACACTCCTTAAATAACACGAGAGTCCCATGAAATTGAAATTGATATTAGACAACGTTTTAAAAGTAATATTCTAGATTTTAGTTCCCAGGATGTTGTAGGAAAGGGCAAACAAATAAAATAATTAATTTACGTTGCAAAAAGATGAACTCACTAGAAATTAATTCCAAGTTTGTATTAACTCTATTTTCTTAATTAATTTATTTTTAAGGCTTTTGATGACAAAAATGAATTTGTATTTTTTTTTGTCTGTAGGTAACATTTTAATTAATTTGATTTATTTTATATAAATTAAAGATTTGATCACAAAGATAAATCAATCAAAAAAGAAAATTAGAAAATGATAACTCTATTTTTATCTATTTTTTTTACAAGAAAGATATTTATGTTGATAATTAACTTGTTACTATAAATTATGATATTTTTAATTAAATATTCAAAATATATAAATTGATTGTAAATTTAAATATTTCAATAAAATACAAACTATTACATGACCAAATTTAAGTTCTCTCTAATTTTTCTTTTTAAAAAAAGATATTTAAGTTGGTAATTAATTTGTTAATATAAATTATTATATTTTTTAATTAAATATTAAAATTTTATAATTTTATTTTATTTTATTTTTTTTGTATTATATATAAGGTGGTCACAAAAATACAGAGTCAGTTACATCGAGATGTAAGAAGCAAGAGGCCAAGCCTCTCAGCAAGAGTAGCAAGTTAACTACAAAACAGAAAGTCCTAAACAAAATTACTAGTAGGTAATCAGAAGGCTAATGTAAAATATCATCATGGGTGTCAACCCAGGCTATCCACCCCATAGATCCCTCCATCCACACAATTTTTTGGTTCTCCTGGATTTGAGCAAGCATAAGAAATTGGTCCTTTTTGGCGTTCTTTTTGTTCTTAACCTCCTTGATAAACATTTTGCAAGTCCTCTCGAAGATCTGCAGATTATCCACATTCCTCCTCCATTCATAACCATTCTTCATCTCATAGATGAAGAAAGTGGCATATCCCGTCTTCAAGAACCTTTTTAGCTTTTTCCTATCCATCATCATGGTAGTATGAACCTGCAAGAAGATTTTAAAGTATGTGATTTTTCGAAAAGACTCAGTAAGGACCTTGGGGGTGTTCTGAAACCTTTCCTCATTCCTACATTTCCAAACCTGCCATAGGATATTAGAAGAGAGAATGTTCCAAAATAGATTAGTATCCTTATTAAGCCCATCAATATGCCCAGTGATGATTTCAAGAGTATTAATAAACATAAGATAAGTGATACCAAACATATTCCAAATTTTCTTAGCAAAAATACAGTCAAAGAGAATGTGCCTTCCTGATTCAGGCATTCTGCACAAGTTACAGTAATCAGTCGCAGAGTTATCTTTTCTAATTGGGAGTCTATCAAGAATCGACAGCCATCTAAAACATTTTATTTTAGGTTCTATAGATCCTTTCCATAGAATAGTAAAGTAGTTCTTCCAGGAGTAGATGTCTAGGGTGGTGTACCAAACAACATTGACATGGTCAATGATGGCATCATTATATGCAATCACCTTGTAAACATTTTTGGCTTTGATTCTGGATATAATGGTCCCATCCAACCATTTGCAGTTTAAATATCTATGAGAATCCAAATGGCAAGTAGTAGGTAAGTCTTTGGTAGCTTTAATAATCATATTATAAGTTTTCTTCTGGGAGGTCGGGATATTAAATTTGCTTCTGAGATCATCCCAACCAATTAACCTATCTTGCTCAAAGAGGTCAGCTAATTGAGAGATGCCCTAGCCTTGGGAGAGGTAGAAATATAATCAAATTTCATTTCTCTCTAATTTCTTTTTTCTAAGAAAAGAAATAAAATAGTTCTATAATAACATACACCAAAGATTTTAAATATGTATCAAATAAAATTAGAACACCATTTTTTAAATATATGTAATAAATAAACTAACTCTTCATAAATAAAACATAATTTTATATTTTTTAGTCTTAAATACATCAATTTATAAATATAATTCATATTAAATAAAAAATATATAAACACTGAAACATCTTTTAAATAAATATATTAAAAAATATCTAATTAAATTAAATTAAAAATATTTCTGCTTAGTGAAAAAATCTTTCTTACCATTTCTTTCGAATTTCACCTACCGAATTATCAAAAATTTAAAACTAACTTTGTCTCTACGCCCATTCATTTATTAAGAAAGTTCACGGCACCGGTAAAGGGCGCGAGATTCCACGGTAATTTGCTCGGGACCGGGAACACGGCTGTGGATAAAAACAAAAAAATAAATAAAACTGACGAAAAATAAGGTACAGCCCTATACTGGCCACGTGTAAATCGGGAAATACATGCAGCTCGGAGTCTTGTTAAGGAATCTTTTATATTTTAAGGGTCTTCTATTCTTTATGAGCACAATCCTCTGTTGAGTTTTTATTGCAGCCTCGTGTAAATCGGGAAATATCATGCAGCTCGGAGTCTTGTTAAGGAATCCTTCATATTTTAAGGATCTTCTATTCTTTATGAGCACAATCCTCTGTTGAGTTTTTATTGCAGAATTGTGGGAAAAAATTCTTGGCGTTTCTATCGCTATTTAACGTTGAAGGCGCGATCGGTTTCTTTAACCAGCAAATGGGGGAACATTTCAAAGCAATGGAGAGATTGCAGAAAGAATTAGTTTCGGTTAGAAATCAGTTTTTTTATCAGATGCACCGCAATGAGATATTGCGTCAAATTGAGCATCAGTTGTTGATGCAAATCTCTCATCAGCTGTCACAGAATAATCCTTCTAGATTGCAGAAAGAATTAGTTTCGGTTAGAAATCAGTTTTTTTATCAGATGCACCGCAATGAGATATTGCGTCAAAGTGAGCATCAGTTGTTGATGCAAAGCTCTCATCAACTGTCACAGAACAATCCTCCTGCTGATATACCACAAGATGCATATTTGTATCCGATGGCTGGCAGCAAGTCTCAGGCACCTCCTCGTTGCTATCATGATCCTGGAATACAAGGAGGTAATTTTTCTTCCTTGTCTGAGATTAGGTTTTCTTGTGTGAATTATGTTTAGTGTGCCTGTGCATGTATTATCCATGGACGGGAAACAATTCCCATTTGATCATTTGTGGTTGTGTAAAGATGCTTTGGGCTTTTGGTCCATGTCTTATATGTAAAATGATAATGCACCATTGACTGATTAGACGATAGATGCTTGTAGGATTTTTTAAACAGGCCTTTCTTATGGTCTTTAACCAAAACAGATTATCTTTATAGTTATTTTGAGAAGCTTTAACTTTTCCGTTTGGTCTTCAAACTTTTTTGTGGTTTGCAAAATGTAGTTTTGATGCAGTTAAATATTTATTTCATGTTTATATCATATTTAAATATTTATTTCATGTTTATATCCTATTTTAAACATCATCTATTATTAGATCATGTATGGTACTTGGTTGAAATTCACCAGATATGCATGGTGTAAAAATTCAATCTGGTTGGACGCTAACAAAAGTTGTGGAGTTTGGCTTTACATAAGCCAATAGCATTTTTTTGAAAGTTTTTTGTGCATATCTTGCGATCAGGGCATTCCATGAAATCACATTTCTTTGAGGCATTATGTCAAACAGTTCACAAGTGCCTTGTCATAAAATTGAATGGGGTAATAAATTTGGAAGACTAAGGCCCTGTAGCTTTTCCAATAAATTTACTTAACCAGAAAATAAATAGTTATCAATGGCAACAAGCAGGTAACGGGAGTAACTGTTAAACATCCTGGTGAAAAGAGCAATACAATTCATTTCAGGCTCGTTGTGGAAATTTTCAACGTTTCTTGTATGACAAGCTCGGGTAATATACTCTTGATTGCATCCATCAATCTCATGGACTCAATCATTGCCTCAACAGAATTGGAGAAATTCCAAAGAAACGCATTGAGCTCTGCCTGCCTCTTAGAGAGAGAAGCTTTATGCAAGCAGCATGGTCCATAGGCAGATGTGTGGACTTTTGGAGTCACTCTATACATATTAATTAGTGGTGTTCCACCTGTTTGGGCAGGTGAGATGCATATTTAAGGGATGCAAGAAGCTAAGTCTTAGTTAGATGCCCCTATGAGCCATATTTGTATACTTTCCTTAAAATTTTGAAAAATAATACTTAGTTTTGGCCAAAAACAACATAGAACATCATAAGCAAGCAAGAAAAGAGGACAGGGGTCACAAAATGGGAGAAATAATGGGATTAGAACAATATCTTGTACAGTGAATTCGAAAAGGTCCCCATGTTTAGTTAGGTTATTTTTCATGAACAAATTAACTTACTTGGATCAAAGCCAACTGTGTTAGGTGAGTCGAGTGGAGCAAGGATTGTAAGATTCTTAATTCACACATTGCTGTAAATCAAGGCAGAAGATATCAACTTACATCACTCTTGAATAATCCCCTGTTGTACACAACTAAATTTACATAGACAATACAGTCCTTAGATTTCCCCTTTCTTTTAACATACTGTAGAGGATCTCCAGTTTGTCTTTACATTCATTTCTACACATCTCTAATTCATCTTTCCAGTGATGTCGCTCCTGAATGTGATTAGATTCTACCTTCTGATTTTGTTCAAATAGGCAATGTGCCTTTTGTGGAGCACTTGCAGTTTTAGATGTGAAATGCCTCTCCTTGTCCATCCATAGACCCTCATTCCTTTCTTCAACTTCTCTCAGTTTTGTGATACTGATAACCAAATTCAGTTCACTCTCCAACCTATTCTTTTTAGTCTCCAATTGCTTGATTTCATCTCACAACCTTTCAATATATTCAACTTTGAATGACTGCCTAGCATGCTTTTGATAGTCAGAAATTTTATGAGAACCTTGTAGCTGTAGCTGAGCCATCTTTTGAAGAAGTTGATAAGTGTGAACATTGTGTTTTTTATTGAACCTGCTCGAAGCACAAAATTTAATTTGACAACTTCCCTATGAAGTTGAATTAAGAACTCCTCTAAATATTTAAACCTGTCACAGGTTTCCTTGTGTCCTTCCATCTCTGCTTTCCATAATTCTATAATTTTATGGCCTAGAAGCTCGTATTCCTTGTTTTGACTAAAAGGAAATGCCTTCTCATCCTTACTAACAATTTCAATTGTTGCTTCACAACGAAAATTATTTGTGATCTATTTCTCAGACAATGAAAAATTATTCAGTATCTAGACAATATGTCGAGCAATAAAATAGCATTTTCATTAGTATAAAATGCATCCATAATTAGTGATCCCTGATAAACCAAGTTTCCTTTTGTAAGTCTTTGAACGGTACATGAATACTGTATAGCACTTTATTCTATATCATTTACAGCTTCTTCCAGGCTATGCTCAAAGTTTAATGGGAAATTATAAGTTGTGATCCATGTGTTATCAATCTGAGCGTGCACCCTTAATTCAACCATTCAGTGAAACATTGGGATGGCCTCAAGGTGTGCGACCTTGCTATTTGATTGACAACCACCATGGACAACACCGTCATGATTGACTTGACATGCTCATTCTTCACTGAATTTTAGCCCCTTGAGACAATACCCCTGTAGGCTGCCCTTTACACAGGCTTTACACAGGGACTGCCACTTCTTGGGAAAAGACTGTCCTCTAAATCAGTTCAACAATGTTGACAACACTGTGCCTTGAGACCTCCCCACCCACTCGCATGGGGTGGAGAAATTGTGTTGGACTAGAGGGCCACAATAACACTTGTGATTATCTGTAACAACACACAACAAACTGGGATGTGGATCATAATGTGTGCTTGATCTAGAATGAGTTACATTCATCCACAAATTTATGTTTGATAGAACATCTGGATTCAAGAAACTTGGCATGTTTATATCCTTTGTTATAAGAAGAACACCATAACTCTGGCTTGAGCACATCTATAGCTTCAAAGCATATCTTATGGACAAGGTCAACTTATGAAATTGCCTTAAACTAGTGTGGACAACATTACTATCCCAACTGTCCTTTGTGTTGAGCTTCATGGTGCATTTCATAACAATATTCAGTGCTATACTGCATCTTTGATAGATCTATCAGGAAAGAAAAACTTTCAAGAGCTCTTGAATCAAGGTAGGTGGAAAGATACTTGCACCTCTGATGGAGTAACGAGCAGACCTGCACATCTGCATTGATGCCTGAATTTCTAAGTTTTGCATCACAAATATCTTCTTGTCTACTGGTAACCTGGGACTGTCTTACCTTTGGTACTGTGAATTCTTCAAGGTGACTGTCCTTGTCATATTGGCATAATGACGCCTAATGAAACACCATGAACATCATAGACATAAATCCATTAAGACTTAATATGGAATTTGCAGCTGATCAATGATCAAAGTAGTCTATAAGCCCATAAGATGGCCTATTCTTTCTGATGAGCTTGCATCCTTTAAGTGAACCAATACTGGCAAAAACCTCTGCTACCTTTGGATACACCATATGTGACATCCCTTTGACTGCCCTCCTCATGATCTTATCATTGACTGTCCAACAAGAACTGTGCTCTAACTCTAATTTGAAGCTCTGTCCTCGGGCATTAAGGTTTGTCATTCATACATATCTGCCATCTATACACCTGCAACTGGGTTTTCACTGTTCTTCATTTGTCCTTTGCAAATCTATCTTCATTCATCATTCATTGGCTTAGATCCACACATGATTGTCCTTTCAATTGCTTGCCCTATCCCTTTGATGTCTTCAGCCCCTGTTACATTGGGATTTAACCCACCAACAAATACAGTAGCATCCACATGTACACAAGTCCTTAGCCCCAAAGCTTGGATACTCTTTATCTCTATTAAAGAAACCTAGCCTCATTAAAGTAACATAGGTGTATACAAGACCACTGCCTATATCTAACTCTCTTACCTTTCCTTTCACAACTGCAGATTCTAAATATTTTGTATAATAATGTCTACAATCCAAATCCAACCTTGATCTTAGTACATATGCTATTGCATCCTCAGGGGTTTGAATCATACATTTGGTTTTTGAGTAATGCTTGTAGAGAATCACAATCGGCAACAATATATCCATTGAGATTTCCATTCACCCCCAATGGTGTTTTTCAAGAGTTGGGGATTTGCACAAGGAATGTCATTGATCTTAACAACTCCAGAGTGTTACTGCTTTCCTAGACTCATGACATAGTCACCTGCTGTATCTTCTACTCAAACCATCTGCACAAGGTAACATTGGCATACCTTCTTGGCTGCTAAACCCTGCTACTGTCATGGTATTTGATCATCTGTATATCACTGTGACCTGCTCTTTTTAGTTACTAATGTCATGACTGCTCATGCATTCCTTTAAATCTAAGTTGCCAGTTCCGGTACTGGTTTGGGTTTGGGGGTTCGGTTCGCCGGTTCACCTAAAAAAATTTTTTTGGGGGGGGAGGGGAGGGGAGGTTCGTTTTGGGTTCGTTAGTACAAAAACATGTAAAAATAAAATATATATATATATATGCAGCCTAGAAGCATGAATTAGGATGAGAATATCACATAACATCATATAAACAACAAAACCACCATAAACTTGAATGTCGTTTAAAATATGCATGATAAATATTCATCGTTGAAACTTGAATTGTGGTAGCTTGATATACAGAGTCTATTGATGCCAGGGTTCAATTTGTATGATTTTGAAAAAAGAAGCCAACTAAGTAGAGTTATCAGCATTCTTCAAAAATCATAAGAATTTGTTTAGTACACTAGCCATTTTGATGTCTTCTTGCAGTCTCAAACATTATTTTGTATCATTGTTACATTGGTCTTGAGAGTGGTAGCTTACTATAGCTCCACAATACAAAATTTGGTTCACTTGTGCTGTGTAACAGTGGCATAGGCAGATTTTTCTTTGAAAGAACCAAATGGTGATTGCACAATTGAAGTGCATAAACACATATCTTTTTGTAATATCAAGGATACTTTTTGAATCTTCCATGCATTGTTAATCTAAAAGGAAAGGTCTTTTCCCTAATTTGTATGCAGCCATGCTTTTGACATTGTCAAAAAGAGCAAAACTTCCCTAATGATGCAAAGGCATGGCCAAGCAGTTCTACCTCTCCACATGAGAGAAGAGAGATGTTGGAGAGTACATTAAGTCAGTGAGAATAGAAGTGTAATGTGTTTTAGTTTGTAGTATTCCTTTGTTTCTCTACAGATGTGTGATAAATTCTCAGTTCAATGATGCAGAACAATTTTTGAAAAATGAAAGTTGTGTCACAGTCCACTTTCAATCCAACAAGCAAAAATGAAAGCTCAACCTCTTGGAATGAAAATGCTTGTTTGCAAAACAAATGAATAAGAATGAGGTAGTTAAGGTGTTTAGAGTGATTTAGAGGTCACTTTTAGGGTTCCCTTGGGTGTGGGTCAAAGTCAAACTCCATAAAATATTAAAAAAATGCTCAAAAAAACACTTTTTGGATGCCTAGGCATGCGGGTTTTGTCTTGGTTCGCTTGGGTTTTGTCTGGGTTCTGCCCAAGTTCTTTTGGGTTCTACTTGGGCAAATCAGACCCAAAAATGAAGGATCCTAGTCGAACCCATAGGCGAACCAAACCAGGGGTAAAATAGAAGAACCCAGTAACCTAGCTTTAAATCTTACTTCTACTACACGTTTTCTTGACTCCTAGACATGTTTCATGCTAAAGTTATTGGCAAGACAACTTTTTCATAAAGGACCTGTCTGTGTATTGCAAAATATAGATTTTTATGGCTTTTGAAATGATGAAAGAAAATTTTTGTCCTTAACATTCTTGAGAAAATCTTTCTAGTGAGGGTTTTGTTGCAATGTCGAAGCATTTCCAATAATCAACAATGAAATTTTTGCTCGTATCAAAGTAACATTCATCTGCCTGACATCTGGGACAAATACAATACTATTTGAATTTGAAGTTGGCCTTTCCACCTCTTTTGAAGAAGCCCATACAGTTAAAAAATATAACATTTACTTTACACCCTTGAAAACCATCAACACTATTAAACTCGGTTTCTCCAGCAATGCCTTAACAATATAACCTGTTTTTACTTGTATTGTCAATCTGCACCTATAGATATGTTATAGTAAAATACATATTGACAATTGGGATTGCACTAACTTGAGGTTCAACCGTTCAAGTGACAAGAAAAGAGCAGAATTTAGAGATGCATTAGGATACTGTAGCAACCTTATTCTGCAAGATCTTTTGAGCCACATCCTTCAAAGAATCATGAGGACTTACACAAGAAGACTCCATTTGTCTGTTAATGAAAATCCTTCGATCCTTCCAAACAACAAGTGTATGTGTTTCTAGCTCTTCCTTTCACCACGAGCTTTTCTACAATCTCCATGGTTACCTCTGGTTCATATTGACCATGCATACTGTTGTTTTTCCTTGGAGTCATTGCTTTCTGGAACAACTTCATTGGATAAAGAATCTTCTTTGGTGTCACTAGTGCCTCTGTACGTTGCTTTTGCATGATTGAAAGTTGATACTCTTGTAGGTCCAGACAATCATTTTAATGCTTTCTTTACTTACCATATATACATTTCCTCATGAAATTTTCTTGCAAGGGGTCTTCAAGGCTTTGAGATTGATAAATAGCTGTGAGAATAGTATGGTATACATCCTTCATCATCCCATATGATCACAAAACTGTTTGAA
The DNA here is from genome assembly GCA_007115665.2 of Sequoiadendron giganteum. Classification (NCBI taxonomy): domain Eukaryota; kingdom Viridiplantae; phylum Streptophyta; class Pinopsida; order Cupressales; family Cupressaceae; genus Sequoiadendron; species Sequoiadendron giganteum. The sequence goes on from CM021102.1 coordinate 384,836,924, forward strand.
ACTAACACAAGCTACCTTCAATCTTTTATTGAAACTCTGAAACCACCTCGGCCACCATGGAAAACCTATGAACTGCTGTGAAGAACTTGAAATTGTTGAAAACCCCTAAAATTTTGACTTGTCATTACCTTGAATCTCTCGTGCATGTCTTTGCATGTCCTCTCATGGAGGAAGTGTGATGGTATTGACGAAACCCTGAAACAATTCTAACTTCTTTTGATGTTTTGTGATGACACTTTCACGCCCAATCTGTTGTGCAACAAGATGTCCATGACATTGAAACCTGAAACAACAGCGAGAACCAATGTTGCATGCTCTTTACAACTATGTGATTGAATGTAAGAGTGTTGACACCGAATAAGAACCCCATTATATCTCCCATTGAGATCTGAAGCATCCTTGGCCGCCATGGAGAACTTTGCAAACTGTTTGAACAAGACCTTAAACTGTGATGAAACCCTAAAAGTATTGAACCTTTCACTATGAATTAGACTCCTTTTCAAAATAAAACTTCCTCTAAACATACATGCACGTATCTTTGAAAACAATATCTCTTGACAAGGTCAATGGGTTAACAAACTAAGACTACACCTATTTTTTATTTTTTATTTTACATCAGACCCAATTTAATTTCTTAGAAGGCTATTTTAAATCAAAACAGTAAAAATAGTTTAACACCATGACTCTGACATACTATGCCACACCAAGATTTAACAGTGTCCGTTTTCTCATTAACAAGATTTACGTTCATTGCAGTGTTTTCTGGGCCAAAAATAGTATCAGGATACTTCAGTGTAACATGTTTCTCATTCTTGTTTGACATCTTGGTACACCAAACACTATAAAAGGCTTCAAAAGTAGGCAAAAATCTCTGGAATATCTCATGTGAACTTTAAGCATATCACATTTGTTTTCAAATTCAAAATGAAGAAAGAGCGTAATGAATTGTGCAACATTCTAGAGATATCAATCTTAGGAATTTGTCTCTACATAATTGTAGATTTTACAAGTTCAGAATTCTCATATTTTAAGCTCAGCATGATTTCATATGACATCTGGATAGGAAATATGTTTCCTCCCAACAGTTCATGCCACAAAATCATTCTCATTCTTACCTAGACTCTAGGTAACATGAAAACAGAGTAGTTCACATTGGAGTGTGGGTAACATATTATTTTATTCCAGAATCTTTTAATACATTCTAGGTCATCATATGCATGCTTATATCTGAGAAGTTTGTTAAGCTCAAATTAAAATACGTAAAGGTCATTCCTGTTTAGCATTGTCCATGAAATTATCTACCACAGATACAGTCCAACTACTTTGGTAAGCATCTCTCGGAACATGTAATTTAACATTGTCATATAAACCATTTGAACTAAGTAATTGGATATCTATAAGATTCTAATCACCATTGAATGTTCAGTGAATCTATATATCAGCTTTATCATTTTTTGTGTTGTATGCTGTTTTGTTTAAGGGACTGCTTGGGTAATAGTACCCTGAGGGTTGTCAGGTTGGCAGCCAACAGAGAATAACTTTCACCTTTCATATAATAAGATTCCTTTCGTTGCATTTATTTTCATTTATATTGAGCAATTTATATTTCTTTTTTAACTTCCTAATCTATTGATAGGCAAGATGAGCTAAATTATAAGGTGAGAGAAGCTGAAAACTACAAATTTGGGGTTACAAGTTATAACTTGTGTAACTCATTGATTTAATTTCACAACAAAGGAAGAGTTCACTATAATGTTCACATGGGAACTCAAAATTATATGTTAAAAGCAAAATCAGAAGAGTTAAAATCACTCGAAGAGCTGACAAAGTAAATAATACTGAAATAGAGAAAAGTATGAAAACAAAGTGAGAACAAAGTGAGAACTTAAAACGGCTAAACCCTAGATAAGTAATACACAATAAAGATAAAGCCATATGACTCAAGTACAAATAACATGTGAAAAGAAGAGAGCAAAAGTGAAATTGCCATGTACAATGACAAGGGCCAAGGAACTAAACCCAAAAAAGGAAAAGCATGAGGCAAGATAAATATAAAGCAATACATCCCTGGTAGAAATACCCATCTGAAGGGAAGAGAGCCAAGGACTGAACCTAAAACATACGATTCCGAGACAGGCCCTTGAAAAATATAGATAAGGAAGAAAATTGTTGTTCTTGATTTTTTACTACACATAAATATGTTGTCCTTGCACACAAATATGAGTAAATACATCAAATGGCTACAGTTTAGCTTGTGAAGCTTTTAAAGAGTCAACATGGGCTTTCTTTCTTTCTTTGTGTGAAAATGATAAGCTCAGTCCCTCAGATAGCTAAAATAATAATAAGATCTCTACTGATAAAGGCTTTTCTGAGTACAAATATCGAGCTCAAAGAAGCTGTTGCAGCTGCTGACTCTTTCTTCTGAGATCTTGTACTTCCTTCAAAAAATCCCACATTTGCTGGATGCAGCACCAAGATTTTCCCTAAATTATTACAAAGATAAAATACAATAAGCTGCCAAACAAAGCCCACAAATTAATCATTGCTAAGATGAATTTATAGATTCCAGTCCAAAATTTAATCATTTGCTAAGATAATTAATAAAAAATACACAAATTGGATAGTATGTCAAATCCAATTCAAATCAGATAGAATTGGCAGTTAATTAGGAAACTGAGCAAGCTACAGGAGAAATTGGCAAATTCATAGAAGTGCACAAGAAAGCATTTCCCAAATACGAAATTGCAGAAATTGACCTATCTTTACTTGGATTTTACGAAGTCATCCAAAAATGTGTGTCATTAGGCCCATTGTCATCATGTTCATCATCACCTCTCAGATTATCAGAATTACAAAATTACATCTCAATTAAACTGTGTTACACTCCTCCACTTTCATCCTTTGTCCACTCTTGCATCATGTTTGAGTCCACATTCTAGAATGCCTGTAGTCTATTTCAATATTGTCAATTCATTTTAGTTGGAATTTAAAGGTTATTATGCATAGCAACAATATGCTTTGCTTGCCTCTGGGTAAATTTGTTTTCATAGGTTCATTTATTTTTCTAAACTAAAGTCAATCCTAATCAAAAGGAATGAGAGTGAGCTTTCAAGGGTATTCAATCCTCCTCCTCCATCCATTTGGCATCTAATTGGGTTACCTATATATCCTCTTACCTGTAATGCACAAAAGTGGTCACATTATTTTATGAAGAGGAGTGTACTTCACAAATAACATCTAGAATGGAAAAACTTTCATCTTGAAAACCAGGGCTGATAGCTCCATGACTCCTCCCACGAAGTCATAAAAGCACAGTACTTGATTGTAGTAAACTTAGAATCTCTTCAATTAGAGTGATTTGATTTGAACTGCAAGTGTACTCCTTGATTTCTGAAACAATTTGCATTGAGATTCCTTCAACAAAACAGGGATTCAAAACTTTCTCTCTTGAAAAAACATCTTCCTCCACTTGCGTTTTCAGCCACATCTTGTCATGCAATCGTCACATTAAATTTATGTGTGTTTTGAAGTAAGACATGATTGAATATTTATAACCTGTTTTGGAATTCCCTGTACATAATGCCAATGTGTATCCATGCAGCCAAGAAAGTCCTCTAATACCATTGCTGTGAGCCCAGCTTAAAACATGGTAGCATATTACAAACGGAGCAAAACTATGAACAAAATTTTGAAACTGAACATAATTATGATATTGCTATCAGGATTCGACCGTGTAATTTTATGAGTCAAACTCATTGACCCATGTTTCATGAGTAGTGGTTCACAAGAACCCATATCTCATGATAATGATTGATCCGCTTAGCACTCATTGCATCTAGGTGATGCTCACAGAGGTGTAGTTTGACACGCTGTGGAAAATACCTCCTACTTATCAACTGAACATAATGTCAAATGGTGGTAAAATAAAATTGAAACTTAAAATGCTATCAAATAGGAACAAATATAATGTCTGCAAATCTGTTATAAAACTGAAAACTGAAACTGCTGGAAACTCAAATCTAAATTTTCTGAAAACAAAAATTTATATATCATAAAGGGGTCAAACCATTCAAAATTTTCAATGTGTCAAATACACAAGTGGCCAAATACAAGGCTGTTAATATGTCTTTCAAATTTCATCCCTTTTCATGGCTAACTACTACTGGAGTAATAGTAGAATTCAGTCTCTTGTACCATCAACGCTCTTGTGACTTTTCAACTCGTGCAGATGCCATCATTTTGGCTTTCCAGAACGCATTGGCCTTAGTTCTACTTTTATATGTACTACTGTTGTTTTGGAACATGTCATGATTTACAACATTCTGCACCTTTTACCTGTCAAAAAGGCAATGATTCTATTAAACAAATTTTATTGGTATTCTGAAAAGAAATGATAACAATACTGTAGCTGTATTTATATGTAAACCCAAAGGGTATAAATCTCTGCACAATAATTAAGAGTTGGTGGTGTTGCATTTCTAGAAATGAACTTTCGTCGTTAAACCTATTTCCTTGTTTTCCACCACACAATTTTATGTGCAAAAAGATGGTAGGCTATGCACCTGTTAGTCCCTGTTTATCAGCAATAAATGAAAAATAAAGAGACAATATAACATGGTTTAAAAAGGGTGTTGCTTGTTTCTCGTTACTCCTCTTTAGGGAACAACATGTGCGAAGGGCATGGACCACTTTGGGTTTGGAAAAGAAAAGAAGAAGAAGAATAATAGTAATACTCTAGAGGAGCCATTTACCTCCAACGCCCTTATTTCGATTTGCAACCATTGCTTGCATTGCAGAACAAAATAAAAATGTAATGCAGAACAAAACAAAAAAATTACCTTCGAATTTGCTGGAAAGGATGAAACATCATTTGTAGATAGCAATGATTCGAATGTGGATGATTTGTGTAATTTATTTTTTACCTAGAAATCTATATAATGCTTAAACCTACCATTTAAATTATATATATAATAGATTGGATATTATTTTATGTAATGTGCCTCTCAGAACTTAATATCAACTTGATTGTTTGCACTTAAACTGATTAAGTTATAATTTAATGAGTTTCTATTTGACAGCTATTGTAGATTTTACAAATTCTAGTGTATGTGGGCTCTCTGGAGATCATAACATTGGAGGAGCACAACGAGCAGAGCTGATGGTCCCTCAAGATCACCTGTGCAACGTTTTTGATGCACTGTCACTAACAACAATGGTGGTCGAAGAATATAAGCCACCAGTACCCCATGGAATATGATTCATGTTTTTCAAATGTATATATCTTATTTGTGTTTTCATCCATTAGACTATTGAGAGATTTCTCTTCTCAGCGTAGTCTTTAGAGTGTAGATGAATTAAAAGGATTCCTGCCATGAGAAGTTATTTTTGCCATCAGAAGTTATTCTTAGGAAAGAAACTGCATGTACAGTTGTTTTTTTTTTTTAAAACTACCAATAATTTCATAGTGAAAATTTTAGCTATAGAAACCAAGTATCATGGAGTGTAAACATTTAAATTGAATTTATCATGGAAAGTGACCATTGAATTGAGTGATTTTTTATCTACCTTAAGCTAACGATGAGATTTTTATATGGAGTTTTCATTGTGTAAGAGAAAAGTCACGCTTTCACATTAAAAATTATGTTATTGAATTAAATAAAGTAATTCGTTAAATAAAGTCTAGATTCAAGAGATATTTGAGTTATATAAATAATAGAATAAAATAATACTAATAAATGCATGTCTTGAGATCTAGAGAAAAGGATATTAAAAATATTGTGATAGATGTTAAATACTTGATGTTAAATCTGAAATGAGTAGCTTGAGGCAATGGCAGCCCATAAAATTTAGAAATGTATAAGTTATTAGGTTAATTTTGCATCATAAAATTGGTCTATTTTGATTGCATGTTACATAATTAATCTATTATATATAAATTTGATTTCGTAGTATGTGGATTTCCGTACTTGTAAAATGGATCTTTGTCTTGTGCTTGGACTTACAAATAAGGCCTATAAATTAGAAAATGTTGATGACACTACTTTGACAATATTAATAGTGTTGGCATTCTTGTGACGAGCTTTCTTAAGTTAGGACCACTTTCTCCTTAGTCAGTTGACAATACTTGATAGTAGATTAAAAGAGATGTAATGAATACAACAAGCATTGTCCTAAGTGAGGGTTATGAAATCTTAAGCTTGGAATGTGAAACTTGAGATGTCATAATGTAACAAGAGGAATACTAATGTCTAGTGTGCAACTAGGATTTACAAATAGTAGCATAAATCTATGAAAAAAGAAAAAGTGATTTGAAAAGTTAAATCTAGATATGAATATCTCTATAATTTAGAAGTGATGGTTAAGGAAGGGGTCCTATGGAGCCACTACATGAACTTTGTGGAGTAGGGTTCCCATGAAAAGAAAGAAGCCCGCTACAATATAAAATAGAATCTTGTGCCAAGAAATAAGAGCCCTTTATAGATAATTGTATATTTGAGTATTTTATTTGGAGTGGACTTAAAAAATTCCATCATCCACTTCCTAATTTTTTTCTACCACATGTCATTCATCTCTAATTTAAAAAAAAAATTAATATTTTTTTAGATTTATCTATATAATTGTAGATTTAGCATTCCTTGGTGCTAAAAAATAATCATGAAACCACCATCTTTCTAACATTTTGAAGCTTAAAATATCTTACCCAATATTAAAAATATATGGGTCTCAAGCTTATAAAAACTATCAAAAATTAACAACACTCACATAGACATTTCATTTTAAGAAGCCCCCCTCCATAGGACCACAATATAAGACAATGGAATATTGCCAAGTTGGTGGAAGATTGGTAGATGCTAGAAGGGAAGTGATTGAATGTTGCTAATTTGATATATATATCTTGATGTTGAAAGTTTAAAATTTGTCGTCATTTATATTTGTGAAGATGGACAATTCATACATGAAAGAGCCATGTTTTCTATATGCAAATGTTAAATTATTACTCCCTAGTTAGAGTGGGGAATCATGCTTTTTTAAGCATTTAAAGTCAATTTTCTAATATGAGGGTTCCTTATCTCTCCAAAAAGTATCCTTTTCTATATACTACCTATAGACACCTAGATTTGACCACCCCCATATGGTCAAATTCACTCTTGCATTCTTTTATTGTGTATCCCTAAGCCATATTAATTAAATAATTCATTATTTGGTTAATATTTCATCCTGGAACCGATATAGAGGCGATCTTGGAACCGATATAGAGGCGAATCCACCCTATACAAGGGTGAACCTAAGGTAATCTAGAGACTAAAATTCTTCAGTTTGTGCTTTCAGTTTGTTTTGGGTTTCGCTACTAATCCACTCATTTGTTTGTCGGTGTTTGTGAGATTTTGCAAATGTTTGTGTTGCTTGTTGTTTTTCCAAGACCAGCGGTGAAACGTGTCTTTTGCAAGACGATCGGTTGAAGACCCCTAGATAGTATGTGTTATTTTCATACTAATTTAGGCACACTTCGATTTTCTAAAAGGTCAATTAATCTTGTTTGTTGTGTCTAGAGGAAGCTATTGACGTATGCTCTCCCCTTGCGCCGTACAGTGAGTCTGGGGATCAGAAATCACAGTTGACTCAAGTCCCATTGTGTCTACCTAGGACGTGTTTGTTTGTGCATATGCTCTCCCCTTGTGCTACGTGTGAGTTTGGGGATCAAAAACGCCTAACATTTCCTACCCTTTAGTGAGACCTACCTAGGATTTCATCAGCCAGGGGATGATCTTCACCATGTGTTACCGACAGGGTATATAAAGGGGGGAGAACTAAAGTTGTGCCCCAATCTAGATGTGTCATGTTTGGTAGAGAACTGATACTAGGGTGATTCCTAATTAGGTGTGAAGGGTTGGTCCAAGTTTTTAGTACCTCGTTGGGGCTCCCAGTCCACACTTGTGACAGACTAATGTTCATGGTTATGCCTCACGTGCCCTCTTGGTGTATTAAGGACTCCCCTAGTTTTCTATTCAGTCTAGTTTAAGACTCGTGTTTTAGCCGCAACTTGGTGTAGTGCAGGGATTGTAGACGACACCCCAAAGTTACTCACCACATACTCCCATAGGTTGAGATAGAAATCCTCATGGTGAAGTACAATAGTTCCCAAGGAGAGAGAGAAGGTGAGCCCATGGCATCTACTAATAACCTTGTGCCACTGGATCTCTAGCTATCTGCCTTTGCAAGAGAGGGTGATTCCACCCGATTTCACAAAGTATTAACCCCTCGAGGTGGTGGGCCTACATTGAGTTTGTAAACCCTTACACTAATTCTAGGGTTGTTCATGTGCTTGGTGTGTCTTCTTATGTGATACCAGTGAGTGTCTTTCAGTCTAAGTCGGTATTTGCCCACTATTTGTTGTTTGCTATTTTTTTTGTCCTTATCCATAGTCCATCCCTTCCCTAAAGGCAAATTTTCTTCCCACAGAGGAAAATTTGCACTGTGGACGGGCGATCCTACCCTGCAAGGGGTGAATCCACGTCTTTGTCCAGTCCAGTCCAATCATCCCCAATAGGCGAACCTGCTTCTTTCAGAGGTGAATTCGTTGGTCCGATCGCTTAGATAGACGAGTCCACATACGCCTGTTCTCGAAATAGGTGAATCCACTTTCCACAAATGCGATCTAGTGTTTGAGTTTGTATCATCCTCGTCTGTACGCTTGAAGGAATATGAAATCCCACTTCCCCAATAAGCGTATTTTCTTTGTGTCCATGCATCTAAAGATAAGGGTGATCTTGAAACCTAGATAGGTGAATTTGAACCCCATAGAGGTGATCTTGCTATCGCCCATCCATACGTATTCCTCTCTAGGTGAACCTATTACCTTTTGGGCGATCTCGTACTTTGTGTTTGTACACTTCAAGACATAGGTGAACCCACAAACCCTAGACATAGGCAATTCTGCTACATGCAGGGGCGAACTCGCAACTTTTTAGATAGGTGAACCTATGATCCAAAGAAGCAAATTTGAAACACAGAGAGGTGAATCCGCTCTCCATACAAAACCCAGAGAGTGAATCCGTTTGACCACTGAAAGCCTACCTCATTTCGAGTCTATTCTTCTGATCAAAAAACATTATCATTTGATTTCTCGTAATTGCCATTTTCATGCATCTACATTTTTAAAGAGTCGTCTAATCATCGATTTAATCACATAGGTTCATCTTAAGACATCCTTAGATATCATATCAATCATCGATCCATCAATTTGAATTCCCTAGATGTCAATTTAGAGGATTTTTATCCTTATCAGTATCATCATACTCACTTAGGAGTGTCATCCATCCCGAGTTAGTAATCCTTTTTGGCCTCATCAATCCACTTTCATCTAGAGGTGGATTTGCATCGTAATCATCCTTTTTATCATCCAATCTAATCGTTGTCATCCTGCATCATCTAGTTGAGCTCCTGAATCTAGTTCAAAGTTAATCCTATTGTCCAATCCAATCTGATGGAACCCCTCATAAATTTTCTTTGGTTTCATTTTAAATCTTGCAAATTTTGGTTTAATCCCTTAACCTGGGGCTTAGGGTTATGTTCCTCATCGTTGTTTTAGGGTTTGTGTTGTCAAAACCCTTCCAAATTAACCTTTGAGTTTGAAAATCTTGATTGGCGTTCTATTTTGTTGTTGACCTTCTGATGCAAGCTCTCAGTTGTCTAAGTTGTGACTTGTGCTATCATGTTCATTGTTTTACCAGCCCCTAAATCCTAATGGTACCGGTTGATGCCCCTGGCCATTTTTTAAATGTCATTATTTTTTGGGGACAAAATCTTTTATAAAAATTTGACTAAGTCTATGATTGGGTTTTAATATCGCCTAGGGTCTTAATCCATGTATTCATGTCCTCGACCGTCATTTGCCTAGTAGTGGCCCTCTTTTAAAACCTAACATTTACGACATGTGCAAATTTTCAGTTATGTAATGATTGTTTGATCTTAGCGGGCAAATCGCGACTGTTCCCCACGTGCTCGCTTTGTTTCATTTCTCATTAAAATAATCAAGCAGGCTGGTTGGTGGTTGTTGCATGTCATCTCCGACAATGGGTACATTTCTTCCAAAGGGTCAGAGGGCAAGGCTTTGAGGAAAAACACCGACCAATATCACAACGCATGTCTTCATCTGGGCCATTCCTCGCTGCCCTTTGTGTTCTATGTATTGCGGTGAAGTAATCACACAGGCTAGCAGGTGCATGACACATATTATCTATATTATGTGGGCCCGATATCCTTTTGTGAGCTACAAGCAATATCACAATGAAATCTACGGTTGTTGTTGGGTGACGTGGTTTCATCTCAACTGCTCCCCACCACCCCGCCCGATTTTATTTGGTATTTATAAAATGTCAGAGGCTAACAAGCGGATTGACACCTGTTGCTTCATGGAGGGACCCATCGGGCTTTGGAGACGACAAATTTTTTATGAGGAAAAATATCAACGGTTAGTGGTGGTTGACATGGGCCAATCCTAACCACTCCCCGCCATGCCATGAGGGGCCCACTTATACCTCTCGTTTCTCAGTGAGCGAGTGAGAAACTGCCACATGGAATATCTTAAGGGCCTGATGGACTTTAGTGGAGATGAAGTATTGCTAAAATGTGACAACTCAATCCCAACCTCTAATATCAACTAGCAAATTTTGTTGAGTAAACCAACTAACTGGCAAACTAGGGTTTCCTTCATAGCGAGATGGAACAAAATGCCAATTCCAATGTCGTTACATTATACAACTCATCAACTAACTTTTTAAACTACCAAATCCAACTAAAAGGAAAAACTATTAAGTGTAACCATATACAAAAAATTACAGAAGGATAATAACTACTTTTCTTTGCATCCAGAAAGTAACGAACAAAATACTACAACTATTAAACAATGTAACAGTTGTCCTTCAAGGGTTTAAGAAATGGAAACAACTACCAGTTTCTATCTGGAAATTCTAACTAACTAAACCATCTAGGGCTTTCCATTAAACCAATTAATGAACAAAGAATAAGAAATATCTTCTTTTATATTCATTAACTAGATTTGGATCTTTCATTTCAGCAGAATGATTCAAATAACTGTTTAACTGAAGAATCTTACAACGAACATTTAACATGAACAAATAACACTCATTGCATAAATGAGAGCAATCTTTAATGAGCATTGCAAGTACCTAGATTTACGAGAGAGAAACGAACACACTTTACATCATCTTCATGTTGTTAAACTTGGGCATCTTTATCAATGAGGAAAGAGAAATATCATCAAGGGATTTACCGCCCAACCATGACCTACTAGTCTCCCGAGTTTCTTCAACTGAAGAACCCACCCTTCACGAGGGTAATCAACATGGATCAAATTATCATCATGCCTCTGAGCTTGGAGTCAAGGACCTATACTTCCTGATCGACCTTACTAAGGGTTCCTCCCAACTAGAAAGTTCACTCTGATCAGTGGTATATTTGGCACTTGAAAGCTGACAGATGTTGAATTTAGCATCATACCTTGGCCAAGGATTTTTAATATTACTCACACTCATGTGCCGATATCTCTGGCACTCCTGTGTTGTCAACATTCTCACTCTTGCTCGACATGACAACTCTCAGATCAAGTTATAATTTTATAATAGCAATTTAATTACCACTTCTTCTTAGTTTGAGGTTATAATTTAACCATCAAGTTTCATTTATAACAAGGAGATTCATTGGCATAAAGGATTTTCAAGTCTCTCATATTTATCCCATAAAAGACTCAGTGAGCAATAATATGCACTAAACCAACTTCTAATTAGAGAGGAGAGAATTCAGTTTAACCAGATAGTTCAAATTCTTTAGATAATTTTTCAAATGGTTCAACTAAACCCAAATTCAGAATCTTTTCTCGCATTTAAGGTTAAGTTAATATCTAAACGAGAAAGAGAGAGAGAGTTTCAACTCCACAACTATCACTTCTTTTAATACTAGCTGCCTTCTCTAAACAAAAGTTGTTATCATTGGGCTCTTATGTACTGAATGACATATTCAATTCAATGGTCTTTCAGATCTAATCATTCAACTTTATAAATTGGTCCCAAGTTTTATAATTCAAGACATGTTTCCCAAAACTTTCTTCTAGATTCCAGATTTAGCATTTTATATTAGATAATAAAGGAGAGGAAGCTGGTTCATTATCAATTCACATCTTAAGGGAATTTGGTTTCCTTAGATTCATTATGAGGTAAGGAATAGACTTGTTTCCCAGAAATTTTTCTATTCAGAGGTATTGAGAAGAACAAGGAATATAAGGCTCTAATCAATCTTTCCTTCGTCTGGCCATAATGTTTGGACATGGGCCATTCAAATGATTTAATTGTAAAGGTTGCAAGAGATTTAGAATGGAATATATATATATATTATCTCAGACAAATTTAAAAATAGATTATTGAGATGGGTAGATTTTCAACTCAAGCATGAAGGTACAAAGCAGAGAATCAAACTAGGCGGCAACCTGACTAAAGTTCATTTCCATGATGAAAGAACAAGGTATTTTGAAGTAAGTCTATTCTTTATACTTCACAATTTATTTAAGCTCCTTCTAAAACCGATTTCAGTCAACTTCCAACCGAATGATGAAGATATTTATTTTACTTCCTAATCATATAAATTTTTAAATCGAAGAACAATCTTTCATTGCAAGGTTATGCAATTTATGAAAATTACAATGCCTGATGGAGCGAATCCGAAACTCGTTGAGGCTCCACACAAATTCTCTCTGCGAATGGCGCTGAAGTCCATACCTCAACTTTGAGCTTCTCCTGTGCCCGACAATGATAAGTAAATATTTCCGCCAAGAACATTCTTAAGGTAAAATGACCAGAGTAAATACAATGGAGAAGTCCGACAGGAAAGAGTGAGTTAATTGCGATGCCCATCCAGGAGTGCGACTCAGAAAAGAGTGAGATTCACAAAATAGCCAAAGGTGGATGCAGAGTGTCGTCCAAACTAAAAGCAGTAAAAAGAAAAGAAACGATTATAAGGTTGGAACCAGATGATATTTGTCAAGAAATAAACGACTATGATCCCCATGAAAGCCCATGGTGTTCGCAGACAAACCCCCAAACAAAAAAACAGAGTAACTTCCCATGAAGAGGTTTACCCCCCCCCAAAAGTAATGGAGAGACCTCCCAAACAATGCGACAACCACCCAGACGTTAACACGAATCTCTCCATCTACCCACTCTTGGGCATTTTCAATGCAGGTGGTGTTTCCTGAAGCCTCGCCACAAGGCCCGACGCCACTCAAATTCCAATTAAATTTTTAAAACAAGAAACATTCGATGCCACATTTATATTTACCAAAGTTAAATTGATATACATTATAGGTTCGTTCCCCCCCAAGGATTTCAATATTTAATTATATCATTTATTAATCAATTGCTTACTCCTTTAAAATTATAATATATATATATATAAATTGACTTAAAGGATGAATAATTATTTTGAATTGCTTATGGCCAAGTTACGACTTAGATTCTTTGTCGTTCACCGACTCGAGGTAGATAATCAAATTGATCCATTGTTAACCATGTCCTCTCCCTGATGATATTTCCCTTTCTCTCGTGGCGTCCGCAATCCTGCACCCACTGACAAGGATTATGGTTAGATTATTCTCAACGATTTTATAATATGCATTTAAATTTAATCTCATTCAACTTCACGTGAACAATAAATTCACTTGCAAAATAAAGAGTTCGTTAACAGTATAGCTACAATAAAAGGACAACTATTGGATTCTCAATGTCATAACCACTTGAAAGCAATTATTTGTAACTAACTTAACGACCATAATTCCATTGTCATTAGCATGTTTAAGTCAGAGGGGATGTAACTAATAAATTTGGTCGAGATGACACTAAGATTAGAACGCTGGATATTAGAATTAGTTTCTTTTGGCATGCGTTTTAGGTTTGGGAAACACTTTTGATTGCAGCTATCAATTTTGCCAGATGTTGGTACACGTGGGAAGGTGAAATTGAAGTAAGGTAGAGTATGGGCTGATATTTTGAGATTAAATCAAGAATCACTCATCATTGTCTTATTGTGATGAGTTGCAAGTGGATTAATTCCCACGGGCGAGGGGGTAAACATGATACTATAGGCTTTATTAAATGCTAAGTATGTGATTAAATGTGCAGACAACATGGATGTCTATCCACTTGGGATTTTTTCATTAGGGAAAGGAATCAAGCACATGCAATTAGCTTTGTCATAATTAATTACCCTAATTGTAACTGTTCGTTGATTTATCTCAATGTGTGATCGGCGACTGAGGTTCAAAAATCAAGTAGCTGATTGTCAGCTCGCTCGCACAATCTTTCCTCGAGTATTAATGGTTGGCACACTTACATTGCTCAATATAATGAGGATCAATGGCCATGTTTTTCTTCACAATTTGCAAATCAGAAGCTGAAAATTGAGCTTAAGTCCATGAAAAAGTTGGTGAAGAGTTTCTTTGGTAAAAGGTTGCAAAGGTATCATGATAAAAAAATTCCCCAGGTAAGTAGGTACTCATATCTGCATGTTTCAATTATGGCTATATCAGTTTATGGGCTTTAGAATCCTGGGAAAGTAAGAGTTTATTATCTACAATTTTGTCATGAGTTGTCTATTCGTCAAGAGTCTTTTTAAGAGTAAACCTATGAAGGTTTTTCTGCAAATTAAGAGTCTCCTCGTTCTCATCATTATTAAAATGAGTAAGCCAAATGAGTATGTCAATCCAGTCCAAAAGTCTAGGAGACTTAATTTGTTTGAGTCCCAAGATGATGCTCCTAAAAATGAAATTGAGATGTTAGGAGCTTCTGAAACACCAAGGGAGAAGAAAAGCACACAAGAAATCTAAGATAGGTGGTGTCAAGAGGAGTTACCACTTGAGAAGCAGGATTGTTTTAGAAGAATTGGTTGATCCTATGAAGAAAGAAAAGAAAAGAAACAAGTGTCGTAAGGCCTACCTGGGGAGACACAATTCTCCCATTGAGGTTTTTGATAGCCCTTTAGATGGTGGAGGTGATACTGAATCGAAGTATTGCCATTATCTTCTTTCCCTAGTGTTGTTTGAAGACTCTAACAAGGGAGGAGTGATGGTTCCTCTAGTTTCATCACAAACAAGGAGCGGGTGAGCATACTCTGATGCTGATGACTTAGAGTAGTGTCCCTGCCCTGTTTTTATTTTTGATGACACCATTTCTGCTACATTCAACTCATCCTCCTCAACATGTCTTTCATTTTTTTTGACTTCAGTGCTAATGAGGAAATATTTTGGGCTAGTTTGAAGTGGATTTAATGAACCCTATGTCTTTGATGGCGAGTATACCTTTTCTGGATATCATATAAGTTTTTGCTTTGGCTACTAATGGAGAATCTTCTTTGGTCTACAAGGACAAGGTTTTTCGGCGCTACTGCAGCAACGAACTACACCTTTTGGAAGGCTAGTCAATCTACTTCAAACGAATTACGTGGAGTTTTGTCTTTTTCTCTCCTATTTTTTGAAATGATTACATGTAACTAATTGGGGAATATCTAAAATTAATATAAAATTAGTTGTCAAATGAAAATGAAATGTAATTGTAATTCAACCCGTTGCTTGTTGCTTCCTTATTCTATAAAAGGGATTTCAAGGCTAATTACAGGGGTTCGAGTTTTGAGTCTCATAATGGTCTAAGTGGGAAAACTAAGCTCATGAAAGAGTAGAATGTAATCAATGCACATATGAATAGTTTAGTAAGGAGTCTAGGATGTGAGTCGGTTTGTAATGATCTTAAATAGTTTTACAGTAGCAACGGTTTATAAAATGAAAATGCTAGTTCCTAAACATATTCTCTCCTATGTAATTTTCTTCCTTATTATGAATGAAATGGTTAATGATCTTTTCGTTTGTCTTCAATTATTTTAATTGAATGATTGATTTAATTTATGCTTCAATTCAAGGAATTGATTAAATGCTAAGGTGAGGTCACTTATTTGTAAGGAAAGAACATAGGATTGATAAGTAGTTATGCTTTAGACATAGTGAGTTGAATATTGTAATGTAGTATATCAATAGTCCATTAATTACTGGTTCAAATTGCTAAGGTATTATTGGTTATTATGAACATGACTCTATTATCCCAGGACAAGGCACTGGTCTTTTCATTTGGTTACCCTAAAGATAAATGAGTTAGTTTTTCACTTGACCAAGGGCTTGAAATGAGAATGAAAATCATCTAAAAATCTTTCAATTACAATGTACCAATCTGAAGTACCCTTTTATTCCTTACAATGGATAGTAATTTGTTTAAAGGTCATCCAAATCTTCAATGAATGTTGTCTATTTGCATTCGTAGGAATCTATCTGTGTGTAGAAGTGTTCTTGATCAAATGAATATTATGTGAACACATTCTAGATCACCCTCCTTGGTTTCACAGAGCCTAAAGTGAAGAAGTAAGGACTTCATAATCCTTACTTATGTGTTGGCCAATCCTTACCCTTGCTAATAATTAAATTCTATCAGATTCATAGGTAAGTGGTAAGATTAAGTTTGGTTCCTAAAAAACAACCTACAGAAACGGTGACTCCACTAGGGATCGACCTAAGAAAATTTTGATAGAATATCATCTTGCCTTAAAGAGTCAACTATTTGTTAGAGAAATATAATGCCCAGCCTAGCTTTGTGTAAATGAGTCAATCCTCTGAGATTTTGAAGGACTTTGTTGTGTCTCCTTTGAAAACTTGAAAATGTTGTCAAGATATATCACAATTCCATGAATAATCTTAGAATTTCTCACTAGACGCGGGTGGCGACTCCGAAGAACTCTATGCTAGTGTGAATTATTTGAGAAACTCCAGTAAAATGGAATGAAAAGTTGCTAGAGACAAAATAAGAAAGTTTAAAGGACTTTAAGTGTGACTTTGTTGATTAAGGAAGCTTAAAGTGAAATCAACTTGTGAAAGAAACTTCATATTGCTAAAGTTTGTTCCTCTACAAACAAGGTGGCGACTCTATGCAAAACTGGATGCAGACATGAGAAAGTTTAAGATCTGCAAGGTTTTCCAGTCAAAAGCACAATTCAAAATAATGACAGTATATCCAGGTATTTTCCCCTCTTTTGGTTTTGAAGAAGAAATAAATCCATTTGAAAACCATATTGAAATGATTTGGTGAAAATTTTGTTTCCCTATTATGTGAATTAAGCACAAATAGAGGGAATGGTAGTCATTTTACATACTTATAAGGTGAAATTTGTAATATCTAAGTTGGGTTGAAGAATTATGCTTATCTTTGAAATCTGCATCTTAGAAAGCTTTAAAGCATGAATGTGTTTGAGCTATACATTCAGAAATCATGATTAAATTAAGGAATGAGGTAGTGGACAATCAACTATGGAGTTGATATTTAAGGATTGAATAAGGATAAAAGAGAGATGTATCATTCCCATGTATCACCTTGTGGAACATCAAGTAAAACAATGCAGACCATGCAGTTCTTATCATGCCATCAAAGGAAATTCTCTGTCAAGAGATATAAGCCATTAAGTTTTAGTGGTATTCAAGGTTTCCCTAACAAGATTCCTAATGATATCAGGAAACATTTGCCTAAATTTATAGGATAAATTTATGATTCAACTTCTAAACATCTAAATGAATTCATGGATTTGATGGGTGATTTTTAGGTAGATCATGAGGATTTTGTCATGAGCCTTTTTTCTCAGTCTTTAAAGGAAGATTCCAAAGACTAGTTCTCATATTTACCAATATACTTTGTAGCTACACTAAACGATTTCATGATAGAATTTGTGGAAAATTTTGGTGAAAGGATTATTCCAAATGTGATAAGAGAAAGATTTATGGAAATCTAGAGGGATGAAGAAGAGTTGGTCCCTTCCTTTAACCTTAGATTTGTGAGAGTAGTAAAATATATTCCTAAAAACACGAGACCTAGTGATGCAAAATGTTTGATTGTGTATCTAGGCACATTTGATAATGAGATGAGTTATTTGATAAGGGATAAGGAACCCAAGATATTAAATAAAGAATATCACACTGCTATGGACATTGAGAACACTATGAAATACTCAATGATGAGGGGATATATGGCTACAAGTGTTTGTTGTCCTGGTAAACATCATATAAATGAAATAAATAAGGATGAAAAGGATGATCAAGGTGATGATGCTTTCAATGCCTCATCTTGTGCACCCTCACAACATGTTAATGATGGGAAGATTTGGGATGAAGTTCAACAATGTTTAAGTAATGATGATCAGTTGTTGTTATTCAAAGATTTTCTAGCATGAAGAGACATGAGAGGGAATTTCCATATGATTTGCTAGCAAGGTTTTTGGATGCCTTGCTAGAAATCCCTAAAAGGTTATGACCTGAAGATTCAATATGTATTGACCTATTTTGTGACATTTATGAGCCAAGGCTCAGTGCCTTGCCCAAGGAATTGAAACTTCAAGATTTTGATCAGATAATTGGTTGGATCAGAATTGCTGAGGAGGCTAAGTATGATTATATGCGAAGAATGAGGTCTCAAGCTCATAGTGGGGGTTGCCCTATTGAGGATCAAATTTCTATCCAAGCAATGGATAAGGATGTTTCAGAAGATGAATGCCTGTGTAGCAGTGCAAATGATGACATTGTTATGCTTGCAATTACTGTTGATGTACCTTTGAAGGTTGATAACCAAGATAATAAAATTGAGAATTTTGTCTACTCTCATGAAGAGTATGAATATTTTTGTGAGAATGACCTAAAGGAATTTTTCTTGCCAGAAGGAGATAACAATAATGATTCTCACGAGGTTTTTCCCTTACAAGTCAAAAAACAAATCCTATGTGAAGGTTTTAGGGAATGCAGTTCATTGGCATCAAAACTAGAATATCCTGGCAATATGGTTGATGATGAACTTGAAAATAAGAATGTTTGTGCCCAGCATCTTGAGTCTGAATTCAGTATTAAAAATGATGGTATTAGTGATGTTAGCTAGCAGGGTCATGTTCTTGAATGCTTGCATAAAAAAAAATGGGATGTACAAGTTTTGTGGTAGAAATGGACATGATTATTTTTTTTAAAAAAATTGTTCACGAAGGAAATGAAAAAAATTACTCAGTTGAACATAAGGAATGTTCAAGTTGCAACCAGTCCTACATATATGAGTCAATAAACCTATCAATTGATGGTGCATTTGAACACCCTACTACTAATCATATCAATCTTGAACTATTTCATCCATCCTTTGAAGAATTTTGTTTCAAGTTGAGAAATAATTGGAAGGGAGGATTGGAGTATCTCAATGAACCTAAGACATAAATTTTTTGATGCCTAGGATGGTATGAATAATTCTTTATGTGGGATTGACCATGATCTGAATGAAATAGATAATGCTACGGGATTTGATGAATCAATTTCCCAAGGAAGTGGAGCATTTGGTAGCATAACTAATTTATACTACTTTGATGAATGTGAACACCAATTTGAGCAAAATCTTGTATATGAATATTTCTTGTTCATCCCACAAAGTGAGTGTGTGTTGGGTGTGGAACAAAAGCTAGATAGAAATGACACTGAAATAATAAAAATAAGATTGCAACATCACTCTGAAGGGATAAGATGTGTGTCCTTGAATGCTCGTCCTGAAAGAAGTATGTATAAGGTTTTTCAGTTTGATGATCAAATTGAATATGATATTATCCCTTATGGTGATAGTGATCAAGTGGATTATGAGTATTTCCAATTCCCTATCCTGTTAGAGGAGCACTTGCTAGGGTATGATTATGAATTGAACAAGACAAAATGCTACACTGATTATGGATTCCAGTTAGCATCTCATTATGGTTTTCAGTTGGATAGGGTTAATGATGATAGTACTAAGTTCAAACATATGTCCATAGTGGTTGATTGCAGTGATCATGGCATGATCAATAGGTGGGTGATCCATAAGAATATTTGCAAACTTGACATGATATAGATAGTGGAAAATAAGGTTTTTGATAGGAGAAAATATCAACCCTAAGTTTGGGGATCTAGGGCCACAAAGTAAATTTGAAGCCTGGTAGAATTATAGAGTGCAGATTGAAAACTTGCACCTAAGATGACAGCTTCAAAGAATATGGAGATTGAATCTCTTCATTTAAGTTTTGTAGCATATGTAAATACTATACATATGTTGGTTGTTTTGGTCTGGTCTTCTTGCATGGTTCGAGGAGGTCTTGGTTTTATTTTATGTGCCTGGTTTGCTTCAAACTAAGATTCTTGGATCTCACCATGCCTGTGAGAGGGATGTGTCCCCAACAGGAGCCACTGATTGAACCCCTCAAAAAATTTCTTTGGTTCAATTTTAAATCTTGCAAAATCTAGTTTAATCCCTTGTCCTCAGGCTTAGGGTTATGTTCCTCATCATTGTTTTAGGGTTTGTGTTGTCAAAACCCTTCCAAATTAACCTTTGAGTTTGAAAATCTTGATTGGTGTTCTATTTTTTTGTTGACCTTCTAATGCAATTTCTTGGTTGTCTAAGTTGTGAATCATGCTATCAGGTTCGTTGTTTTACCAACCCCTAAATCCTAATGGTACCAGTTGATGCCCCTTGCCATTTTTTAAATGTTGTCATTATTTTTTGGGTTCAAAATATTTTATGAAAATTTATATGTCTATGATCAGGTTTTAATATTGCCTAGGGTCTTAATCCATGTATTCATGTCCTCAACCATCATTTTCCTAGTAGTGGCCCTCTTTTAAAAACTAACAATTACAACATGTATAGATTTTTTGGTATGTAATGATCATTTGATCTTAGTGGGAAAATTGTGATCATTCCCCACATGCCCGCTTTGTTTCATTTTTCATTAAAATAATCAAGCAAGATGGCAGGCAATTTTCACATGTCATGTTTGAAGGTGGGCCCATTTCTTTCTAAGGGCTAGGGGGTGGATCTTTGGGGAAAATCAATGACCAATATCGCAACACATATCTTCATCTGGGCCATTCCTCACTGGCCCATATGTTCTATGTATTGCAGTGAAGTAATCACATGAGCTAGCGAGCGCAGGACACATATTATCTATATTTGGTGGGTCTGATATGATTTTGTGAGCTACAAGCAATATCGAAATGAAATCTATGGTGGTCATTGGGTGACATGGTTTCATCTCAACTGCTCCCTGCCACCCCATCCAATTTTTTTTGGTATTTAAAAAATGTCACGGGCTAGCGAGCGGATTGACACTTGTTGCTTCATGGAGGGACTCACCAGGCTTTGGAGGCATTGAATGCTTTATGAGGAAAGAGATCAATGGTTGATGGCAGTTGACATGGGTCAATCCTGACTGCTCCCCACCATCCCTTGAGGGGCCCACTTATACCTCTCACTTCTTAGCAGGCGATCGAGTGACTACCACGTGCAATATCTTAAGGGCCCGATGGAATTTAGTGGAGATGAAGTATTGCTAAAATTTGGCCGAGATGGCACTAAGATTAAAATGGTGCCATATTAGAACTAGTTTATTTTGGCACATGTTTGAGATTTGGGAAATCCTTTTGATTGTGGGCATCAATTTTGTCAGATGCTGGTACACATGGGAAGGTGAAATTAAAGTAAGGCAGAGTATGGGCTGATATTATGAGATTAAATCAAGAATTGCTCCCCATTGTCTTATTGTGATGAGTTGCAAGTGGACTAATTCCCATGGGCGAGTGGGTAAACATAACACTACAAGCTTTATTAAATGCTAAGTATGTGATTAAATGTGCAGACATCATGGATGTCTATCCACTTGGGGTTTTATGATTAGGGAAAGGCATTAAGCGTATGCAATTAGCTTTTTCATAATTAATTACCGTGATTGTAACTATTTGTTCATTTATCTCAATGTGTAATTGATGGTTGAGGTTCAAAAATCAAGTAGTTGATTGTCAGCTTTCTCACACAAGATTTCCTCGATTATTAATGGTTGGTACACTTACATTGCTCAATATAATGAGGATCGATGGCCATAGTTTTCTTCATAGTTTGCAAATCAGAAGCTGAAAATTGAGCTTAAGTCCGTGAAAATATTGGTGAAGAGTTTCTTTGGTAAAAGGTTGCAGAGGTATCATGATAAAAAATTTCCCAGGTGAGTAGGTACTCATATCTACTTGTTTCAATTATGGCCATATCAGTTTATGGGCTTTAGAATCTTGGGGTAGTGAGGGTTTATTATCTGCAATTTCTTCATGAGTTGATAGGAACTATGGAGTCTTGAGTTGTCATTTTTCAAGAGTCTTTTTAAGAGTAAACTTGTGAAGTTTTTTCTACAAATTAAGAGTCTCCTCATTCTCATCATTGTGAAAATGAGTAAGCCAAATGAGTCTGCCAAGCCAATCTAAAGGTCTAGGATAATTAATCTATTTGAGTCCCAAAACGATGCTCCTAAAAATGAAATTGAGATACCAGGAGCTTCTGAAACACCAAGGGAGAAGAAAGCACACAAGAAATCTAAGAGAGGTGGTGTCAGGAGTAGTTACCACTTGAGAAGCAGGACTATTTCAGAAGAATTAATCAAGTTGAAGGGGAAGGAATTGGTTGAGCCCATGAAGAAATACAAGAAAAGAAACAGGTATTGTAAGGCCTACCTGGGGAGACACAATTCTCCCATTAAGGTTTTTGATAGCCCTTCAGATGGTGGAGGTGATACTGACCTAGAGTATGGCCATTATCTTATTTCCTTGGTGTCATTTGAAGACTCTAATGAGGGAGGAGTGATGGTTCCTCTAGTTTCATCACAAAAAAGGAGTGGGCGAGCATACTCTGATGTTGATGAATCAAAGTAGCATCCCCGCCCTATTTTTGCTATTGATGACACCATTACTGCTACAACAAACTGTCCTCTTCAACATGTCTTTCATTTTTTGTCTTTGGTGCTGATGTGGAAATCTTTTGGGCTGGTGTGAGGTGGATTTATTGAACCTCATGTCTTCAATGGCGAGTATACCTTTTTTAGATAGTATATATTTTTTATTTGGCTACTAATGGAGAATCTTATTTGGTCTACAAGGACAAGGTGTCATGGTGCTACTGCAGCAAAGAACTATGCCTTTTGGAAGGTCAGTCGGTCTATTTCAACTGAATTAAGTGGAGTTTTGTCTTTTTCTCTCCCCTTTTTTGAAATGATTACATGTAACTAACTTGGGAATTTCTAAAATTCAGGTGAAATTAGATGTCAAATGAAATTGAAATGTAATTATAATTCAACCTGTTGCTTGTTGCTCCCTTATTCTATAAAAGCTATTTCAGGGCTGATTACAAGGGTTCAAGTTTTGAGTCTCAGAATGGTCTAAGTGGGAAAACTAAGTTCAGGAAAGAGAAGAATGCAAATCAATGCACAAATGAATAGTTTAGTAAGGAGTCTAGGATGTGAGTCGGTTTGTAATTATTTTAAATAGTTTTACAGTAGCAACGATTTATAAAATGAAAATGCTAGATCCTAAACACATTCTCTCTATGTAATTTTCTTCCTTCTTTTGAATGAAATGGTTAATGATATTTTCATTTTTCTTCAATTGTTTTAATTGAATGATTGATTTCATTTATGCTTCAATTCAAGGAATTGATTAAATGATAAGGCGAGGTCACAGATTTGTAAGGAAGGAACATAGGATTGATAAGTAGATATTTTTAGACATAGCGAGTTGAATACTGTAATGCAGTAAGTCAATAGTCCATTAATTACTAGTTCAAATTGCTAAGGTACTACTGGTTATTATGAACATGAATCCATTATCCTAGGACAAGGCACTGGTCTTTTCATTTGGTTACCCTAAAGATAAATGAGTTATTTGTTCACTTGACCAAGGGCTTGAAATGAGAATGAAAATTATCTAAAAATATTTCAATTACAATGTACCAATTTGAAGTACGCTTTTATTCCTTGCAATGGATAGTAATTTGTTTAAAGGTCAGCCAAATCTTTAATCAATGTTTTCTATTTGCATTCATAGGAATCTATCTATGTGTAGAAGTTTTTTTCATCAAATGAATATCATGTGAACACATTGTAGATCACCCTCCTGGGTTTCACAAAGCTCGGAGTGAAGAAGTAAGGGCCTCAAAATCCTTACTTATGTGTTGGCCAATACTTACCCTTGCTAATAATTGAACTCTAGAAGATTAATAAGTAAGTGGTAAGATTAAGTTTAATGGTTCCTTAAAAACAACCAACAAAAATGGCGACTTCGCTAAGGACCGACCTAAGAAAATTTTGATAGAAGATCATCTTGCCTTAAAGATTCCAATGTTTGCTAGAGAATTATATTGCCAAGCCTAGTTTTGTG
Organism: Sequoiadendron giganteum; assembly: GCA_007115665.2. Taxonomy (NCBI): domain Eukaryota; kingdom Viridiplantae; phylum Streptophyta; class Pinopsida; order Cupressales; family Cupressaceae; genus Sequoiadendron; species Sequoiadendron giganteum. The sequence continues at coordinate 384,861,261 of CM021102.1, forward strand.
TTAGTGATTCAATCCTTTGAGATGTTGAAGGATTTTGTTATGTCCCCTTTGAAAACTTGCAAATGTTGTCAAGATATATCACAATTCCATGAATAATCTTAGAATTTCTCACTAGATGCGAGTGGCGACTCCAAAGAACTCTATACCAGTGTGAATTAATTAAGAGACTCTAGTAAAATGGAACGAAAAGTTGATAGAGATAAAATAAGAAAGTATAAAGGACTTATGTGTGACTTTGTTGATTAAGGAAGCTTAAAGTGAAATCAACTTGTGAAAGAAACTTCATATTGTTGAAGTTTGTTCCTCTACAAAGGAGCTGGTGACTCTATCCAAAACTGGATGGAGACATGAGAAAGTTTCAGATCTGTAAGGTTTTCTAGTCAAAAGCACAATTCAGAATAATTGCAGTATATCCAGGTATTTTCCCCTCTTTTGGTTTTGAAGAAGAGATAAATCCATGTGAAGTATGCTTATATATGAAATCTACCTTTTAGAAAGCTTTAAAGCATGATTATGTTTGAGCTATACATTTTAAAATCATGATTAAATTAAGGAATGAGGCAGTGGACAATCAACTATGAAGCTGATATTTAAGGATTGAATAGGGATAAAAGAGATGTATCATTCCCCTGTATCACTTTGTGGAACATTATGTAAAAAAATGTAGGGCATGCAGTTCTTATCATGCCATCAAAGGAACTTCTCTGTCAAGAGATATAAGCCATTAAATTTTAGTGGTATTCAAGGTCTCCCTAACAAGATTCTTGATGATATTAGGAAACATTTGCTTAAATTTACATGGAAAAGTTATAAGTCCGATTTTAAACATCTAAATACATTCATGGATTTGATGGGTGATTTTGAGGTAGACCATGAGGATGTTTTCATGAAGCATTTTTCTCTTCCTTTAAAGGAAGATGCCAGAGACTAGTTCTCATATTTACTAGCATATTCTATAGCTTCATGTAATGATTCCATGATAGAATTTGTGGAACAATTTAGTGAAAGGATTATTCCAAATGTGATAAGAAACAGATTTATGGAAATCCAAAGGGATGAAGAAGAGTTGGTTCCTGCCTTTAACCTCATAATTGTGTGAGCAATAAAAGATATTCTTGAACACTTGAGACCTAGTGATTCAAAATGTTTGATTGTGTATCTAGGTGCATTTGATAATGAGATGAGTTATTTGATAAGGGATAAGGAACCCAATACATTACAACAGTCATATCACACTGCTATGTATATTGAGAACACTATGAAATACTTAATGATGAGGGGATATATGGCGACAAGTGTTTGTTGTCCTGGTACACATCATATAAATGAAATAAATAAGGATGAAAAGGATGATCAAGGTGATGATTCTTTCAATGCCTCATCTTGTTCACCCTCATAGCATGTTAATCATGGGAAAATTTGGGATGGACTTCAACAATGTTTAAGTAATGATGATTAGGTGTTGTTAGTTCAAAGATTGTCCAACATGAAGAGACATGAGGGGGGATTTCCATATAAGTTGTTAGCAAGGTTCTTGGATTCCTTGCTAGAAATCCCTAAAAGGTTACGACCTAAAGATTCAATATGTATTGACCTATTCTGTGAAATTTATGAGCTAGGGCTCACTGCCTTGCCCAAGGAATTGAAACCTTGAGATTTTGATCAAATAAATGGTTGGATCAGAATTGTTAAGGAGGCTAAGTATGATTATATGCAAAGAATAAGGTCTCAAGCTCACAATGGGGGTTTGCCTGTTGAGGATCAAATGTCTATCCAAGAAATCGATAAGGATGTTTCAGAAGATGAATGTCTATGTAGTAGTGGAGATGATGACATTGTTATGCTTGCAATTATTGTTGACGTACCTGTTATGCCTTGCATAACCACCCCATATTTTTCCTGGCTCACTCAAAATGGGTCCCCTTTCTATTTTTTGTCCTTGTTTGTTTTTCAACAAAGTTTGGAGTTTTTCTTTCTTCCAATACTTTGTTTTTTTCTTTTGTTCTAGCGAAACCAGAACCAGAACAAAATCTATTTTGGAACTTTATTTTGAGGATTCCATTTTGATCCTGTTCCCGCTTGTCTCTTTGTTGGTCTCTTGGGTTTGTCTTTGTTGTTCGTCTTGTCGGAGCCGAAGCTGAAATGGATATTGATTATGGGATTTATATATAGTCTTGAACTTGTTTTCATCCCACATCCACCTTCACCTTTTTGGTTTGTTTGTTTGTTTGGACTTGAGATCGATGTTTTTTTTCTTGTTTCGATCTCGGTGTTTTCCTTTTGGTTCTTTCTTTCCTTTCTTCTTTGTTGGGGGAACCGGAACCGGAATCGGAACCAAACTCGAAACTTGGACAAAGTTACCAAATCAATTTCCATTCCATCTATGGTCCCACCTTTCTTGTTGCTATCTAACTTTACTTTGGTCACATAATAGTCTTGTACCTCTTACCATTGCGACTCCGCATCCGATCTTTCGTATTAATGGCATTAACTATGGATACCTCACACGTATGAAATTTGATTTTAAACTTAATTAAGGTTAACTCGCTAGTAATTATCACTTTTAAAAGAGTAAAATCGAACCAGAGCTACGGTAGAGCATTTGGGAATGTGATTCAATCAAAAGTGAGGCATTTGTGCTTGGATTCGCATCAAGGGGAATCCTTTTGGATTGCATTCAGAGGTAGGGTTCAGGTTTTTCATTTTTGTGTTCGTCATGTTTTGTTTGGTCTGTTGTTCTTCACGTGGGTTCGTGGATTTTTGTTTTCGTTTGAATCCTTATTGTTTGCTTTACTTTTCTTCTCTTTTGTTATGCTTTTTTTTCCTTGTATTTTGTTCATCTTTTATTTTATTGTTTTTCATTTTCTTGTTTGTTTGTTTTTCCATGGTCATTTTCATGTTTTCTTCGTGCCCGTGCCGTGGTGCCCTGAGTTTTTGGGGGTGTCAATTACCCGCTACATGGTTTTATGGAGTTCTTTTATCTATGGATTTACCTTCTAGTTCTTTTACATATCGGCTTGTTGGTTTCAAGTAGGGTTAACTTGTGCCCTAATTATTTGAGTCGAAGGGTTTTTATAAACTAGGGTTTCCTTACACGTCTTCGTTTAATTAGAAAATGGTGCCCTAGTTGCTAGGTTTCCTCTCAGTCATATGGGGATGGTCTCATACTATTATTTGTAAGCCCCCTTTGTTTGTCAGGTGACCTCCTTTTTAGATTATGATGTCATTCGTTATCATGTTGAAGTTTCTAATGACATCATGGTTTTTTTAAACTGGGGTGGGATTCGGGATTGATTTCGGTCTCAAACCTTGATTCGTAATGGATGTCGGATCTGTCTCCAAGTCCGCTTTTGATTAGTTATAGATTTTCAAAATGTTGTTCACACAGTCTGAATCGAAAGCGAAATGAGACATAAGTTTGAAATTTCTTCATTGTACTAAATCAATTTCCATTCCAATTTCGATCCCGATTAATATTCTGACTCCGCCTCTGATCCCGCCCTATGGTTTTTTGAGAGCTCAATGTCCATTCCGGTCCTGACCTCGATCATGTTTTAAAGGATTTTTAGGGATGTCTTTGATGTAAGTGTGCTCCAAGGCTTGCTTGCACTGTACTAAGAGACCTAGCTTGTCTCTTCTAGGAACCTAGTCTCCTCTAGGTCCTGATTGGCTTAGATGATTAACTAAGTCCAATCTTAACTCTGTTCCAAGAGTTCTATCCCTTGTGCTTCACCTTGGAGGACTAACACCATTTTACAAGTTCAAATCTTCCTTCTCACTTAGAAAACTCTAAGTGCTATCTTCTCCAAAACCTCATTCTCCATCACTCTTCATTGCAGGGGTGTCCATCCTTTTGAGTACCTTCATAAATTTTCTAATTTTATCCCTTTTAGAAGGATCTTTAGCCCTGCCCTTACCGGGCTCAAGATTTCACCATTTGAAGACCTCAAACAGGCCTAATCCTTGTAGCCTTTACTAGTCCCTTTTTGCTAATTCTTGCAAACTTTTCCCAATGACCTTACAAAACTAAAAGCATATCCGGATACCCTTTTGGAAGTTTTAAATGGTTCAATGGATGTTAGGGCCTGACAACATCCATACAGTAGTTTCCTATAACCTAGGTTAAGTAGGGTCTATAGGCCTATTTTATAGGACTGACTAGTTTTCTTGCTCAATCCCCAATCAAATGAATTGATAGGATCCCACTCCACCTGCCACACCAAGACCTACTCCTAACCCACTTGGAACTATACTTAGCCATACTGTGCTTCACTCCCCTACAAGAAACCCTCAATGTTTCTTTTCTAGATCTCTAATCGGGCTCTATCTGCTCGCCTAGCGACTAGTGATTAAACGAAGCTTCTCCATTCTTTCATGCTTCCTAAACCTACAAATATGTACACTAATGACTCCCCTAGCATTCCCACCTATCCTTAGGTGTTTCCCAAGGTTAGATTTCATGGGGGAGCCATGAAAGCAGCGACTGGTCAAGCCAGGACCAACAGGAGCTCTAAATCAAAACTTAACTAACATAATGTATCTACTTTAAAAAACTTGCCTATCAAATGAAATACTCTAAGATAATACTAAAGAACATAGTACAAACACTAAACTCAAGTTCTTAATCCATTTAGCATCTCCATGATCACAAAACTTGAGTTGTCTTTAAAAACACTATTGCAGAGCTCTGTATTTTTCTCTTCCAAAAACTAATTACACATTACATAACTGCCTCCTATCTGAGATTCGATTCTTGGGTCATATTAGATGCCCACTCCATGATTCTTGGGCCTATTGGTCGTTCTCCCACTTCCTATTCTCAAGGGAATCCAAAGGCAACCGAGTTGCATGCAACAAACCATACTAACTTCCTTACAACATTTGGCATCTTTCTTCATGCCTTGATCCTATTTCTTAGGGCCACCATTCCCTCTAGATTTTGAGGAACCAACTCATTGAATGGCCTTAAGGCATCTTTACAACCACAATAAGTGTTTAGAACAACTTTAAGACTCTAATCTCCCCTAGACAACTAACATGAAGAAAGCATAAACTAGTAACAATGACTAGCAATTGTGACCTTAGTCCTAATGACTAACTCACCCAGTCCAAACAAAAACAAGACCTTCTAAGGTCTAAAACAAATACTCAAATTCTTTGACTTGGCTAAGGTTAGATACAAGCCAAAATAACAAAACATGGAGGTTAGCCTAGGTGCTCCTGCACCGTCCTACCCAAAACAGAAAGTTCAATCCACCCTTGGATTGATGAGGCTTGGATCAATCCCCATCTTCTTGAACTCTGCTTCCTTTATCCATACTACATCAGCATTAGCTTGACCCTGTTTCTTGATCAAGTGTTCCTTGTAGGCTTTAGTTCTAGTTTGTTTGTAGACCCTTGTGTCCAATATACTTTTAGCTTCTATGACTATAGCAGTAGGTAAGTGTAGATCTTCCACATCTCTGATCACTTCATGAAGGTTTTGATCCATGTCTTGTTGTGGTCCTTTGTAATGGACTAAGTCTACAATGTTGAAGATAGGGGACAATCCACTATCATCCGGTAGCTCAATTTTGAATGCATTATCACCATACTTAGCTAAGATAGGGCAAGGACCTATCCTCCTCATCTGCAACTTGTGAGGGACTCCCTTTTGAAGTCTTGATTTGTTAAGATGCACCATTACCAAATCACCCACATTGAATTGTATTGTCCTCCTATGGTCATCCACCTTGGTTTTATGTTTTAGGGTGTTCTCTGTCAAGGTCTTCCTCACTGTATCATGTATCTCTTGCATAGCATAAGTAAAGTCATCAGCATATCCACTTCCTTTCACTCCATCCTTCAAGTCTCTCAACTCATACACTCCTCTAGGATGTAGGCCATACACAATTTCAAAGGGACTCTTCCCTGTGGATCTGTTTACAGTATCATTGTAGGCATATTCATCTTGCCCAATCAACTGATTCCATTGTTGCCCATACTCCTTTGTCGAACACCTTAATAAATTTCCAAGGCTCCTATTAACAACCTAGGTCTGACCATCAGTTTGGGGATGGTAGGCTGATCCAAAGGACAAGTTGGTGCCTAACCTTTGCCGAAGAGTCTTCCAAAAGTGACTCATAAATTTAGTGTCTCTGTCTGATACAATGTTGATAGGTAACCCATAAATTCTGACTATCTCTTTGAAGAAGAGAGAGGCTATTTGACTAGCATCATTGGTTGTCTTGCATGGCACAAAGTGAGCCATCTTGCTGAATCTGTCCACAACTACATAAACACTATCCATACCTTGCCTTGTCTTGGGTAATCCAACTACAAAATCCATACTCAAGCATTCCCATGGCCTAGTAGGGATAGGTAGTGGTTGGTAAAGGCCTGCATTAGAAGAAGTGCCCTTGGCCTTTTGACATACTACACAACTTTCCACATACCTCCTAACATCAAGATTCATCTTAGGCCAATAATAGAACCTTTGAACAAGTTCTTGAGTCTTAGTGATCCCAAAGTGACCACTTAAAGCACCATTATGCTTTTCTTGTATCGAGTTCTCTCTAATGGAACCTCTAGGAACACATAATTGTTTTCCTTTAAACAATAGACCACTTTGCAAAGTATACTTGGCATATTTACTATGAAAATGGTTCTTATATTCAGCACATACCTTATAAATGTCTACAAAGTCTTCATCATCAGCATATAGATCCTTGAAGTGATGTATTCCCATGCTCTTCAACTGAATTTCCTGAATTGTGAGAGCTCTTCTTGACAATGCATTTGCTACTTTATTGAGGACACCTTTCTTGTGTTTGATATTGAAGGTGTAAGCTTGTAGATACTCAACCCACTTCATGTGCTTATGGCTCAAATTTTCTTGTGAATTCAGGAAACTAAGTGCTTGATTATCTGAATACACAATGAATTCCTTGGGAAGAAAATAGTGCCTCTACTTCCTTAGAGCTTGGACCAATGCATACATCTCAAGGTCATAAGAAGAGTACTTCTTTTTGGCTTCACTTAGCTTCTCTGAATGAAAAGCCACTGGTCTACCCTCTTGGCTTAGAACAGCTCCAATAGCCACATTGCTTGCATCACACTCAATGGTGAAGAGCTTCTCAAACCTTGGCAACACCAAAACAGGTTGGGTAGATATCCTTTCCTTCAGCAACTCAGAGCTCTTGTTAGCATGCTCATTCCATACAAATTTGGTCTTCATGCCTCCCTTAATAGTGTCCAACATAGGAGCACAAATTGCACTAAAATGCCTTATGAATTTCCTATAATATTGTGCAAGGCCATGAAAACTCCTTACCTCAATTGCTATCCTTGGAGTAAGCCAATTTGTGATGGCTTCCACTTTGCTAATGTCCATTTTCATATTTCCCTGAGATAGCACAAACCCAAGGTACACCAGCCTTGTCTTGATGAACTACCACTTCTCCAAGTTGATCATCAACTCCTCTTCCTATAGCTTCTTGAAAACAAGCTCTAGGTGTTTGAGATGCTCTTCTCTTGTTTTGCTATAGATCAGTATATCATCAAGATATACCACTACAAATTTTCCAATGTAGTCTTTGAGGACTTCATTCATGAGCCTCGTGAATGTGGAGGGGGCATTAGATAATCCAAATGGCATGATAAGCCACTCATATAGACCCTCATTATTTTTGAAGGTTGTTTTCCACTCATCCCCCTCATGTATTCTTATTTGGTGATAGCCACTCTTCAAGTCTATCTTGCTATAGTACTAAGCTCCACCTAGACAATCCATTAAGTCTTCAATCCTAGGGATAGGGAACCTATACCTTACGGTAATCCTATTTATGGCCCTTGAATCAATACAAAGCCTCCAAGTTCCTCCTTTCTTAGGTGCAAGGACAGTGGGTACGACACATGGACTAATACTCTTTTTGATGAGACCTTGATTTAGAAGTTCTTGTATTTGCCTAGCAATTTCCTCATTTTGTTGAGGGGTCATTTTGTAAGCTTCCTTATTGGGAAGGGTAGCTCCTGGGATAAGGTCTATCCTATGACTTATGGCTCTTTTAGGGGGTAAAGTTGTTGGTTGTCCATCACTCACTACACCTTGGTAAGTCTGCAGCATGTCTTGAATCTCCTTTGGTTACTCTGTCTTCTTGGTCACCTTGCCTTCATCTCCCTCTCTTGGTCTTAACACCAATGCATAACCAACTTATACACTTTCTTCCAAAGCTTCTAAGAACTCCTTTTCACTCACCACAAGAACATTTGAACCTGTTTTCCTCACCTCAGCATCTTCTAACAGTGATTGAATTTTGAAAGTCACATTGTCCTTCTTGAAAGAATAGGAATTCTTTCCTCCATCATGTATGGCTTGATGGTCAAATTTCCATGGTCTACCTAGGAGGAAGTGGCATGCATCCATAGGTATCACATCACACAAGACTTTGTCTTTATACCTCACAATAGAGAACTCCACCCATGCTTGTTCATTCACTAACACATGTTGCCCTTTATTGAGCCAAGTTACCTTGTAAGGATTGGTGTGGGGTATCCTTGTCAACTTTAGCTTGCTGACTGCTTCCTCTGACACAATATTGTCAGTAGAGCCTAATTCAATGATGACTCTACATACCTTCCCCATCATCTTGCACTTTATCCTAAATAAAGACCTCCTTTGGCTTGGCTCCTCCTTCACCGGCTCCTTGATCAAAGTTCTCCTCATCATGAGGTTCTCACCTTCCTCATAATTTAATGGAACCTCAGAATGTTTTTCAGCTACATTGGATTCCTCATGAACTAGGTTAGTTCTCTTGTCACCTCCATGTGAAGAACTACCTTTCTCTGGACATCTATAGGCATGGTGCCCCATTTGATTGCAATGATAGCATTTCATATTGGCAAAGTAGTTGCCTCTTCCTCCTTGTCCACCATTTCTTCCTCTAGAGTTAGAGTTATAACTCCTTCCTCTACCACCTCTACTTGAGCTTCCTTCTTGCTGCTCACTGTATTTTATGTCTCCTTGAGTTTTTGTTTCAGAACTTCTTCCACCATAGCCACCTCTTTGTCCTCTACTATCTTTTCCTTTACCTCTACTTTTGGAGGTTTGCTCTTGCTTCCTTTTTCTTTTCTCTTCTATCTTCAAGGCCATTTGATAGCATTGGCGAATGGTTTTGAAGTTCACTAAACTCATGTCTTCTTGAATAGACCATTTGAGACCATTCAAGTACCTTGCAAGCTTAATGCTCTCATCTTCTACTACCCTTGACCTTAAACATAGCTTTTGAAACTCCTCAGTGTAGGCTTGGACATCTAGATCTTTTTGTCTTAGATTGTGTCTCCTTCTATGCATTTGCACTTCATAATCATCAGGAAGGTAGGTTTGCTTCACTTTGTTCACCATGCCCTTCCAAGTAACTATAGGACCTTTTCCATCCTTTTCTCTCTCGCTTTGCACAAACTTCCACCAAGTAAGAGCTGAACCTCTTAGTCTAGACTTGGCCATCATAGCTTTTTGTGCCTTTGAGATACCATCACACTCAAAATGGTTCTCAATGCTGTCTGTCCAATCCACAACTGAATCTGGATCCATTTGTCCACTAAATAGTGGCACACCTTCCAAAGCTTTGCCACTCAATGCTTTTAGTGCCTTTAAGAAAGGTTCTTCAGGAATCATAGGGTCAGAGGTTGGAGCTTCCTCCTTCAACTCTATTTCCTTTTCCCTTGCTTCTTGTTCTTCCTTCTGATCTACTTTGTCTTTTACTCTCTCTATCGTTTCTTGGACTTCATCCAAGAGTTGCTCCATTCGAGCCAACCTTTCTCTTAGGGACTTATTCTACTCTTCTTGTTCTTCTACCTTCTTGGCTAACTCAGCATTAGTCACCATTGTAGCACATTCCACTGATGTATTCTCTCCCACTGATTCCGTAGGTTGCAACATCCACCACAAGCCTGATCAATTCAAGCTCTGATACCAATATGATGTAAGTGTGCTCCAAGGCTTGCTTGCACTGTACTAAGAGACTTAGCTTGTCTCTTCTAGGAACCTAGTCTCCTCTAGGTCCTGATTGGCTTAGATGATTAACTAAGTCCAATCTTAACTCTGTTCCAAGAGTTCTATCCCTTGTGCTTCACCTTGGAGGACTAACACCATTTTACAAGTTCAAATCTTCTTTCTCACTTAGAAAACTCTAAGTGCTATCTTCTCTAAAACCTCTTTCTCCATCACTCTTCATTGCAGGGGTGTCCATCCTTTTGAGTACCTTCATAACTTTTCCAATTTGATCCCTTTCAGAAGGGTCTTTAGCCTTGTCCTTACCAGGCTCAAGATTTCACCATTTGAAGACCTCAAACAGGCCTAATCCTTGTAGCCTTTACTAGTCCCTTTTTGCTAATTCTTGCAAACTTTTCCCAAAGACCTTACAAAACTAAAAACATATCTGGATACCCTTTTGGAAGTTTTAAATGGTTCAATGGATGTTAGGGCCTGACAACATCCGTACAGTAGTTTCCTATAACCTAGGTAAAGTAGAGTCTATAGGCCTATTTTATAGGACTGACTGGTTTTCTTGCTCAATCCCCAATCAAATGAATTGATAGGATCCTAGTCCACCTATCACACCAAGACCTACTCCTAACCCACCTGGAACCGTACTTAGCCATACTGTGCTTCACTGCCCTGCAAGAAACCCTCAATGTTTCTTTTCTAGATCTCTAATCGGGCTCTATCTACTCGCCTAGAGACTAGTGATTAAAAGAAGCTTCTCCATTCTTTCATGCTTCCTAAACCTACAAATATGTACAATAATGACTCCCCTAGCATTCCCACCTATCCTTAGGTGTTTCCCAAGGTTAGACTTCATGGGGGAGCCATGAAAGCACTGATTGGTCAGGACAAGACCAACAGGAGCTCTAAATCAAAACAACTTAACTAACACAATGTATCTACTTTAAACAACTTGCCTATCAAATGAAATACTCTAAGATAATACTAAAGAACATAGTACAAACACTAAACTCAAGTTCTTAATCCATTTAGCATCTCCATGATCACAAAACTTGAGTTGTCTTTAAAAACACTATTGCAGAGCTTTGTATTTTTCTCTTCCAAAAACTAATTACACATTACATAACTGCCTCCTATCTGAGATTCGAGTCTTGGGTCATATTAGATGCCCACTCCATGATTCTTGGGCCTGTTGGCCATTCTCCCACTTCCTATTCTCAAGGGAATCCAAAGGCAACCGAGTTGCATGCAACAAACCATGCTAACTTCCTTACAACATTTGGCATCTTTCTTCATGCCTTGATCCTATTTCTTAGGGCCACCATTCCCTCTAGATTTTGAGGAACCAACTCATTGAATGGCCTTAAGGAATCTTTACAACCACAATAAGTGTTTAGATCAACTTTAAGACTCTAATCTCCCCTAGACAACTAACATGAAGAAAGCATAAACTACTAACAATGACTAGCAATTGTGACCTTAGTCCTAATGACTAACTCACCCAGTCCAAACAAAAACAAGACCTTCTAAGGTCTAAAACAAATACTCAAATTCTCTGACTTGGCTAAGGTCAGATACAAGCCAAAATAACAAAACATGGAGCTTAGCCTAGGTGCTCCTGCACCAGTCTTCTTCTTGGCCCCGCCTCCGGTGTATATGAAGGGTAAGATCTCTAACCGGGTTTTTGTTATACTTCTTGTAGATCTAATATGGGGTTTTGTTGTAGAAATTAAAGAATTTTAGGAGCATCGAGTGAGGCTTCTTAGAGGAGTCAACCTGCAAAAAATTCAAAGCCAATAGCTAAGCCTAAAAATGTTAAGCTTGAACAACTCCCTTATACCTTGAGGTATAATCATTGGGGTCCTGTCATCACTACTAGCAAGGTGGAGTCCGATTGGGCAGACATAACTGATACAAATTTGGGCACGTTCCATTATGATGATTTGTACTCTGAAACATTTGTTGAAGAGGTAACAGGGAAGACCCAAAGAATAGTTGAATCTGGCTTGGCTCACATCACTATTTTTCCTTTGTCAATCCAATGTCCTAAACTAATAATGACAATAGTTGGAGCCTATAATATAGATACTAGGGAGTGCATGCATTCACAAGGCAATGTCATCATTGATTTAACTCCCCAAATGTTCTAGTTTATGTCCAATGTCCCCAATCCAAGGAATTCTAAGCAGCTCAACGAGGTCAAGGCTTTGAAAATGTATAGTAATCATAAGGAAGCTAACAAAGCTCATTTGAATAAGAAATGGTTGAGGACTGAGAAAAAGTCTCTAATTAAGCTTCCAGATTAGCCTAAAAGGGCAGAATTCTACAAAGAGGTTGGGGACATAATAATGATGTTATCTAGAGTCTTTGGAAAAAGGGATGCTTTTCACTTTAAGGAATGGATGTTTCCATTCATTCAAACAATCTTAGATGGCAAGCAATAGTTTGATTGGCCCATGATTGTGTCTAAAAGCATACATAATCAAATGGTTAGAGCGAGGGAAACCAAGAGTTTCTTTATGACCTCTTATGCCATCTATGTAGCAGCAAGGAAAGGCATTTTTCCAAGTTTAAACAAAGTGGGGGTTTTGGGAGAAGCTGATGGACATAATAAAGAATGGAACCATTATGATTAGCTATCCTTGTAGATTTTTGAACTACATTATAGAAGAGTTAATGATGCATTTTGTATGTTATTATTAACCAGCTTATAGGAGTTGTAGGATATAGGTTGAGCCAGGAGGCTATGGCATTCATTACAAAGTGGGGGTGTTGGTTTATCCAATACCCCAAGTTTACTTATTTTAGGTTGGCTGGGTTTGATTGTCATCCTCACTTACTCCCTAGATGTTGCAGCAACAGGATGGTTTTGATAGATTTTGTTTACCAAGCCTTGGGGGTGAATGCTAAATTTGGTATAAAGCATAATCTTGGTTGCCATAAGTTCCCCATGTAGTTGGGTGAATATAGCTTCCCACACCTTGTGGGAGCTAAGGTTGTTTGAAATGAAGTGATGCATCTGAAATTGGGCCTATATATTGCTAGGAAGCACTTTGATCCAAGGAAGAAGATGAATACCTTGCTTGCTTCCATTTTTGATAGACACTTTAATCTATTGGAGGACTTCTGGAGTGATCTTCAAGATGAATATGACTTGAGGAAGATAAATTATGAAAGGTTTCCTATCCCACTCATGGTGGAATATGGGGTTAAAGTGGACATTCCTGAAACACTATCAGATGATGGGGTAGTTTTGGATCCCTTATATGAGGCACAAATTGTAGGAACTAAGAGCTTGGATCCTATAGATTGGGATGCAGAGGAGACAATAGATATTAAACAAATAGCAAGACCAGTGTTGGATAGAAGTATCCAATGAGTTGTACTCAGAACCAAAATTCCTGGGGTTCAAACTTCCAAGAAAGGAAGAGGGTACAAGAGAATGAAGAGAAGAATGCCTCCCAAGGAACCCTTGGAATTCTTCCCTCCTCACATAGAGGAATTTGAGCTTGAAGCTTCAGCTCGGCATTTACCTGAGACACATGAAGAAGAAGTTCCAACAAGACCTGTGGCCTTAACATCAGTGGTAGGAGAATCTTCTACTCAACTTCCTCCTATAGAGCAGCTGAGTGGAGAAGTGCCTAAGGGGACTCTCCATCAAGAAGCTAAGACTTTAAAGGGAAAGGGAGTTGAGGTAGAAATCGATGATATAGGAACAAACTCTGAGGGTACTTTTTCAGATAAGGAAACACTAGAGGAGATGCCTCTTGATGAAATTGGGCATTTTTTGACAGAAGAGGATCAATGGGCACTAGTTGAAGAAGCTAAGAAAGCATCAAATTCCAAGGCACATGTTGAAGCTTTGGAAAAACAAAAAGAAATGGATACAAAGGCACAAGTTGATGCAGTACTCCAACAACGACAGTTAGAGGCCAAACAAAAAGCTGATGAATTGGCCAAGCAACATCAGCAAAAGGAGCATGAGCTCAGAATAAAGAAGGAAAATGATAAGTTGGAAATGCTACAAAAGATCCATGAGCTAGAGGAAGAGAAGGCCAAAAAAAGAAGAGAAAGGGAGGCCCTTGAGGCTAAATTCAAAATGATTGAAGAAGCCTATAAGAAAAGGGAGGAAGCAAAATGCCTGCAAAAGGAAAAGGATGTTGAAGAGCTTGCTAAGCAACAAAAAAAGGAGAAGGAAGCATGGGACAAGCTCAAGGTCTTGGAAAGATAAAGTGATAAACTGCTTGAAGAGAAGAGGTTGGAGGAAGAACGATTGAAAAAGGAACAAGAAGATAAAAGGCTACAAGAGTAGAGGGATAGGGAAGAATCTGAGAAGGTTGCACAAGAGAATGCGGAAAAGGAACAACAAAATGTGCAGGAGGTTGATTCTCAACCTAAAGTTACTTTATTGCATCCACTGTCTTCTATAACTGTTTCCTCTTCCTCTACAGTAATGGCTACTACTCCTAGTGCTCCTACCTAGTTAAAGCTTGATCTTGAGAAGAAACAAATAGTTCCACCACAACCTCTTAATTGGGAAGAAATGATGAAAGAGATAGAAAAGGAGAGACCAAAGAAGAGGGCCAAAGTTCTTCATTCCACAAGGCTCACTGAGTCAGGAGAGATCATTGTAGAATGTGCAATTCCGGTGGTGGACAAGAATAGAGGAGATATACAGGTGACCGATTATCAACTGGGAAAATTCAATTTAGGAAAGCCTACAAGGAATCAACAAATGAATTTGATTGATGTTGTAGCTTCATCCACAAAGTCTGGAATGATCAAAGACAAACAAAGAAAGGATGAGCTTAAGGCTCAATTGGATCAGCTGCATACTTTCTTAAGAGATGTTTCCACTCCTAGGTTACAACAAGCTACTTTCTTGGAAATTCATGTCTTACTCAGCAAAGAAGAAGTTGATGATCTGGTATAAATGAGGAGTAAGTCATGGATGATGGATAGATGCATAAATAAGCTTAACCAGGAAGTGGGTGAAGTATTGGTAAGCAGTTTTGAAATTCATAAGGCAGCGCTTGAGTTGATAGAGGAAATGGGTCACCACACTGAAACTTTAGAAAAGTAGGAAGAGGAATATAAGGGGTATGTTCATAAAATTAAGGATATCAATAAATTTCCATATTCAATTCTTCTTGAGCAATCAATCCTTGAGGAAGACAATGCAAATTTCTTGGAAAAAGCCTCAAGCATAATCCGGTTTAGGTCTGATTTTATATATAAGCATATGAATGAAATTCAAGATGCTAGTAAGGACTTGAATGAGCAGCTTGATGAACTAGAAGCTATTTTAGCCATTCTAGTCAATGTGGACATACCGGTTAAGGAAGGCATGCCTTTGAATCAATTAAAGGAGAAATGGGACAATAGGTTTCAGGAGGTCATGCAGAAAGAGGATGATGGAGAGGATTTATTATTAGATAGACTAATGGATATTAAGGAAGAGGTTAAAGCTGCTAGGAGAGATTTGACTAAATTAAAAGATATGAAGGAATTTTCCTCTGCAGAGTTGAATAGGGTTATATTTGAGGACAACTGGATTGATTGGCCTGATGTGGATATTATTCAACAAGTCTTCTCTAGTTATGATGAATACCTTCTTGAGAAAACTACGTAGGAATGAGTTGGCGTTAGGATGATCTATTTTGGGCACATGACTTCCCCCTTTTCTCTCCTATTTCACAAGGCAATCAACGTTTGAACTAAAGATCAACCAGTCTAAGTTTTGAGGAGGTTTCGATTCCTTGATTTGTGGATCTAGATTTTTGATTGAGAGGGATTTGTGCTTAGCATCTCTATATATACTTTTGAACTCCATATTGTAAAGGTCAGCTAATGAAAGTAGAATTAGCCACCTGATGATAGCAGCTAGGATTTTTATAGCTTTAAGTAAAGATATTTTTTTAAAGTTCAAGTTGAATTTAGATACACTTTTATACAGTGTTATGTTGGAATTTAATTTCTTGGATGAGGTTAATGAACCATAATCGGTTTGTATGCCAATGAGTTTGCTGAAGCATAAATGTTTCTTATTTGATGAGAATCAATAAGGGAAACCAGATTTTGAAGACTATTTCATTAAATTGTCTATGGATGGAATTGTTACATGTTTGTTGATCTATATTATTGGCAGTGAATGAGGAGTTTATTTTGAATCTTGAGGTATTGTGATGATTAAACTAAGCACTATAAATGTATGCATTGGTATGGACTATTCTATGAGTTGCATCATGTTATGGTTTTTAATCTGTTAAGAAACACTCATTGTTAGGAATATATGTATGGATGTTAGAGAATTTTGTTCATATTTTACCGATTTGAGCCTTGATCTATCTTTTTCTATTTATTTAAACCCTCCCTTCATTAAACATAGATTGATGAATCCAATACCATTTGTATTCCTTATCACCAAAAAAGGCCCCTTGAATATTACAGTTGCA
The DNA here is from genome assembly GCA_007115665.2 of Sequoiadendron giganteum. Classification (NCBI taxonomy): domain Eukaryota; kingdom Viridiplantae; phylum Streptophyta; class Pinopsida; order Cupressales; family Cupressaceae; genus Sequoiadendron; species Sequoiadendron giganteum. The sequence goes on from CM021102.1 coordinate 384,877,701, forward strand.
TTGGCCAATTGAGTGACATCAGACAGTTGAGAACCAACTACCAGGACCTTGGGAGTTAGGCTACTATATGTTGTCTTTCTTTTTCAGGAGAAATAGAATAGAAATATTCTATTTTAAGTTGTTTTTCTCATTTTCACCATCAACAATACCTTTGAAGGTTGATAACAAAGATAATGAAATTAAAAAATTTGTCTACTCTCATGAGGAGTATGAATATTTTTGTGAGAATGACCTAAAGGCATTTTTCTTGCCAAAAAGAGATAACAATAATGATTCTCATGATTTTTTTCCCTTACAATTCAATAAACAAATCCCATGTGAAGGTTATTGGGAATGCAATCCATTGGAATCAAAAATAGAATATCCTAGCAATATGATTGATGATAAACTTCAAGATAAGAATGTATGTGCCCAACATCTTGAGTCTGAATTCGGTATTAAAAATTATGGGATTAGTGATGTAAGTCGGCAGGGTCATGTTCTTGAATGCTTGTATAAAACAAAAATGGGATGTACAAGTTTTGTGGCAGAAATGGACATGATTGTTTTAAACAAAAATTATGTTCAGGAAGGAAATGAAAAATCTACTCGGTTGAACATAAGGAATGTTCAAGTTGCAACCATTCCTACACATATGAGTCAATAAACCTATCAATTGATGGTGCATTTGAACAATCTACTACTGATCATATCAATCTTGAACTATTTGATCCATCCTTTCAAGCATTTTGTTTCAAGTTGAGAAATAATTGGAAGGGAGGATTGGAGTATCTCAATGAACCTGAGACATAAATATTTTTTGATTCCTGGGATGGTATGAATAATTCATTATGTGAGAGTGACCATGATCTGAATGAAAGAAATAATGCTACAAGATCTGATGAATCAATTTCCCAAGGAGTGGAGCATTTGGCAACATAACTAATTTATACTGCTCTGATGAATGTGAACACCAATTTGAGAAGAACCCTGTATATGAAAATTTCTTGTTCATCCCACAAAGTGAGTGTGTGCTTGGTGTAGAACAAAAGCTAGATAGAAATGAAACTTAAATAATAAAAATAAGATTGCAACATCACTCCAAAGGGATAAGATGTGTGTCCTTGAATGCTCGTCCTGAAAGAAGTATGTATGAGGGGTTTTAGTTTGATGATCAAATTGAATTTGATATTATCACTTATGGTGATAGTGATCAAGTGGATGATGAGTATTTCCAATTCCCTATCCTACTAGAGGATCACTTGCTAGGGTATGATTATGAACTAAACAAGATAGAATGCTACACTAATTATGGGCTCCAGTTAGCATCTCATTATGGTTTTCAGTTGGACAGGGTTAATGATGATAGTACTAAGTTAAGACATATGTCCATAGTGGTTGATTGAAGTGGCCATGGAATGATCAGTAGGTGGGTAATCCATAAGAATATTTGTAGCCTTGACATGATACAGATAGTGGAAATAAATGTTTTTGATAGGGGAAAATATCAGCCCTAAGTTTGGGGGCTGGGACCACTAAGTAAAGTTGAAGCTTGGTAGAATTGTAGAGTGCAGATTGAAAACTTGCACCTTAGAGGAAGGCTTCAAAGAAGATGGAGATTGAATATCTTGGATTAATTTTGTAGCCTATGTAAATACTGTACATATAAACTAGAGAGGGACCAACTATGAGTACAAGCAGTAGGCCTGGATGATGCCAAGATGGAGGTGGGGTATTGGATGGGAGCATATTATACACCCATGTCAGATCTACCACAGAGGGTCCCTCCATACGTACGGGCAGCTCTATAGAGGCATGCACCCTCCCACTCAGAACCTACACATACCAGGGGTTATAGTGATTACATGGAGACACCTACACACGCTCGAGGACCCAGGGCAGACTCACCCCAGATATCAGATGTAGGTAGCAGCTATTAGGGGGATAGGGGGATAGGTATAGGGTCCTAGTTTTGACAGGTGCAACAGTGGACAATGTACATATATGCAAAGATGAGACAAATTCTTCTGTATAGATTTTTCCAGAAGATCATATTAGTTAGTCTTTTATTATTTTTGATTCAGGACACCATGGTTTGTTTGACATGTGTATATGTATCTGTATATTATGAATCCGCTGCATATGTATTTTATTATACGTTGGACACTATATGGATTGTTATTATGGACTTTTTATTATGGACTATGTTATGGACATTATATTTATATATATATGATATGCTGGATTATGATGGCTATGTGTGATGTGTATATGATGTGTTGATACTTGTTATGCATATGTCTATGGTTATGATTATGATGGATGCATGTGATTATGTATTTGTGATGGCATGTATGATATGGATGATATGTATTATGTCTAACACTTGGTGATGCAAGATGTGATGGGTTATTGTTTATGACTTATGATATGGATATGATACTAATGATTTATGTTGTAGGTGGCTATGTGATTGTGATTTATTATGGATGCATATGATATTATGACATGTTTTTATGTATGATGTGGATGTTCATAGAGGGAATTGTAATGTTTAATTATGAATGTATGATATGACATGAATGTGGAATATGTTATATGAATGAATGCTTGGCATGAATGTTTGATTATGATATACATAATGGATGGAATATGAATATTTATGATTCCATGGATGAACTATATGGATGATTATGAGATGTGTTGAATGAAATGAACTTAATGCAAATATTAAGATTCCTAGAATAATAAATATATATTAATCTAAACAACTTAAAATAATAATGGAATGCAAATGCAATGGTTTAAATATTAATCTAAACAACTTAAAATTATATGATAATGAAACCTAATGGAATGATAATGAAATAGATAATGTATTGGGATGAAATGAATAAATGAAACTTAATGGAATGAACATGAAATGGATAAATTCAACCTAATGGAATAAACATGAAATGGATAATGAAATGGATAAATGCAAACTAATTGAATGAACATGAAATGGATAAGGAAATTGATAATGAAATGGATAAATGCAACCTAATGGAATAAACATGAAATGGATAGTGAAATTGATTAAAATGACAATGCAATGCAATATAATGAACCTAAATGATAATGGACATGCAAGGTGAAATGAATAATGATGGGTGATGTAGTGCACCTATCAAAAACTATAGAGACCCTAATGGGAAGAATAGGTGGGGGGGAATAACATTTGTACAACCAAAAATCAATGACCATAGGCTAGGGAAAATAGATTGGCAAAATGCAATGCAATGGGAGAATGAATGAAATACAATTCTAATGCCATTCTATCATATTAGGAGCACTGAATTTTGTTATAGCATAGGACATGATATGCCAGGGTATGAGGAACCAAGGCTGATGAGTGTCAAATGCATAGGACTGACACATCAAACAAGGGGATTATCCTAATACCCCAAAGTCGCAAGGGCTTTGGTAGGGCTTGATGCTGGAATAACCACAAGCACAAAGGATGCCCCAACATAACACAAGACCATAAGGATCTTGGTTGGTACTACACAAGACAACTAGGAAGACAAGATCACACCAAAAATCAAGATATGCCCCTATGTTTACCATTCAAAACACACCATGATATGATGGATCATGGCGACCTTGACAAGGTACAAAAGGAAGCTCAAAAGATTAAAAAAAATCCAAAAGCACGAAATATCACAATAAATTTCAAATATCCTTTGCCATAGGAACAATAGGTGGATGGGATTGATGCGGTCTGATTTGAGGAAGGATACATCCTGTTAAGACCAAAGATGGTTGGTAGATTCGTTGATTGACATGACTCAGGATACAATGGATTGAATCTTGTGATACCAATTAATTTTTTTGTTAGGAACCGGTTGAATAGGGACATACTTGATGACACGACATGAAACCAAGACACACCCTAAGGACCAACCTAGGGTCTCAGGGGCTGATCAAATGATTAACCTTGCCTACGTGAAAGTACAAAGTCCTTGTAGTTCAATAAAAGACTGGCGACGAACAATGGATAAAGTGGAAAGAGGACGATGAAGACTCAAATAGATGGAAAAAATCTAGGACTAGGTACATGAATGATGGGGACTAACAAAAAATGATGAACCAAAGCCTTGAGGGCTCATAAAAATGGTCTTGCCTATGTGAAATCATAGAGGCAATGTAGTTCGACAAAAAAGACTAAAGATGACATGAGACCTAATGATAAAAGACATGATGAAGGATCCTAGATGGGGACACAAAACCGGTGATACAACACCATATACAGGCAATGGAAGGCTCATGATTCAGGATAGAAAATCTTAACCGCCTAATGCTTAATAAAAATACACCAAGTGGTGGATGATAGGAGGTCAATGGGGGATGGATGTGATAGGATGTGAGGATGTGATATGTGGATAGGATGTGAGGATGTGATATGTGGATAGGATGGATGGAGACGAAATCATATAGGAAAGTGGGATGCGAGGTAGATAATGATTAAGCCCTCTACGAATGGCCTTATTGCCAGGTTTTCACCAATCGTACTTATCAAGGCCACCACCAAGGGTGGTTTTCACCATAGGACATATTATTTCTCTTTACTATTTTTGGATTTTTCAAATTTTTGAATTTTTTTGAATTTTTTCTAGATTTTTTTACTTTTTTTGGTATTTTCTAGGTGGGGTAACCCAACTGACATAGGTGTAGAAACATTTTAGATGAATGATATTGATGGGTTCCTTGAAGGGTTCCCCCTCAGGTGTAGCAAGCCGATATGCTCCAGAACCATACTTTGTAGTGATGACATAGGGACCCAACCAATTATCCTCAAACTTTCCTTTCTTCTCTCAATCCTATTGGGTGTGTTGATTCTCCTTGAGGAATAGATCACCAACCTGAAATTGACTAGGATGAACCTTCTTATTATAGTTACTCCTAATCCTGAAGATGATTATAAGCCTTAAGACGCTTCTCATCTAGGAGCTCTAGCTGACTCAAATATGCAACACGAGATTCTTCATCACTTATCAAATTATTTAGACATACAGAGTGATGGGATCTTGAATTCTATCAACAAGATAGCATCAGTGCCATAGACAAGGGAGTATGGAGTTTCACCAATAGGGGTGCAGATGGATGTTCAGTAAGCCCAAAAGATGGGATTAAGGTGGAGGTTCCAATTGCGACCAGTGTTATTAACAACCTTCTTAAGGATTTTGATGAGAGTTTTGTTGGTATCCTCAACTTTCCCATTACCTTGGGGCTAATAGGGTGTTGACCAATGATGTTGGATGTGGTATGTTTCACATAAGAGTCGCATATACTAGTTTTTGAAAGGATTTCGATTGTTAGAATTGATAGTGGATGGGATTCCATATCTGTAGAGGATATGGTAGAGGATGAATTTGGATATTTAAGTGGAATGGATTCCGCCCATTTAGTGAAATGTTCAATGGTTGTGATTATGAAGGTATTGTTGGAATTAAGATGCCATTTAATTGCAATCCTAAACATTATTTATTTCACCATATATCCTAAGTCCTTAGAATGTGTTCAACAACACTAGGATTAGGAAGAGATTAATATTTGATGAAATAATCATGTTAATTGACATTTTTAATTAATTATAAATGTTAGGAACATGTGAGGATGCCTTGGAATTAGCTCCTATAAAATAGGAGCAAATGGGTGCACACATGATAGGTGACAACTCACCTTGAGTTTAGTTACCTGGTTTGTAAATTGAGTACACTTCAGAAATGCATCCTAGGTTCCTACAAAATAGGGATTTTTATTTATGCATGTTGAGTTCCTATAAAATAGGGGGTGATGTGTATGAGGTTTAGTTCAGTGAAGTTCAGTTCAAGTTCAGTTGTGGTTTAGTTAGATTCTGTTAGTTTGAGTTGCATGTTAGTTGACTTCAGTTAACTTGGAATGCATGGCTAATAACTTGAGTTGCATGATAGATAATAGGAACTACCTTTAGTTAACAGGGGATGACCATTCTTGCATGAATGGTGTTGAGAAATTTTTTAGTTAACAAGAATTAACTTGGACCCACTTTGGGCACCCAAGTTGACTTCTTGGAATTAAATCCTTTGCATGTTAATATATTTCAAATGGCTGAGTTAAGTGGGCCCTCTTTTGGGTGCCAACTTTGAGGATAAGCTTTGGAGATATCTTCGGAATAAAGGTTAAGTTACCACTTTAGTTTGGGGTGCCCAAATGCATGAAGATGGGGATTGCACATTGTTCTTCATAGGATAGCTTAATTTGCATGAGATAGGCGTACCTTTTAGGGATAGGGCTTATGCATTGTAATTGCAACTCATGTTGAGTTTACAAAGCTAATTAAAGCCTATTTATCTCAAGAAATTGGATAGAGTTATGAGTCAGTTGTTATTGCAGATTGTGAAGAAGATTGGTGAAGGAAAGAAGAAGAATTCTCAAGAAAGAATTGGATCTATTATATTTCAGAGTTTGAATAATAGAGAATAATTCTTGGTGGAGTTTTTTCCCGAAAGGGTTTCTCCACGGTACATCTTGTGTAATATTTCTATTATCCTGTCTAGTTCTTCTATCAACTTTTGTCTACATTCTACAACAGTAAAATGGATTAATCAAGATAATAACCCACAAATAATTTATAACAAAAGAAAAAGTTCATTTAGATCAGAAATATTAAAGTTTTACAAAGTATTAAGCGAAGAAAACACCTCAATTTTCAACATTTGGTATCAGAGTTGAGGTTGGGTAGAGTATTGGGACGCCTTTCTCTTAAAAGATTGGAGGTTTTTTGGCTTAGTGGGAGCTTTTATTATTTTTGTTATTTGCTAATCTTGAAAAAAATAAGTTTGTTACAAGAGGTATATATTCTTGCTTTACAGGTCATTGAGAGCTTGGAATCACAGGTTTGGTGTGAGCTTATGAAATTTTTTTGGTTTTGATTATGTGCATCATGATGCCATGGGATTGCTCAGTATAATGGTTTAGTGGGAGCATTTGGAAATGATAAGGATCCTTGGTTGTAGGATGGTTTTGTTATTATGTCATGGTATACTCTTGATTAGTGGTTTAGAGTTGTGCCATGATACATGTTATGATAATTATGATCATGAGGAAATGTCTAAAATTCCATATGGTTTTGACAATGATGGTTTGATGTTTATCTTGTTGTCATGTATATCTTGGTATCACATTTCAGTTGGAGCTTTGGTAGGATATAGTGTTCTTCATGGAGAGGATGGTAGTCACGATGCCATGTGTAACTCAGTACCACGGTTCAGTGGGAGTTGTTGGCAGTGACTTGGATGCATCATTAGTAAGGTTATCTCCATGTGATTGGAGATATGGTTTCTTGGTTTAGATTGTATTTGTTATGATGTCATGGTTTACTCTTGATATGCATTTAGAGTTTGGCATATTACATGGTTCTCTTGAGACTAGGATGTATAAGTGTGTAATGATGCATGCGATCTCCTAAGAGGATATGGTTACATCATGGATGTCATGTTTATGTTCAAGGTTGGAGCTTTGGCATTGATCTTGTGTAGTTCTCTTAAGTATTGGATACATTAATCATTTTCTTGATTACTTCATGAAAGTGTTGTGTTGCATTTGGAGTTTGGCATGGATTGGTTGGTTATAGGTCCTCATGAATACTTGGATAAATAGGTGAGGCAGGAATTATCTTTTGGTAAGAGATATTTGTTGGAATGGTTACTTGTAAGAAAAAAAAAATCAACAAAAAAGACCGAGGAGCCTACACCTTGGTTGAATGTGAGTTCAACACACTCAGTGGTTTAGCATACCTCCATAGAGGCGGTTTCGATACATAGACTTGGGAAAGGTTTTGGTTTGGTTGATAATGGGAAGGTATTAATTGAGAAAGTTAACACTTTAATTAATGTTACATATTATCTTATGAAACCATATAGATAAGTTCTCTTGGTTTTAATCATTTGCTTGGAAGATTCGTGATTATGCAGGTTGCATTTGAAGTTAGCATGGATTGATTAGTCAGTGCAAGAAGGCCATTAGCCTTGAGTCTTGTACTTGTTTTATTATTCCTTGTTTAGAATAATTGCAATGTATAATGTCAAGTGGGAGAATTTTGGAAATAGGATGCCATTTAATTGCAATCCTAAACATTATTTATTTCACCATATATCCTAAGTCCTTAGAATGTGTTCAACAACACTAGGATTAGGAAGAGATTAATATTTGATGAAATAATCATGTTAATTGACATTTATAATTAATTCTAAATTTTAGGAACATGTGGGGATTCCTTGGAATTATCTCCTACAAAATAGGAACACATGGGTGCACATATGGTAGGTGACAACTCACCTTGAGTTTAGTTAACTGTTTTGTAAATTGAGTACACTTCAAAAATGCATCCTAGGTTCCTACAAAATAGGGATTTTGATTTATGCATGTTGAGGTACTATAAAATAAGGGGTGATGTGTATGAGGTTTAGTTCAGTGAAGTTCAGTTGAAGTTTAGTTCAATTCGGTTCAGTTCAGTTCAAGTTCAATTATGGTTCAGTTAGATTCATTTAGTTTTAGTTGCATGTTAGTTGACTTCAGTTAACTTGGAATGCATGGCTAATAACTTGAGTTGCATGACAGATAACAGGAACTACCTTCAGGTAACAAGGGATGACCATTCTTGCATGAATGGTGTTGAGAAATGTTTTAGTTAACAAGAATTAACTTGGACCCACTTTGGGCGCCCAAGTTGACTTCTTGGAATTAACTCCTTTGCATGTTAAGATATTTCAGATGGTTGAGTTAAGTGGGCCCTCTTTTGGGTGCCAACTTTGAGGATAAGCTTTGGAGATATCTTTGGAATAAAGGTTAAGTTACCACTTCAGTTTGGGGCGCCCAAATGCATGAAGATGGGGTTTGCACATTGTTCTTCACGGGATAACTCAATTGGCATGAGATAGGCATACCTTTTAGGGATAGGGCTTATGCATTGTAATTGTAACTCATGTTGAGTTTACAAAGCTAATTAAAGCCTATTTATCTCAAGAAATTAGATAGAGTTATGAGTCAGTTGTTATTGCAGGTTGTGAAGAAGATTGGTGAAGGCAAGAAGAAGCATTCTCAAGCAAGAATTGGATCTATTGTATTTCAGAGTTTGAATAATAGAGAATAATTCTTGGTGAAGTTTTTTCTCGAAAGGGTTTCTCCACGGTACATCTTGTGTAATCTTTCTACTATCCTGACTAGTTCTTCTATCAACTTTTGCCTACATTCTACAACAATAAAATGGATTAATCAAGATAATCACCCACAAAGAATTTGTAACAAAAGGAAAAGCTTATTTAGATCAGCAAGCTTAAAGTTTTACAAAGTATTAAGCAAAGAAAACACCTCAATTTTCAATAGGTATGACAATCGGATGAGGGAGGATAGATATTTTTGATCAAGTCAAGACCCCACCTTGAAAAAGGCCACTACGTAGTGATAGGTTGTAGATCCTGTGCAAGAGCATGGATCAAATCCACATGGTGCACATTTTTTGACAAACTCACAAGCATCATGTTCCATAGTTGGATAATAATACCTCATTCTGAGAAGCTTCTTCACCAAGGCCATTTCATTAGTCTAGGCCCCGAAAACACCACTATGCACTTCATTTAATGCAATGTGAGATTCTAATGCACTCAGACATCGAATAAGAGTGCCATCATAGCCTTTATGATAAAGTGTATCACCTACGATTGATTAAAGAGAAGCACATTGGATGAAATATTTATGTTGGTTGCGAGTTAGATTGGGTGGGAGAATGTTGTCATGGATATTGGGGACCTACAATGTCGCACACCATTTCATTGTCTAGAATGTCATATGTCGGGATTAGTAATTGTTCGACCAAGAACTCACAATTTGTTCGATCTCTAAGCATGTCAATAAGGGAACCGATTGTGGCCATTGAATCAAAAACTTTGTTTCGCAATATAGGGACTTGTTCAAACCGGATATGACTGAAGTACTTCTTGAAGTCATTGACCATGCACTTATAGGGGAGAAGCTTATCATCCTTAGTCTGAAACTCATCATTGACCTATTTGATTATGAGTTGGGAATCTCCATAAACTCAAAGATGAGTTATATTCCATTGGATCATAATTCTAAGACCTATGATCAAAGCTTCGTATTCATTAATATTGTTTGTGCATGGGAAAGCCAATATGAAGGAATTTGGGATATAGTCACCTTGTGGGTGATGAAGATAATACTTGCACTAGCTCCATTTTGAGTGCGTGACCCATCAAAGTAAAGTGTCCAAATATTGAATTATGAGACTATGAAGACTGATTCATCAGGAAACTCTGCCACCAAAGGATAAGCGTCCACTAGGGAAGCATATGCTAACTGATCTACTATTAGTTGTCCTTTGATTGCTTTTAGATCTACATGCTCAATTTCAAATTCATTAAGGAGCATGACCCACTTAGCCATGCAACCAATCAATGGAATTCTTGATAATAGATATTTGAGTGGGTCAACTTTGGAGATTAGTTTGATTGGATGAATGAGCATGTAATGTTGAAGTTTCTGTGAGCTGAAGACGACTGTCAAACAAGCCTTTTTCCATTGGAGAATAATTGAGTTCATACCCCACTAATATTCTGTTGATATAGTAAATGGCTCTTTCTTTGGAAGACTCATCATGTTGTGCCAATAATGCCCCTAGTGCAATTATAGTAACTGAGATATATAACAACAACGGTTAATCTAGAATGGGGGTATCAAAATAGGTAGATTTGAAAGATACTCCTTGATTTTGTCAAAGCCATGTTGGCATGGAGGATCCCATTTGAAGATTGTATCCTTGCATAGGAGGTGAGTAAATGGTTGACACTTGTCTGCAAGTTGGGCGATGAAACACCTAATAGACTACAATTTTCCCTATAATCTTCTTAACTGCTTCAGATTCCTAAGCACAATAATTTCCATGATAGCTTTAACCTTTATAGGGTCGACCTCAATACCCCTTTGGGACATGATGAAGCCTAAAAATTTGCTGGATGTGACACCAAAGTCACACTTCTTAGAATTTAACCACATCTAATACTATTCCAACCGATCGAAAATATGCCTCAAAACTTTAGGATGATCCTCTCTAGTTTTTGACCTCCCCAATAGATCATCAACATAGTCTTACATTATAATGTGGATGAGATCATGGAAGATAACCATCATTGCACACTGATATGTTGCCCCTGCATTTTTAAGACCAAAGTTCATGACATTGTAGCAGAACATACCCCAAGGAGTAGTGAATGTGGTCTTATGTTGGTCTTCTAGTGCAATCTTAATTTCGTTATACCCTTAACAACCATCCATGACGGATAGCATGGCATGTCCTGCTGTCAAATCCACTAACATGTCAATGTTAGGTAATGGAAATTCGTCCTTCAAACAAGATTTGTTTTAGGCCCCTAAAATATGTGCATATTCTAATGCCCCTATCGGGCTTGGCTAAATGCATTATGTTGGATATCCAGTCTGAATAATTGATCGACCTTATAAACAAGGTTGCTAACAATTTCTCTAGCTCAACCTTAACAAGAAAAGCCACTAGAGGATGCATTTTTCAAAGTTTTTGTTTGGATGGATTTTCATATGGATGCACATCAAGGTGGTGGACTACCAGAGAAATATCTAATCCGGGCATATCTAAATAAGACTGTGTGAAATTGATAATCCCTTCTTTCAGCAAATTGGCAATGACTGGATATTCTTCGTCAGACAAAGACTTGGCCACGTAGGTGATTTTAGGCTCTACTTTTGTTCCCAAATTGATCTCTCTCGTCTCCTCAATTAGCATAGAATAATGCTCAAAAAAGTGAGTCCCTATAATGGGAAGATGAACATCCCCATCCTCTAGCACCTCATCAAGGTTTTCAATAGAGGATACACCCTTTGTTTTTACTTTTGTTGAGTCAAGAAGTGCCTTGGAAAGGTTTTCACTAGATGGCCCTTTTTTTATTTGTTTCTTTTTAATTTTTTGGTTAGGGTGTTCATCATCCCCAAAGTAGACTCCATGGTCTTCTACTAATTTCATTAGATGCACATATGCCTCTTCTAAGGGAAATATATCAATCGGTGCACTCCCTCGTATGTACCAATCAATAAGGTCAGGGTGATGGAGTGAAAGACTAATACAAAAAATAGATGTGGATTTGAAGAGGGAAAGAAGATCCAAACCATCATAAGAAATTATGATTCCATTTTCTTTAGGTATGTCCTCAAGAAATATTTTTTTTGAGTGAACATTGTTTAAAGTACTAGTGGATGCAGCGGATTCCCTCTATTTCTTGCCATAGTTGAGACCAAGGTGTTTAGGACATGTAGGTGTTTCAATTGGCTTTCTCATTCCATGTTCATCAACACTAAGCCCTCCCCCCTAATAATTATACTTTTTCGCTAATTTGGAAGCATAGGGATAAACTTCTTGGAAGTATTCAAGAAGTGGAGGCAAAGGCTTGGGTTCTTCTGTGTAAACCCATTGGCTAATGTCTTCATCCATCTGATCTTTAATGTTCTTGGATATTGAAATTTAGTGGAGCCCACATTCTTGGAACTGATTATTTTAGTTATGGGTTCTTCCTTTTGTAAGGACTCAGATAGTCGGTCATAAGTGCGAGGAGAGGGAGGCATTGTTCCCAAATTAAGTGCCGCACACATCTCATATTCCCCACAATCCTTGTCAATGATCTGGACTTTGGTAATGGCGGAATCGAATGTGGAAGATGGAGCAGATGATGGAACAAAAGATGGGATGGAGGGTGATCCCCGAGGAGTCGCCACTTCTATTCCAATGATGTGAATGTGAGAAAGATGTCTCAAGAGCATGATAGTAATCGAAAGGTTGGGGGTCAACATGGATAGTGATTTTAACCCCATTATGTGGAAACTTCATACATTGATGATAAGTGGAGGGGATGGCTTGCATGGGATGAAGCCATGGTCGACTGAGGAGAAGGTTGTATGGTAAGTCCAAATCAAGGACGTGACAAGTGGTATATTGGACAATTGGGCTGACTTGAATGGGGAGACAAATGATGCCTTCTAAATATCTTTTTTCATTGTCATATGCTTTGATTTTGATCACTTGATTGTCTAAGTTAGCATGAGTATACCCCATCTATTTTATGAACTTCAACATGCACAAATTTAGGGCAGAACCATTATCTACCAAGAACCTCTTAATGTTATGCCTGGTGACAATGACTTTTATATGGAGGGCACGATTATGAGTAGGGTCAATGTTGAAAAATGAAGGTAAATTTGTAGCTTTAAACTTGTAAAATTATGTGACTGTAGATCTAATTAAGTATTCTTTTTCACAATTATTTGTGCGTGATTAATCTCTTTAGATGAATTCTTTGTATTGATTGATTATTTGAATGTCCTTTAGCCACTTGATAGATTCTACACCTTATTACATACTTAGTTATATCCCTTTTCATGTTTGGCCAGTAGTATTTGTCTTCTACCAAAGCTATTGTCTTGTCATTTACAAAATGTTCAGCCAACCCACTACTATGAAATTATCTAATAATTATTTCTCTCATTGAGCCAACCGGTATGCATAGTTATTTCCATTTAAAGAGATAATCATCATTCATAAAATATTCACCCTTGAAGCGATCCAAGTTACCAGACCTTAAAAAAAAAATATCACAAGAGGGTTCAATTTACATAAGTATTGAAAAAAGAGCTAAACCTTACAAATAAATTCCAAACCACTAACACTTTTCTTGCAACCCTTTGTCCAAGAATCAATTTACTCAAGCATTATGTTTTTATCTTGTTAGAATAACAAACACTTGGTTTGGTGCTTAAAAAACAATTTTCTTTAAAGTTTCTTTTGTGCTTGGCAAATCAGATGTGTATCCTCTCCCCTTGTGTCATTTGATGATCTTGGGTGATGAGAAACATATTCAAGTCGGCCACACATGCCTCATAATTATAAATTCAAAAATACCTATCACCAATTTAAATCAATTTTATCTTTTGTAGAAATAGATAGAAGATTGTGGAATAATTGTAGATAGAAGATAGAAGTGACACAACATATATGTGGAGAAATCCTTTCAAGGAAAAACTCCACCAGAACCGATATTGCTTGTATTATCTACCCTTAGAATAAGATTACAATAACACTATATCAATCCTTGATTGATATGCTTCCTTTTCTTCAACAATGGTTCTTCACAACCTACAATAAACTCTCTACAACTTGCTGCAATAAATAGGTAATTATGAGCTTTGTAAACTCCTAAGAGTTGACAATTACAAAGCATTAAATCTTCTCTCAAAAACTTACGTCTAAACTCTGCAAGTAGAGTTCCACCTCCTAAACAGAAGTTAAACCAAAGTCTTCCTCAAATTTGGTGCCCCAAACTGACCACTCAACTGAACTTTGGTCGTGAAGATATCTTGAAAGCTTCACCTCAAGGTTGGTGCCTAAAATGGGCCCACTTAACAAAGCCTTGTAAACATCTTCTCATGCAAAAGGTATTAACTGAAAGATGCCAACATAGGCTCCCAAGGTGGGTCCAAGTCAATCTGAGTTAACTAAAACATATCTCTCCATCAACTTATGCAAACAATGTGCATGCTTGATCACCTCCACTTATTTGAAAGTATCCACCTATTATCTGGCATGCAGCCAAAGTCATTAGCATGCAACTGAAGTCAACTAACATTTAACTCAAAGTAACTGCATGCAACTCAAGTCAACTAGCATTCAACTCAAGTTAACTAGCATGCAACTCAAAATAACTACATGCAATTGAAGATAACTGAACCATAAGTAAACTGAACTGAACTGATATAGAACTGATACTAAACTGAGAGTGCCACTCCAATCTTGTAAATATCAGTCCCTATTTTGTAGGAACCTAGACATGCATTACTAAAGTGTTATCAATCCTCTAAATAGTTAATTGAAGCAAGGTGGGTTCCACCTTCCATGTGGGTGCCCCATGTGCTCCTATTATTTAGGAACTAAAAAAAGATGCCCCCACATGTTCCTATTATTTAGGAATCATTACAAATGTCAATTTACATGTTCATTTAATTTGAAATTAATCTCTTTCTACTCCTAGTGTTGGGGAACACTTTCCAAGGACTTAAGAGATACATGAAATATGTTTAGAATTGCAATTAAATGGCATCCTATTCCCAACATTCTCCCACTTGACATTATACATTGTAATTATTATAAACAAGGAATCATTATTGTAAATCAAGTACAGGACTCAAGGCCAATGGCTTTCCTGCACCAAGAGAAATTATCTGTAGGAACTGGTTTCATAAGATAATCTGCAACATTAATCAAAGTACCAACTTTCTCAATTAATACCTTCCCACTCTCAACCATTTCTCACACAAAGTGATATTGAACATCAAATTCTTAGTATGAGCATGATACATAGGATTTTTGGCTAAACAAATAGCACTCTGACTATCACATTCAAATCTAATTTGCTTACAATTAAAACCAATACCTTTCCCAAGTCTCTGTAACCAAACCACCTCTTTAGAGGCATGTGTAGCAGCCATATACTCTGCTTTTGTGGTGGACAAAGCAACTGTGGGCTGCCTCTTACTCATCCAACTAACCGTATCTCCAAAAAAATTAAACACGTAGCCACTTGTCGACCTCTGACTGTCCAGGTCTCCTGCCCAATCTAAATCAACAAAAACCCCATATGTCCAATTTTTTATGCATAATATCAATATCATTAGCACCATGATAAACCAAATAGTAATCAGAAGTACCTCATAAATATATAAAACCCTCTTAACATAAGTCCAATGTTCTTTACCAGGGTTAGACATAAACCTACTTAGAACTCCCATTGCTTGGGCTATATTTGGTCTTGTACAAACCATTACATACATCAAACTACCAACTACACTAGCACATAGAGTTTTAAACATTTCCTCATGATCAAAATCAAATTTAGGACTCATGTCTAAACTTAACTTCATGCCAACTGGTAAAGGAATATTAACTAGTTTACTATCCTACATGTTAAACCATTTCAAAATAGTATCAACATAGTTTCTTTGACTTAAGAAAATATTTGTGTTACCTCTATCTCTGTTGATCTCCATACCAAGGATATATTTTGCAGCCCCTAGATCTTTCATCTCAAATTTGTTAGACATTTGTGCTTTCAATTCTTTGATCATTACCTTGTTGTTACCAATAAACAATATGTCATCAACATACAAGATAATAATTAAAAGTTGATCATCAATAAACTTCATATAAACACAATGATCTTCCTCACTCCTAACATAACCAGTTTTTAATGCAAAAGCATCAAACTTCTGGTACCACATTCTCAGTGACTATTTCAATCCATATAAAGATCTATTTAACCTACAAACCAAATATTCTTTTCCTTTTACAAAAAACTCACCAGGTTGCTCCACATAAATCTCCTCATCAAGATCCCCATGCAAGAAAGCAGTTTTTCACATCCATTTTCTCTATCTAAAAATCATAAGCAGTAACAATAGATAAAAAGAATCTAATAGAAAATAATTTAGCAATAGGAGAGAATATTTCATTAAATTCAACTCCCTCTCTCTAGGAGTAGCCCTTGGCTACTAACCTAGTGTTGTACCTTTTGACATTACCATCACTAAAACACAACTTTACCTCTCCTTTGCCCACAATATTTGTTGTGCTATTATCTCCAAAGAAGACATTGCCTCCATCATATTTAGTATACTTAGAGAACCACTCCTTGTTAGGAATCATATGATAGGAGCAACCTGAATCAATAAGCCAAGAGTCATCACTAATATTTTTACATGAAATAATCAATGCATCATTACCATAATCTGAGGATTTCTCTATAGAAGCATCAAAAATATTTTTCTTTCTCTTTCAATCCTTCTTTATATGTCCTAGTTTTCCATAGTTCCAACACTTTACCTTACTCTTACCAAGGGTTTTAGACTGTCCTTTTGACTTACCCTTTCCTTTCTTGTCTCCCTCGGGTTCCTTTTCCTTAGGCCTACCTCTTACAAACAAGTCACCTTCGGAGCCTGTTTTAGAATTCCTCCTCATCTCCTCCAATAGGAGAGTAGGAATTATATTGTCCATCTTTGGATCTGCACCACTACTGCTAATAGCAACTATTAGATTTTCCCAAGACTCCGGTAAAGAATAAAGTAACAAAATGCTAACTGACTTAGAATCAAATTGAAATCATTTAAATGATGTGCAAAAGAATCACCATCTTTCATCTTTAAAGAATACAATTGTCTTTTGAGATACAACTTATTAGTAAGACTTTTGGTTTGATAGATATCACCTATTCTCTTCCATAATTTATATGTCGTAGTTTCATCTGAAACATTCAAGAGAATAGCATCAACAAGACATAATCTTATGGTTCATCTTTCCTTCTTATCAAGCTTAGCCTAATCCTCATCTGACATAGATGAAGGTGTCTTTTTATCATTACAAGCACCTAACCACTGATCTCTCTCTTCAAGGAGATCCTCCATTTTTAGTTTCCACATTTCATAACTAGATCCATTGAATCTCTCAATATCTAGACGAGAAGTAGAAGTCATTGCAACACACTTCTTTTACAAATCTACAATAACAAAATAGCAAAATCTCCCACTACAGCCAAAAATCCTTCAAACTTTTAAGAGAAAGGCATCCCAAACTCTACCCAACCATTAGCTCTAATACCAAATGTTGAAAAATGAAGGTAAATTCATAGCTTTAAACTTATAAAATTTTATGACTATAGATCCAATTAAGTATTCTTTGTCACAATTATTTGTGCATGGTTAATCTCTTTACATCAATTCTTTGTATTGTGATGATTTTGTTTAAATCAATTTTATCTTTTGTAGAAATAGACAAAAGATTGTAGAAGAATTATAGATAGAAGATAGAAGTGACACAAAATATACATGGAGAAACCCTTTCGGGAAAAAACTCCACCAAAACCGATATTGCTTGTATTATTTAACCTTAGAATAAGGTTACAATAACACTATATCAATCCTTGATTGATATGCTTCCTTTTTCTTCAACAATGCTTCTTCACAACTTGCAATAAACTCTCTTGAAACTCTCTACAACTTGCTGCAATAAATTTGCAATTATGAGCTTTGTAAACTCTTAAGAGTTGACAATTACAAAGCATTAAAGCTTCTCTCAAAAACCTACACCTAAATTGTGCAAGTAGAGTTCCACCTCCTAAATGAAATTCAAACCAAAGTCTTCCTCAAAGTCGGCTCCCCAAATTGACCACTTAACTGAACTCTGGTCTCAAAGATATCTTGGAAGCTTCACCTCAAACTTGGCACCCAAAATGGGCCCCACTTAAAAGAGCCTTGTAAATATATTCTCATGCAAAAGGTGTTAACTAAAAGATGCTAACTTGGGCACCCAAGGTGGGTCCAAGTCAATCTGAGTTAATTGAAATATATCTCTCCATAAATTTATGCAAACAATGTGCACGCTTGATCACATCCACTTAAATGAAAGTATCCACTTGTTATCTAACATGCAACTGAATTCATTAGCATGCAACTCAAGTCAACTAACATGCAACTCAAGTCAACTAACATGCAACTCAAATTAACTGCATGCAACTCAAGTCAACTAGCATGCAACTCAAGTTAACTAGCATGCAACTCAAAATAACTACATGCAACTAAAGATAATTGAACCATAATTGAACTAAACTAAACTAAACTAAACTGATATAGAATTAATACTGAACTGATAGTGCCACTCCACTCTTGTAAATATCAATCCATATTTTGTAGGAACCTAGACATGCATTACTGAAGTGTTATCAATCATCCAAATAGTTAACTAAAGCAAGGTGGGTTCCACCTTCCATGTGGATGCCCCATGTGCTCCTATTATTTAGGAACTAAAAATGGATGGCCCCACATGTTCCTATTATTTAGGAATAATTACAAATGTCAATTTACATGTTCATTTCATTAGAATTTAATCTCTTTCTAATCCTAGTGATGCGGAACACTTTCCAAGGATTTAGGAGATACAGGAAATATGTTTAGGATTGCAATTAAATGGCATCCTATTCCCAACAGTCAATGGGTGGCATATCACATTGGTTGAATCCCAACTAATAGGTAGACGATAAATGTCCCAAAAGAGCTTGAAACTAAGTGGGGTCAATATCATTCGGTACATGTGTGTTTTGTAAATATTTCATGAGAATCTCTTGATGAGTAGGTGAAGAATATAGTAAATCCAAGATAGATATTTGTGCGGGGTCTTCCCAAGGTGATCAAGGATATTATACTATGAACTCACAAGTGCTAGTTTGGATGAGATACAAGGCCCTAGAACTAATATGCGGGTTCTGTGGGTGGTGAAAACACATTGGGGATCTTTTCCTTTGACAAGAATCATGGATACACGTGGGTCCACTTGGGTAATGCACATAACAATATTGCCATAATTATATGGCATCTTGTTAGAACTAATATTGTTTGTGTTATTGTTTTGGTTCTTATTATTAGGCCCAGTGTTGGTATTAGATGTGATAGGACCCTAATTGTGCTTACGGAATGCATTTTAGAATATTTTTAGTTGAGCATTAGATGAGGTAGATTGGTTTTCCTCCACTACAATGTCTCCTTGATCAATAAGATCTTGGATGTAACCTTTAAGACCTTGACATTTGTTCATGGAATGACTCTTAATCCTATGGTAATCATAATACTCATTTTCCGTATACCTTGCAGGCTTCGGCTTTGACTCATCAAAAGGTTTGGTAATAGGATAAGTAATCGCATTAGCTTGAACTAGCCTCTTGAAGGCTACATCTAGGGATTCTCCCAAAGGAGTTAATGTGCATTTGGTATTCCCTTGATTTGACTGATTGGATTATGGGGGAGGATGTGGTGCACCTTGTGGCATGGATATGATATTGGTAACTGGTGGTGGTTGAGGGGAATTTTGTGGCCTCTAAGAAGTATTAGCTACTTGGATTTGTTTAGTGTTGATGACACCATCATTAACAATGTTCTTTTTCTTATTCTAATAGCGGGACCTATCTCCAGATCTTATTCTCCAACTCAGAATGGGGAGTTCATGATAAATATGCCTACTACCTCCTCGCAAAGTGTACATTAAGGTAGTTGGCTAAAGCTTTCCACCTTTGCAGGTAGCTAGTAGATGTCTCTCCATCATGATGTTTATCCTTTAGGAGATCCATGGTGTCAAAATCCTTCTCTAGATTGAAAGAGAAGTGGGTGAAAAACTTCTCTAATAAATTGACAAAGGTGCAGATTGAGCCTCGTGGAAGGCGCATGAACCACTCTAGAGCTTGTCCTATTAAAATTCAAGGGAACAACTGAAGGAGGTAGTTATCATTTTGTAGGACCTCCTAACAATGCATATAGAACTATTGTAAGTGGTCTTGGGGATCCCCTCTTCCCTTATACTTGTCAAATTTAGGAATTTCAAAGTGCTTCGGGAAAGGGATCGTGGAAATGGATGGATCAAACGGATAGGGACAAATGTCCTTGAATTCAAATGACTTCTTCGAGGTACCAACTTGCAAGTATTTCAAGGTGGCTTTCATGTCTTCCCATTCTTTATTGATTGGTGCTGGTGGGGAGGACCAATTAGATTGGACTGATTATAGGGAACGTATTATTGATATGGTGGTGGTGGAGGCAGAATGGATTGATCATATGAAAACAGAGGACATGAAGAGACTTGTTGATATTGGTTGATATAAGTGGGTTGTGGATTGGTGTAAACTTGATTTTTTGAGTGAGGCGCTTGATAATAGGATGAAAAGGCACCATGTTGTTGGGATGGCGGTTGTTGATAGTAAGATGGATTAGACTGATAATCATATATAAGCTATTGTTGGGAGATGTATGGAGGTTGTTGTGGATTAGGCTATTGATGGTAAGAATTTTGTGGGGGTTGTTGAGGGTTAATGTAAGGTGGTTGTTGTTGGGATTGATGTGGATTGTAATAAGAATAGTTGGGATTGGTGTTGGATGCAAAGGTTATTGTCTAGGTGTGCCTGGTCGAGGAGGCGATTGATAATAAGTGTTTTGTAGAGGTGCTTGATGGTAGCAGGGAGAGAAATAATGAGGTTGGGGATGTGATTGATATTGGTATTGTGTTGTAGGGTTGCCTTGGGGCTGCAAAGGGGGTTGTTGTGGTTGTGGAGTTATTTGTGGCTAGTGTGGAGGTTGAGGATTTCCTTAAGGTTAATGTGGAGGTAGCAGATTACCCTAAGGTTGATGCTAAGATAGTGATTGGGATATATGATAAGGCGATGGTTGTGGACTAGAATGAATAGGATTAAATGGTGGTGGTGGTAAGTTTAATGGACGTGTGTGAAAAGAGGTATATGAGTAAGTGCAATAGCAAAAGAATAAAACATATTACCCCCGGTGTACCTTGATGGCTGACTTAGTTAATTTGGTGGATGAGGTGGTGCAGATGGTGTGGGGTAGGACCTTGTAGATTACTAAGGCTAGGACCTTGAGGATTTCTAGGACCTTGTGGGTTGTTAGAACCTTGAGGATTTTTAGGACTAGGACCTTGAGGATTACTAGGATTAGTTGTTGCACCCATGACTAAAATTGGGGCGCAAGATGGTGGGATCTGATAACACACATCATTTCTGAATCCGAGTTTATACCACGTGTCCTATGGGGTAACCTGAGGAACCTGAGGGACTAGAAATCCAATATTAACTTGAGAACTTTTCTGATTCTGTGATGGATGGGGTGTGATGTTGACATATTGTGATAGATCAAACCTAGGAAATGGCTTAGTACCCCTCATAAGCAATGTGGCAGGGATCTTATCTCCATGCTCAACAAGGAGACGATCAATCATTTGAAGATTAGTAGGATTTCTAAGATATTCATCAATGGCTAGCTCAGATTGGTTAACCATACCTTACTCAAGGGGAGAACGAGGGTTAATTTCCATGTTAGATTGCTTAGATCTATCGTTAGTGAGTGGATTGGGAGGATGTTGTGGTTGACCAACTTGAGACTATTGTAGCTCCATGAGTTTCTTTGCTTGTGATCAAGTAATGGAAATGAAAATGTAGGTGACCAGAAGATGCAGATAACATGATGCTCTAAGATGCACCTAAGTGACGATGACCTATAAGATGACTTAAAAATATTACTAGGATGATAAATCAATTGATTGGATAGGATTGGATTGGACCAATTGATTGTGTTGGTTATTTTTTAGGAACCAAACTTAATCTTACCACTTACCTATGAATCTATCAGAATTCAATTATTAGCAAGGGTAAGGATTGGCCAACACATACGTAAGGATTTTGAGGCCCTTACTTCTTTACTTTGGGCTCTGTGAAACCTGGGAGGGTGATCAAGAATGTGTTCACGTGATATTCATTTGATCAAGAACACTTCTACAAATAGACAGATTTCTATGAATGCAAATAGATAACATTCATTAAAGATTTGGTTGACCTCTAAACAACTTACTATCTATTGGAAGGAATAAACAGGTACTTCATATTGGCACATTGTAATTGAAAGATTTTTAGATGATTTTCATTCTCATTTCAAGCCCTTGATCAAGTGAACAACTAGCTCATTTATCTTTAAGGTAACCAAATGAAAAGACCAATGCCTTGTCCTAGGATAATGGAGTCATGTTCATAATAACCAATAATACCTTAGCAATTTGAACCAGTAATTAATGGACTATTGACATACTGCATTATAGTATTCAACTCACTATGTCTAAAACATAACTACTTATCAATCCTATGTTCTTTCCTTACAAACATGTGACCTCACCTTAGCATTTAATTGATTCCTTGAATTGAAGCATAAATGAAATCAATCATTCAACTAAAACAATTGAAGAAAAATGAAAAGATCATTAACCATTTCATTCAAGGAAGAAAATTACATAGGAGAGAATATGTTTAGGAACTAGCATTTTCATTTTATAAACCATTGCTACTATAAAACTAGATCATTACAAACTGACTCACATCCTAGAATCCTTACTAAACTATTCATTTGTGCATTGATTTACTTTTTTATCTTTCATGAGCTTATTTTTCCTACTTAGACCATTCTGAGACTCAAAACTTGAACCCTCGTAATCAGCCCTGAAATCCCTTTTATAGAATAAGGGAGCAACAAGCAACCAGCTAAATTACAATTATATTTCATTTTCATTTGACAACTAATTACACCTAAATTTTAGATATTCCTCAGTTAGTTACATGTAATCATTTCATAAAAGGGGAGAGAAAGGAAAAACTCCACATAATTTGGTTGAAGTAGACTGGCCAGCCTTCCAAAAGGCGTAGTTTTTTGTTGCAATAGCACCAAAACACCTTGTCCTTGTAGAAAAAAGAAGATTCTCCATTAGCAGCCAAAGAAAAAAGTTATATACTATCCAAAAAAGGTATACTCACCATCAAAGACATGGGGTTCAACAAGTCCACCTCACACTAGCCCAAAATATTTCCACGTCAGCACCAAAGAAAAAAATGAAAGACATGCTAAAGAGGACGAGTTTGCTACAGCAGTAATGGCGTCATCAAAAACAAAATAGGGTGGGGATGCTACTCTAAGTCATCAGCATTAGAGTATGCTCGCCCGCTCCTTGTTCATGATGAAACTAGAGGAACCATCACTACTCCCTCATCAAATTCTTCAAATGGAACTAGGCAAAGAAGATAATGGCCATACTCCGGGTCAGTATCACCTCCACCATCCAAAGGGCTATCAAAAACCTCAATGGTAGAATTTTGTCTCCCCAGGTAGGCCTTATGATACTGGTTTATTTTATTTTCTTTCTTCATAGGCTCAACCAATTCCTTCCCCTTAAACTTGACCAATTCTTCTGAAATAGTCTTGCTTCTCAAGTGTTAACTACTCCTGACACCACCTCTCTCAGATTTCTTGTGTACTTTCTTCTCCCTTAGTGTTTCAAAAGCTCTCGGTATCTCAATTTCATTTTTAGGAGCATCGTCTTGGGACTCAAACATATTAAGTCTCCTAAACCTTCAAACTGGCTTGCCAAACTCATTTGGCTTACTCATTTTCACAATGATGAGAACAAGGAGACTCTTAATTTGCAGAAAAACCTTCATAGGTTTACTCTTAAAAATAATCTTGATGAATAGATAACTCAAGACTCCACAGTTCCTATCAGCTCATGAAGAAATTGCAAATAATAAACCCTCACCACCCTAGGATTCTAAAACCCATAAACTGATATAGTTGTAATTCAAACAAGCAGGTATGAGTACCTACTTACTTGGGGAAAATTTTATCATGATACCTCTACAACCTTTTATCAAAGAAACCCTTCGCCAACCTTTTCATAGACTTAACCTCAATTTTCCGCTTCTTATTTGCAAACTATGAAGAGAATATGGCCATCTATCCTCATTATATTAAGCAATGTAAGTTTTCTAACCATTAATACTCGAGGAAAGCTTGTGCAAGCGAGCTAACAATCAACTACTTGATTTTTAAACCTCAATCATCGATCACACATTGAGATAAATCAATGGATATTATAATCAAGGTAATTAATTATGACAAAGCTAATTACATGCGCTTAATTCCTTTCCCTAATTAGAAAAGCCCAAGTGGATAGACATCCATTATGTCTGCACATTTAATCACATACTTAGTATTTAATAAAGCTATCATGTCATGTTTATCCGCTCACCCATGGGAATTAATCCACTTACAACTCATCATAATAAGACAATGGGGAGCGATTCTTGATTTAATCTCAGAATATCATCCCATACTCTACCTTACTTCAATTTCACCTTCCCACGTGTACCGACATCCAACAGAATTGATGACTACAATCAAAAGCATTTCCCAAATCTCGAACATGTTCCAAAAGAAACTAGTTCTAATATGGTGCCATTTTAATCCTAGTGTCGTCTCGGCCAAATTTTAGCAATACTTCATCTCCACATGGTAGTCACCAGCTCACCCGCTAAGAAATGAGAGGTATAAGTGGGCCCCTCACAAGATGGCGAGGAGCGGTCAAGATTGGCCCACATCAACCACCATCAACCATTAATCTCTTTCCTCATAAATAATTTGCCATCTCCAAAGCCTGGAAGGTCCCTCCATGAAGCAACAGGTGTCAATCCGTTTGCTAGCCCATGACATTTTATAAATACCAAATAAAATTGGGTGGGGTTGTGAGGAGCAATTCAGATGAAATGTTACCCAACGACCACTATAGATAATATGTGTCCTACACCCGCTAGCCCATGTGATTACTTCACCTTAATACATAGAACAAATGGGGCAGCAAGGAACGGCTCAGATGAAGAAACGTGTTGTGATATTGGTTGTTGATTTTCCTCAAAGCTTTGTCAGCTGATCCTTTGGAAGAAATGGACCCACTGTTAGACATGACATGCAACAATAGATTGCCAACCCACTTGATTATTTTAATGAAAAATTAAACAAAGTAGGTGTGTGGAGAATGGTTGTGATTTGCTCGCTAAGATCAAGTGGTCATTACATAATCAAAAATCCACACATGTCACAAATGTTAGTTTTTAAAAAAGGACCACTAATAGGCACACAACAGTCAGGGACATGAATACATGGATTAAGACCCTAGGCAATATTAAAACCCGATCATAGACTTAGGCAAATTTTCATAAAATATTTTGACCCTGAAAAATAATGACAACATTTAAACAATGGCCAGGGGCATCAATCGGTACCATTAGGATTTAGGGGCCAGTTAAACAATGAGCTTGATAGCACAAGTCACAACTTAAACAACCGAGAACCTACATCAGAAGCTCAACAACAAAATAGAATGCCAATCAAGATTTTTAAACTCAAAGGTTAATTTGGAAGGGTTTTCACAACACAAACCCTAAAACAATGATGATGAACATAACCCTAAGCCCGAGGACAAGGGACTAAACCAATTTTTACAAGATTTAAAATTGAACCAAAGAATTTTTTTGAGGGATTCCATCAGTGGCTCTTTTTGGGGACAAATGCCTCTCACGGGCATGGTGAGATCCAAGAATCTCAGATTGAATCAGACCGAGCACAGAAAAAAAAACCAGGAGTTGCCTGAACTAGGCAAGAAGACCAAACCAAAACAACCAACATATGTACAATATTTACATAGGCTACAAAACTTAAACCAAGAGATTCAATCTTCATCTTCTTTGAATCCTTCCTTTGAGGTGCAAGTTTTCAATCTGCACTCTACAATTCTACCAGGCTTCAACTTTACTTGGTGGCCCCAAGCCCCCAAACTTAGGGTTGATATTTTCCCTTGTCAAAAACCTTGTTTTCCACTGTCTGTATCATGTCAAGGCTGCAAATATTCTTATGGATCACCCACCTATTGATCATGCCATGACCACTACAATCAACCACTATGGACATATGTCTGAACTTAGTACTATCATCAACCTTGTCCAACTGAAAACCATAATCGGATGCTAATTAGAATCCATAATCAATGTAGCATTATGTCTTGTTCAGTTCATAATCATACCCTACCAAGTGCTCCTCTAATAGGATAGGGAATTTTAAATACTCATAATCCACTTGATCACTATCACCATAGGGGCTAATATCAAATTCAATTCAATCATCAAACTGAAAACACTCATGCATACTTCTTTCAGGATGAACATTCAAAGAAACGGATCTTATCCCTTCAAAGTGATACTACAATCTTATTTCTATTATTTCAATGTCATTTCTATCTAGCTTTTGTTCCATGAAAAGCACACACTCACTTTGTGGGATGAACAAGAAATGTTCATATACAATCTTTTGTTCAAATTGGTGTTCACATTCATTAGAGAAGTATAAATTAGTTATGCTGCCAAATGCTCCACTTCGATAGGAAATTGATTCATCAGATCCTGTAGCATTCTTGATTTCATTTTGATCATGGTCACTCCCACAAAAATAATTATTCATACCATCCCAAGCAT
Organism: Sequoiadendron giganteum; assembly: GCA_007115665.2. Lineage (NCBI taxonomy): Eukaryota > Viridiplantae > Streptophyta > Pinopsida > Cupressales > Cupressaceae > Sequoiadendron > Sequoiadendron giganteum. The sequence goes on from CM021102.1 coordinate 384,904,736, forward strand.
CAAAAAATATTTGTCTCAGGTTCATTGACATACTCCAATCCTCCCTTCCAATTATTGCTCAACTTGAAACAAAATGATTCAAAGGATGGATCAAATAGTTCAAGATTGATATGATCAGTAGTAGGGTATTCAAATGCACCATCAATTGATAAGTTTGTTGACTCATATGTGCAGGACTGGTTGCAACTTGAAACTTCCTTATGTTCAAACGAGCAGATTTTTTCATTTCCTTCCTCAACAATTTTTTTGTTAAAAACAATCATGTCCATTTCTACCACAAAACTTGTACATCCCATTTTTTTTTTATACAAGCATTTAAGAACATGACCCTGCTGGCTAACATCACTAATCCCATCATTTTTAATACTAAATTCAGACTCGAGATGTTGGGCACAGACATTCTTATCTTCAAGTTCATCATCAATCTTATTGCCAGGATATTCTAGTTTTGATGCCAATGGATTGCATTCCCAATAACCTTCACATGGGATTTGTTTTTTGAATTGTAAGGGAAAAACCTAATGAGAATAATTATTGTTATCTCTTTCGAGCAATAAAAATTCCTTCAAGTCATTCTCACAAAAATATTCATACTCGTCATTAGAGTAGACATAATTCTCAATTTCATTATCTTGGTTATCAACCTTCAAAGGTACATCAAGAGTAATTGCAAGCATAACAATGTCATCATCAGCACTGCTACACAAACATTCATCTTCTGAAACATCCATATCCATTGCTTGGATAGACATTTGATCCTCAACAGGGCAATCCCCACTATGAGCTTGAGACCTCATTCTTCACATATAATCATACTTAGCCTCCTCAACAATTCTGATCCAACCAATTATCTAATCAAATTCTTGAGGTTTCATTTCCTTGGGAAAGGCACTAAGCCCTGGCTCATAAATGTCACAAAATAGGTCAATACATATTGAATCTTCGGGTTGTAACCTTTTAGGGATTTATAGAAAGGCATCCAAGAACCTTGCTAACAAATCATATGGAAATTCCCCCTCACGTCTCTTCGTGCTGGACAGTCTTTGAACTAACAACACCTAATCATCATTACTTAAACATTGTTGAATTCCATCCCGAATCTACCCATGATTAACATGTTGTGAGGGTGAACAAGATGAGGCATCAAAATCATCACCACCTTGATCATCCTTTTCATCATTTTTTATTTCATTTATATTATGTGTACTAGGAAAACAAACACTTGTAGCCATGTATCGCCTCATCATTGAGTATTTCATACTATTCTCAATATCCATAATAGTGTGATATGCCTACTGTAATGTCTTTGGTTCCTTATCCCTTATCAAATAGCTCATCTCATTATCAAATGCACCTAGATACACAATCAAACATTTTGCATCACTAGGTCTCAAGTGTTCAAGAATATCTTTTACTGCTCTCACAAATCTAAGGTTAAAGGTAGGAACCAACTCTTTTTCATCCCTTTGGATTTCCATAAATCTTTTTCTTATCAAATTTGGACTAATCCTTTCACCAAATTATTCCATAAATGTTATCATGAAATCATTCCATGAAGCTAAAGAATATACTGGTCAATATGAGAACCGGTCTCTGGCATATTCCTTTAAAGATTGAGCAAAAAGCTTCATGACAACATCCTCATGATCTACCTCAAAATCACCCTTCAAATCTATGAATACATTTAGATGTTTAGAAGCTGACTTAGAACTTTTCCCTATAAATATAGGCAAATTTTTCCTAATATCATTAGGAATCTTGTTAGGGAAACCTTGAATACTAGTAAAACTTAATGGCTTATATCTCTTGATAGAGAATTTCCTTTGATGGCATGATAAGAAATGCATGCCCTGCATGTTTTTACTTGATGTTCCATAAGGTGATATAGGGGAATGATACATCTCTCTTTTATCCTTATTCAATCCTTAAATATCAACTTCATAGTTGATTGTCCACTACCTCATTCCTTAATTTAATCATGATTTTTAAATGCATAGCTCAGACACATTCATGCCTTAAAGCTTTCTAAAAGGTAGATTTCAAAGATAAGCATACTTCTTCAACCCAACTTAGATATTACAAATTTCACCTTAGAAGTATGTAAAATGACTACCATTCCCTCTATTTGTGCTTAATTCACATAATAGGGAAACAAAATTTTCACCAAATCATTTCAATATGGTTTTCACATGGATTTATTTCTTCTTGAAAACCAAAAGAGGGGAAAATACCTCGATATACTACAATTATTTTGAATTGTGCTTTTGACTAGAAAACCTTGCAGATCTGAAACTTTCTCATGTCTCCATCCAGTTTTGCATAGAGTCACCACCTCCTTTGTAGAGGAAAAAAGTTCAACAATATGAAGTTTCTTTCAGAATTTGATTTAACTTTAAGCTTCCTTAATCAATAGAGTCACACATAAGTCCTTTATACTTTCTTATTTTTTTGCTAGCAACTTTTCATTCCATTTTATTGGAGTCTCTCAAATAATTCACACTAGCATAGAGTTCTTTTGAGTCGCCACCTACATCTAGTGAAAAATTATAAGATTATTCATGGAATTGTGATAAATCTTGAGAACATTTGCAAGTTTTCAAAGGAGACATAGCAAACTCCTTCAACATATCAGAGGACTGACTCATTGACACAAAGATAGGCTTGTCAATATAATTCTCTAACAAATATTTGATTCTTTAAGGCAAGATGATCTTCTATCAGAATTTTCATAGGTCGGTCCTGAGCGAAGTCGCCGTTTCTGTTGGTTGGTTTTTAGGAACCAAACTTAATCTTACCACTTACCTATGAATCTGCTAGAATTCAATTATTAGCAAGGGTAAAGATTGGCCAACACATAAGTAGGGATTCCGAGGCCCTTACTTCTTCACTTCAGGCTCTATGAATCCTAGGAGGGTGATCCAGAATGTGTTCACATGATATTCATTTGATCAAGAACACTTCTACACACAAATAGATTCCTATGAATGCAAATAGACAACATTCATTAAAGATTTGGTTGACCTTTAAACAAATTACTATCCATTGCAAGGAATAAAAGGGTACTTTAGATTGGTACATTGTAACTAAAAGATTTTTTGATGATTTTCATTCTCATTTCAATCCCTTGGTCAAGTGAACAACTAAATCATTTATCTTTAGGGTAACCAAATGAAAATACTAGTGCCTTGTCTTAGGATAATAGAGTCATGTTCATAATAACCAGTCATACCTTAGCAATTTGAACCAGTAATTAATGGACTATTGACATATTGCATTATAGTATTCAACTCACTATGTCTAAAACATAACTACTTATCAATCCTATGTTCTTTCCTTACAAATTTGTGACCTCACCTTAGAATTTAATCAATTCCTTGAATTGAAACATAAATGAAATCAATTATTCAATTAAAACAATTGAAGACAAACAAAAAGATCATTAACCATTTCATTTATAATAAGGAAGAAAATTACATAAGAGAGAATATTTTTAGGAACTAGCATTTTCATTTTATAAACTACTGCTACTATAAAACTATTTAAGATCATTACAAACCGATTCATACCTAGACTCCTTACTAAACTATTTATTTTTGCATTGATTTACATTCTACTATTTCATGAGCTTAGTTTTCCTACTTAGACCATTCTGGGACTCAAAACTAGAACCCTTGTAATCAGCCCTGAAATCCCTTTTATAGAATAAGGGAGCAACAAGCAACAGGCTGAATTACAATTATATTTCATTTTAATTTGACAACTAATTTGTCCTGAGTTTCAGATATTCCCCAATTAGTTACATGTAATCATTTCAGAAAGGGGAGAGAAAAAGATAAAACTTTAAGTAATTAGGTTGAAGTAGACCGGCCAGCCTTCCAAAAGGCGTAGTTCGTTGTTGCAGTAGCACCAAAACACCTTGTCCTTGTAGACTAATGAATATTCTCCATTCGTAGCCAAAGAAAAACTTATATACTATCTAAAAAAGGTATAATTGCCATCAAAGACATGGGGCTCAACAAATCCACCTCACACTAGCCCAAAATATTTCCACATCAGCACCAAAGACAAAAAATAAAAGACATGCTGAAGAGGATGAGTTTGCTACAACAATAATGGTGTCATCAAAAACAAAAATAGGGTGCGAAGACTACTCTGAGTCATCAACATCAGAGTATGCTCGCCCACTCCTTATTCATGATGAAACTGGAGGAACCATCACTCCTCCCTCCTCAGAGTCTTTAAACAACACCAGGGATAGAAGATAATAGCCATACTCCAATTCAATATCACCTCCACCATCTGAACGGCTATCAGAAACCTCAATGGGAGAATTGTGTCTCCCCAGGTAGACCTTACGATACTTGTTTATTTTCTTTGCTTTCTTCACAAGCTCAACCAATTCCTTCCCCTTAAACTTGACCAATTCTTCTAAAATGGTCTTGCTTCTCAAGTGGTAACTACTCCTGACACCACCTCTCTTAGATTTATTGTGTGCTTTCTTCTCCCTCGGTGTTTCAGAAGCTCCTAGTATCTCAATTTCATTTTTAGGAGCATCATCTTAGGACTCAAATAGATTAAGTCTCCTAAACCTTCAGACTGGATTGACAAACTCATTTGGCTTACTCATTTTCACAATGATGAGAACGAGGAGACTCTTAATTTGCAAAAAACCTTCATAGGTTTATTCTTAAAAAGAATCTTGATGAACAAACATCTAAAGACTCCATAGTTCCTATCAACTCATGAAGAAATTGTAGATAATAAACCCTCACCACCCTAGGATTCTAAAGCCCATAAACTGATATAGCCATAATTGAAACAAGGAGGTATGAGTACCTACTTACTCGGGGAAAAGTTTATCATGATACCTTTGCAACCATTTACCAAAGAAACTCTTCGCCAACCTTTTCACAAACTTAAGCTCAATTTTTTAGCTCTTGATTTGGAAACTATGAAGAAAAATATGTCCATCGGTCCTCACTATATTGAGCAATATAAGCATGGCAACCATTAATACTTAAGGAAAGCTTGTGCAGGCGAGTTGACAATCAGCTACTTGATTCTTGAACCTTAACCATCAATCACACATTGAGATAAATCAACATATAGTTACAATCAGGGTAATTAATTATGACAAAGCTAATTGCATGCACTTGATGCCTTTCCCTAATTAGAAAGGCCCAAGTGGATAGACATCCATTCTGTCTACACATTTAATCACATACTTAGCATTTAATAAATCTCGTAGTGTCATGTTTACCCTCTTTCTCATGGGAATTAATCCACTTGCAACTCATCACAATAAGACAATATAGGGCTAGTGTGTTTTGTACCTTCTTTTTCGTTAGTTTTAATTTTGAATTTGAGAAGCATCTATTGTGAAAGGTATGTCATCTGCCATTTTTATTATCCTAACTAGAGGTGTTTGGCAAATGGAATCTCTTAGTGGATAGTATCCCTATGTGGATAGGACTTGCATGTTTTTCCCACTCAACTAGATTGAGTTTGAGAAGCATTTTTTTGTGAAAGGTATATCATCTGTTATTTTTTATTATCCTAACTAGAGGTGTTTGGTAGATGGCATCTCTTAGTTGCTAGAATTTTCAACTGTCTAGGACAATCTACTTGATTGCTGCCTTCTTGTGATCTCTTCTTCATACAAGCATTATGAAACATCAAGAAAATTCATTCATAGATGGATACAATAGTATAACCATAGAAGTATGACATACCATAAAACTTCAAGTTTAACCAACACTCTTTCAACATCTAGTTTTCTTTTAGTCATCAACATTAAGATAGAAACTTCTAACACCATCAAGAGAGATAAATGTTCCCACCAAATCTGCATTACATCAACTACAAAAGTGGTGTACCATGTGACAATGAGCAAGGTGTTAATAATAGTAATACCTAACCCCTTTTAGATTATTCCATTCACCTAACAACATTTTTAGATTATGACATTCTCAATGGAGATTAGGAAATCTATTGATAGACGTAATCAAGGATACGTATAAGCATGATATAATGATTTTACTCCAAATGAGAACAATGGAATTGGTACATTAGGTCACATCATCATTTGTAGCATGCTCATTCAGGACTGCATCAAAAAAAAAATCTTGCTTCTCTACATATGTTGTCAAGTCCACTGAAGGAAAACATTTGTTTCGGTCATAATACAATGTTGTGGTCTCTAAGCTCAATGCTACTATAATTGATTTCATAATCTAGGAAAAACTAAGTTGCTCAAATTCACTATGTTATCCAATAGATATAATTTTTCAAACATTTTAAGGATGATCATGCTTGAGTTGTCAACAAATAATATTTTGATAAGATTATAATCTTGCATGATGCTATAGATTAAGAAGCATAATTGTACTTGTGCTACAAGAGAAAATTTGAGGATGAGGCTGTTGATTTTTTATAGTTTAGAATGAACACGTGTGGATGAAAGGAATTGAGAGGAATAGAAACAGTTTGTTAAGGTAAACACAATTACAAAAAAATTGCATAGTTTGTCATTTTTTTCTAATTGATAAGTAGGTATCTACTTGAATATGAACTTATAAGGCTAAAAGGAATTGAGATGAATAGGCACAACTAGTTAAGCTTTCCTACTTAACAAGTAGAGGGCTCAATAAAGGAAAATATAAAACAAAGATCTCTTAAAAAGTCTATATTTGACTCAAATATTAAAATGCATATATTTAATTTTTATGTTCTTTGAAAATCCTTGAAGATAGTTTTTTTTCTAAAATAATTTTCTCTGGCTCAAACCCATATTCTTATGAAAAGATCTTAAAGGAAGTTTTTCTTGTAAAAGAAAAAATTTGATAATTAAAAGAAATTTTTTTTATATTATTTCCTCTAAATTATTTTACTCTATCAATTTATTTACAATTTTTAAAATCATATATGTTTCATTATTTCAATAAATTCAAGTTTAATATTTTATGATAATATTTTTATTCAAATATTAATATAAAAAAAGAATCATGTAAATTTTAATTTATATAATTATAAATATATATATTAATAATTAATAATTAATACATATATAAATATAATAATTATATATATTTATTTTAATTCAATATAAATATTTAAAAAAATATTTGCATCCTGCATAAAGCCATGGCGAGGCCAATGGCCTTATTACTTTAAAAAAAATTTAATTTTTTTTAATTTTATTATCAATTAATAAGGATGATAAAGACAAACAATCTAGAGATAGGTCCCACTATTGGAATAAGAAAAAGAACGTTGCTAATGATGGTTTCACCGACACTAAACACATCTAAGTAGCTAGTACTTCTTAGAGGCCACAAAACTCCCCTCAACCACCACTAGTTACCAATGTCATATCTATGCCACAAGGTACACCACATCCTCCCCTGCAATCCAATTAGTCAAATCAAGGGAATACCAAACACACATTCACTCCTTTGGGAGAATCCCTAGATACAGTCTTCAAGAGGTTAGTTCAAGCTAATGCGGTTACTTATCATGTTACCAAACCTTTTGATGAGTTGAAGCTGAAGCCTACATGGTAAATGGAAAATGAGAATTGTGATTACCATAGGATTAAGGGTCATTCCACAAACAAATGTCAAGGTCTTAAAGGTTACATCCAAGATCTTATTGATCAAGGAGACATTGTAGTGGAGGAAAACCAATCTACCTCGTCTAATGCTCAACTCCAAATATTCCAAAATACATTCCCTAAGAACAATCAAGGTCCTAGCACATCTAATACCAACACTGAGCCTAATAATAACAACCAAAATGATAGCACAAACAATATTAGTTATAACAAGATGCCATATAATTATGACAATATTGTTATATGCATTACCCAAGTGGACCCACGTGTATCTATGGTTCATGTCAAAGGAAAATATCCCCAATGTGTTGTCACCACCCACAAAACGTGCATATTAGTTCCAGGGCCTTATACCACATCCCAACTAGCACATTTGAGTTAATAGTATAGTATCCTTGATCACCTTGTGAAGACTCATGCGAAAACATCTATCTTGGATTTACTACGGTCTTCACCTACTCATCAAGAGATTCTCATGAAAGCTTTACATGACACACATGTACCGAATGATATTGACCCCACTCAGTTTCAAGCTCTTGTAGGACATTTATCATCTACCTATTAGTTAGGCTTCAGCCAATGTGATATGCCACCCATTGACTCCACTCGTAACCCTCCCTCCATATCAAAGTCATTGTTACTAGGCATGTAAGGTTAAGAAGGTCTTGGTAGATAATGGTTTTGCCCTAAATTTGTGCATATTGAAGTTCATAAACTAGATGGGGTATACTCACGCTGACTTAGAAAATCAAGTGATCACAATCAAAGTATATGCCAATGCAGAAAGAGATTCAGAAGGCATCATCTGTCTCCCCCTTCAATTCAGCCTAGTTGTCCAATATACCACTTGTCACTTCCTTGATCTATACTTACCATACAACCTTCTCCTCAGTCGACCATGGCTTCATGTCATGCAAGCCATCCCCTCCACTTATCATCAATGTCTAAATTTTCCACATAATGGGTTTCAAATCACTATCCATGTTGAACCCCAACCTTTCGAATACTATCGTGCTCTTGAGACATATTTCCCGCATTCACGTCATTGTCTGAGAATAGAAGTCGGGACTCCTCAAGCATCACCCTCCATCCCATCTTTTGTTCCATCATTTTCTCCATCTTCCACATCTGATTCCACCATCACCAAAGTTCAGATCATTGACAAGGGTTGTGGGGAATATGAGATGTGCACTATGCTTAATGTGGAAACAATGCCTCCCTCTCACTGCACTTATGAGGGACCGTCTAAGTCCTTATAAAAGGAAGAACCCATAACTAAAAAAATAAGTTCCAATAATGTGGGATCCACTACATTTCAATCTCTAGGAACATTACAAGATCATATGGATGAAGACATTAGCCAATGGGATTACAAAGAAGAACCCGAGCCTTTGCCTCCACTTCTTGAATACTTCCAAGAATTTTATTCCCATGCTTCCAAATTAGTGGAAAATTATAATTATTAGGGGGAAGGGCTTAGTGTTTATGAACATGGAACGAGAAATCCTATTGAAACACCTACATGTCCTAAATATCTTGGTATTGGTTACAAAAAGAAACAGAAGGGATCTGCTGCATCCACTAGTACTTCAAACAACGTTAACTCAAAAATCAATTTTCTTGAGGACATACCTAAATAAAAGGAAATCATACTTTCTTATGATGATTTGGATCTTCCTACCCTCTTTGAATCCACATCTATGTTCTCCATTAGCCTTTCACTCCGTCACCCTGACCTTATTGATTGGGACATACGAGGGAGTGCACCAATTGATATATTTCCCTTGGAAGAGGCATATGTGCATCTAATGGGATTAGCAGAAGACCATGGAGTCTACTTTGGGGAGGATGAACACCCTAACCACAAAATTAAAAGGAAAAAAATGAAAAAAGGGTCATCTAGTGAAAACCTTTCCAAGGCACTTCTTGACTCAACAAAAGTAAAAACAAAGGGTGTATCCTCTGGTGAAAACCTTGATGAGGCACTAGGGTATGGGGATGTTCATCTTCCCCTTATAGGAACTCAATTTTCTTAGAAGTATTTGATCCTAATTGAGAAGATGAGAGAGATCAATTTGGGAATAGAAGCAAAGCCTAAAATCACCTACATGGTCAAGTCTTTGTTTGATGAAGAATATCCAGTCATTTCCAATCTGCTGAAAGAAGGGATTATCAATTTCACAAGGTCTTATTCAGATATGCTAATATTAGATCTTGCTGTGGTAGTCCACCACCTTTATGTGCATCCATATGTGAATCCAATCAAATGGAAACTTTGAAAAATGCATCCACAAGTGGATTTGCTTGTTAAGTTTGAGCTAGAGAAATTGTTAGCAGTTGGGTTTATAAGGTCGATCGATTATTCACACTAGATATCCAACATAGTGCATGTAGCCAAGCCTATTGGGGGCATTAGAATCTACACAGATTTTAGGGACCTAAATAAAGCTTGTCCAAAGGATGAATTTCCATTACCTAACATTGACATGTCAATGGATTTGATAGCAGGACATACCTTGCTATCCCTCATGGATGGATTTTTAGGGTATAACCAGATTAAGATTGCACTAGAAGACCAACATAAGACTGCATTCACTACTCCTTGGGGTATGTTCTGCTATAATGTCATGCCCTTTGGTCTTAAAAATGTAGGGGCGACATATTAGCGTGCAATGAAGGTTATCTTCCATGATCTCATCCACAATATAATGGAAGACTATGTTGATGATGTATTGGGGAATTCAAATACTAGAGAGGATCATCCTAAAGTTTTGAGGCATATTTTTGATCATTTGGAATAGTATCAGTTGTGGTTAAATCGTAAGAAGTGTGTCTTTTGTGTCACATCCAACAAATTTTTAGGCTTCATCGTGTCTCAAAGAGGTATTGAGGTTGACCTTGTAAAGGTTAAAGATATCATGGGAATTCCTGCACTTAGGAATCTGAAGCAGTTAAGAAGCTTACAAGGAAAATTGCAGTCTATTAGGCATTTCAAATGTTTACTCACCTCCTACACAAGGATACAATCTTCAAATGGTATCTTCCATGCCAATAGGGCTTTGACAAAATCAAGGAGTGTCTTGCAAATCCTCCTATTTTAATGCCCCCCATTCTAGGAAAACCATTATTGTTATATATCACAACTACTGTAGTTGCATTGGGGGCATTATCGGCACAACATGATGAGTCTTCCAAAGAAAGATCCATTTACTATATCAGAAAAAAATTAGTGGGGTATGAACTCAATTATTCTCCAATGGAAAAGGCTTGTTTGGTAGTTGTCTTCAACTCATAGAAACTTCGGGATTACATGCAATCAAACTAATCTCCAAAGTTGAGCCACTCAAATATCTATTATCAAGAACATCATTGACTGGCCACATGGCTAAGGGGGTTATGCTCCTTGGTGAATTTTACATTGAGTATGTAGATTGAAAAGCAATCAAAGGATAAGTCATAGCAGATCAATTGGCATATGCTCCCTTGGTGGATGTGTATCCTTTGGTGGTAGAGTTCCCCGATGAATCGGTCTTCATAGTCTCATAATCTGATATCTAGACATTTTACTTTGATGGTTCACACACTCAAAATGGAGTTGGTGCAAGTATTCTCTTCATCACCCCACAAGGTGACTATATCCCAAATTCCTTCATATTGGCTTTTCCATGCACAAACAATATTGTTGAATAGGAAGCTTTGATCACAGGTCTTAGAATTATGATCCAATGGAATTTAACTCGTCTTTGGGTTTATGGAGATTCCCAACTCATAATCAAATAGGTCAATGATGAGTTTCATACTAAGGACGATAAGCTTCTCCCCTATAAGCGCACGGTCAATGACTTCAAGAAGTACTATAGTCATATCTAGTTTGAACAAGTCCCTAGATTGAAAAACATATTTGTTGATTCAATGGCCATAATTGGTTCCCTTATTGACATGCCTAGAGATCGAACAAATTGTGAGTTCTTGGTCGAACAATTACTAATCCCAACATATGACATTCTAGACAATGAAATGGTGTGTGGTATCATAGGTCCCGAATATCCCTGGTACCATGATATTTACACCTACCTCCATGAAAACATTCTCCCACCCAATCTAACTTGTAACCAATGTAAATCTTTCATCCAATGTGTTTCCCATTACTCAATCGTAGGTGATACACTTTATTGTAGAGAGTATGATGTCACTCTTCTTTGGTATCTGAGTGAATCAGACTTTCACGTTGCATTAAACAAAGTGCATAGTGGTGTTTGCAAGGCACATACTAATGGAATGGCCTTGGTGAAGAAGCTTCTTAGAACGGGGTATTATTGGCCAACTATGGAACACGATGCTTGTGAGTTTGTCAAAAAATGTGCACCATGTTAGCAACATGTGAATCTGATCCATGCTCCTACACAGTATCTACAACCTATCATTACTTTGTGGCCTTTTTCAAGGTGGGGTCTTGACTTGATCAGTAAGATCTATCCTCCCTCATTTGATGGTCATACCTTCATAATCACAGCCATTGAATATTTCACTAAATGGGTGGAAACCATTCCACTTTCCTAAATCACTAGCGTCCAAATATCTAAATTCATCCTCTACCATATTCTCTATAGATGTGGTATCCCCTCCACTATCAATTCTAACAATGGAAATCCTTTCAAAAACTAGTATATGCGACTCTTATGTGAAACATACCACATCCAACATCATTGGTCAGCACCCTATTAACCCCAAGGTAATGGGCAAGTTGAGGCTACCAACAAAACTCTCATCAAAATCCTTAAGAAGGTTGTTAATAACATTGATCGTGATTGGAACCTCCACCTTAATACTACCTTTTAGGCTTACTGAACATCCATTTGCACCCCTATTGGTGCAACTCCATACTCCCTTGTCTATGGTGCCAATTCCATCTTGTCAATATAAGTTGAGATCCCATCACTCTGTATGTCTCTAAAGAATTTGATTAGTGATGAAGAATCTCGTGTTGCACATTTGAGTCATCTAGAGCTCCTAGATGAGAAGCGTCTTAAGGCTTACAATCATCTTCAGACTTATCAACATTGGCTTTGGAGGAACTATAATAATAAGGTTTGTCCTCATCAATTTTAGGTTGGTGATGTAGTCCTCAAGGAGAATCAATACACCCAATAGGATCGAGAGAAGAAAGGAAAGTTTGAGGATAATTGATTGGGTCCCTATGTCATCATTGCAAAGTATGGTTCTAGATCATATTGGCTTGCTACACCTGAGGGGGAACCCTTGGAGGAACCCATCAATATCATGCATCTAAAATGGTTCTACACCTATGTCAGTTGGGTTACCCCACCTAGAAATACCAAAAAAAGTAAAAAAATCCAAAAAAAATCAAATTTTTTTCAAAAAAGAAAAAAATCCAAAAATAGTAAATATAAATAATGCATCATATGGTGAAAACACCCTTGGTGGTGCCTTGGATAAGTACGATTGGTGAAAACTTGGCAACAAGCGTCATTCGTAGAGGGCTTAATCATTATCTACCTCACATCGCACTTTCCTATATGTTTCTGTCTCCATCCATCTTATCCACATATCCTATCCCCGCATCCTATCACATATATCCCCCATCGACCTCCTAACATCTGTCGCTTGGTGTATTTTTATTGAGGATTAGACAGTTAAGATTTTCTATCCTAAATCCTGAGCTTTCCATCGCCTATATATGGTGTCGTACTATCGGTTTCATTTCCCCATCTAGGATTCTTCATTGTGTCTTTTATCATTAGGTTTCATGTCATCTTTAGTCCTTTTTTTTGAACTACGTTGCCTTTGCACTTTCACGTAGGCAAGGCCATTTTTTATGAGCCCTCAAGGCTTTCATCTGTCCTTTTGCATTAGTCCCCATCATTTGTCTACCTAGTCCTAGCTTTTGTCCAATCATTTGAGTCTTCATTGTCCTTTTTTCACTTTATCCATCGTCGATCTCCAGTCTTTTATCGAACTACAAGGTCTCTGCACTTTCACGTAGGCAAGGCTAATCATTTGATCAACCCCTGAGACCCTAGGTCAGTCCTTAGGGTGTGTCTTGGTTTTTGGTTGTGTCTTCAAGTGTGTCCCTATTCATCTGGTTCCTAACAATTAAATTAGTTGGTACCATGAGATTCAATCCATTGTATCTCGAGTCATGTCAATCAACTAATCTACCCTCCATCTTTGGCCTTAACAGGATGTATCCTTCCTCAAATCAGATTGCATCAATCCCATCCACCTATTGGTCCTATGGCAAAGGATATTTGAAATTTATTATGATTTTTTGGTGCTTTTTGCATTTTTTTAATCTTTTGAGCTTCCTATTGTACCTCATCAAGGTCACCATGATCCATCATATCATGAGATGTTTTGAATGGTAAATGTAGGGGTATATCTTGATTTTTGGTGTGATCTTGTCTTCTTGGTTGTCCTATGTAGTACCCACCAAGATCCTTGTGGTCTTGTGTTACGTTGGGGCATCCTTTGTGCTTGTGGTTATTCCAGCATTAGGCCCTGCCAAAGCCCTTGCGACTTTGGGGTGTTAGGATAACCTCCATGTTTGATGTGTCAGTCCTATGCATTTGACACTCATCGACCTTGGTTCCTCATACCCTGGCATATCGTGTCCTATGCTACAGAAAAATTCAGTGCTCCTAATATGATAGAATGGCATTAGAATTGCATTTCATTCATTCTCCCATTGCATTGCATTTTTTCCAATCTATTTTCCCTAGCCTATGGTCATTGATTTTTGGTTGTGCAAATGTTATTACCCCCCACCTATTTTTCCTATTGTGGTCCCTATGTTTTTGATAGGTTCACTACATCACCCATCATTATTCATTTCACCTTGCATGTCCATTATAATTTAGGTTCATTCTATTGCATTGCATGATCATTTTTATCAATTTCATTATCCATTTCATGTTTATTCCATTAGGTTGAATTTATCCATTTCATTATCAACTTCCTTATCCATTTCATGTTCATTCCATTAGGTTTCATTTATCCATTTCATGTTCATTCCATTAGGTTGCATTTATCCATTTCATTAACCATTTCATTTTCATTCCATTAGGCTGCATTTATCCATTTCACTATCCATTTCATGTTCATTCCATAAAGTTGCATTTATTACTTTCATTATCATTTCATCCCAATGCATTATCTATTTCATTATCATTCCATTAGGTTTCATTATCATATCATTTTAAGTTGTTTAGATTAATATTTAAACCATTTCATTTGCATTCCATTATTATTTTAAGTTGTTTAGATTAATATAGATTTATTATTCTAGGAATCTTAATATTTGCATTAAGTTCATTTCATTCAACACATTTCATAATCATCCATATAGTTCATCTATGACATCATACATATTCATATTTCATCCATTATGCATATCTAATCAAACATTCATGCCAAGCATTCTTTCATATTACATATTCCACATTCATGTCATATCATACATTCATAATTAAATATTACAATGCCCTCTATGAAAATCCACATCATACATAAACACATGTCATAATATCAAATGCATCCATAATAAATCATAATCACATCACCACCTTCAACACAAACCATTAGTATCATATCCATATCATGTCATAAACAATAACCCATCACATCTTGCATCACCAAGTGTTAGACATAATATATATCATCCATATCATACATGTCATCATAAATACATAATCATGTGCATCCATCACAATAATAACCATATACATGTGCATAACAAGTATCAACACATCATATACACATCACACATAGCCATTATAATCTACCATATCATGTATATATATATATATCAAAATATAATGTCCATCACATAGTCCATAATGTCCATAATCACAGTCCATATAGTGTCTATCTTATAATAAAATACATATGTAGAGGATTCATAATATACAAATACATATGTGTACATCAGACAAATCATGGTTTGTTGAATCATAAATAATAATAGAATAACTAATCTGATCTCCTAGAAAAAAATATATACAAAAGAATCTATGTCACATCTCTGCATATATGTACACTCTCCATTGGGGCATTTGTCAAAAATTGGACCCTGTAATTGTCCCCCTATCCCCCTAATTGATTCTACTTGTGTTTGATCTCTGTGGTGAGTCTTCCCTGGGTCCTTGACCATGTGGAGGTGTCTCCCTGTAATCACTATAACCCCTGGTATGTGTAGGTCCTAAGTGGGAGGGTACAAGACTCTGTGGATCCACCCATACGTATGGAGGGACCCTTTGTGTTGGATCTAGCATGGTTGTATAATATGTGCCCATCCAATATCCCACCTTCATCTTGGCATCATCTAGGCCTACTGCTTGCACTTGTAGTTGATCCCTCTCCGTTCTATATTAGTCCTGTTGTTGTTGCAGCCTCCTCCTCTCCATCTTCCAAGAATCCTACATTAATCTTAGGCTAGTAACTTACACCTCTGCCTATCCTAATTTCCCCATTGCCTCATCTCTCTCTATAGTATTTTTCCCTGATCTCCAGTCTACTCTGCCAAAACCATCGCCTTGTCCCTCTCCCCCTAGGTGGTCTCCAATAGATCTTGTAACCACTCTACCTCCCCTTGCAGCCCATCCACCTCCATCGCTACCCTCTCATTTTCCATCAATTATTCCCCCTACCACCTATCTACCTCAACTTGTAGTTGCTCCCTCTCTGCCTCTAACTGCCACAACCTTTGCTATAGGATGGGGACACGAGCCTACTCTCTTTCTAATCTAACTATGAGATCCTCTACCAGTGGTGCTTAGTACACCACTAGTGCTCTCTCTACCACCTTCAACACACCCACCTCCATCTCCACCCTCTCCCCCTTCTTCTTTTCCTGCTCCCCTCTCACCTATCCATCCACTCTCTACCTCCTTCAGGGCCTCTCTTGCACCTCCTCGTCCCCAAACCCCATTGCTTCATCAACCAACTCAACTGTGGTGATCCTCATAGGGCATCTCCCTTGCCACCATGCCATGTACCTATCTGTTACACTCACATCATCTAGGCCTCCTCTCCATCCCCATATCCCCTCTAGCAACTTCTCCCACTCTTGTCAAGAAAACTCTGAAGGAATGGTCTATCCCCATCCCTTCTCCCAAGGAATACGTTGGAACCTCTCCTCCCTTGCTGGAATGTCCTATCGTCTCTTGAACTATCAAGTAACCTGATTAGGCCTATGTAGCTCAATAATGAAGGGATCCCTCTCGATCAAATAACAACATGAAAACATGTAGCCCTTGTGTAGTCTATCCTCTAACCTCCATGATTGAAATCGACGATCAATATATGGTTACCATATGATCTGCTCATCTATGAGATCGTCAAACAACTGATGCTAGTACTCTAGGCTTGCTACCTGTCTGTAATGAAGCATCCATCCATACTCCCCCATACTAATATGCCACTAAAAGGGAGCCATCTCTCCTACTCTCATAATGTATGGGCAGGTGATCTTGATGTGTTTCTATGCCCACACTTGTAAAATAGTGACATGGGTGATGCTGAAAACACCTCAATACAACACCATGTGCATATATTTATACAACACCAACATGCAAGGCCCCCATGCAAACACACTATCCCTCTGCTCTACAATGTGTCTAAAAAACTCAATCATCTTGAGGCTAAAGAATCTCCCACTCTTGTCGAGGAGGAGGATCCCATTGATCAAACCACATGGAAACAATGGTAGATGTGGCACAACTCCAATGCAGGCATCTATGTCAAGCTCCTTCCTATAGTAGGGTAGGTCTGTGGTACCAAACATAGCCTATAGGCTCCTCTCTAATGACCAACTCGCTACCTGGTTCACTAGGTGACCCTTGATCAGTAGTCTTGGGATCCTCCAGACATCCTCCAAAGTCATGATCATCTCCCTTGTGGGGAGGTGGAAGGTGCAGGTCTTGGAGCTCCATCTCTCCATTAGGGCCGTCAGCAACGGTCGATGGGTCTTGATCGTGGGGTATCCTAACATATGTAGCAATCCTTCCTACTCTAGTGCCTCATGATCTACTGGTGTCATGGCCTCCTAGTTAGTCTCCAACACAACTGACTGTCTCTCTCTCATTCGTAGGGTATCAATTCTTTGCATCCATACAAGCCACTTGTTAGATCTTTTCTTATCATTTATCTTCTAGCCTCTCTTTTCCTCTCTATCCTAGTTTGGTGAATTCACCTCTTTGTAGTGCAAATTCACCCATCCCCCTTTTTATGTGCATTCATCCATTGGCTGAGTGCATTTTCCCCTGTGTCACCCACTTGGAAACTTCACCTGTTCCTTGCCCTAGAAGCAATTTCACTCCTTTATCCCAAGTGGGGAGATCACATTTTCCTTTGTTCCCATTTTCCCCCAATGGGTGAATTCACCTATAACCTTTTACCTATCAGGGGAATGCACATTTTCCTCTAACCTATTTTATCCTTATGGGTGAAGTTGCTTTCGTCATTTTACCCTATGGGCGAACTCGCGTTCACCCTTGTACCCATATCTCTCTATTGAGCGATTATGCCTGCACCCTTTCCCTTCAAGGAGTGATTTTGCAATTGCCCCTCAAGTTGCAATTTTGCTAGTATGGTAGCATGCTCGCCCTTTCCCATTGAGGGGCAATTTTGAAATTGCCCCTTTGATAGCGCTTTCACCCCTCCTGAAGCACGTCTACCCATCCCCTGAAAGGGTCGATTTCACAATTGCCCCTCTTTTCATGTGTTTGCCTCTGCGGGCACGCCTTCACCTATTCCCTGCCTCACATTCACCCATTCACTGGAAGGGTGAATTTGTTTCTTCGAAATGGAAAATCCACCCTCTCGTGGCGAGTTTGTTTCTTACCTAATATACCCGACCCATCTCAGAAATCATCAAACACATGTGCGAAAATGAAAAATGCAAATGACAAGCTCGAGCATCGGAGCCTACCTATTGAGGGGTGGTTGAGAAGTGGTGGAACTTCTGCATAGTGTCTGTTTGGTGGATTATGATGTCATCCTCTACCATCTCACTTGATTTTCCAATCATCTCTCGCTCTATCTCTCAATCGGTCTATCACTCAATCGCTCTTCGCCATGTGTGTACAATGAAAGTAGGGTGAATAGTAAATTTTCTAATTTACTATTTATAAATACATTTTTGACCCTAATTATCCTTGCTCATTTTGTTCATTTTTCACCCCTTTTTAACCATTTTTAAATCCTTTTAAACCCTTTCTTCTGTGGGATGTCATTCACACCCCGATTGTCCGTTTTCCTTCATTCAATATCCTTTCTTCATGGTTTTTCTTCCTCTACTGCATGGTACGCTCTATTTCTCCATATGAAGATGTTTCTTGGGGCCACTTTTCTTCCCCATCCACCCTCTTGAGGGGGCATACCTTGCCATATTTATGCATTTCTCCTTTTTATCGATTTCTTTACAATACTAGGGCATCTACCAAAGTACTCTTCTTCCATCAAGTTGTCTGCCCTTTATTTTTATTTGAAACACCATTATTGTAACGATATTTTGAAGAGGGTAAAATGTAGACACCTGATGTTGACCACCCTCATATGGTCAAATTCAATATTGCATTCTTCTATCACGTATCCCTAAGTCATGTTAATTAAATAATTCATTATTTGGTTAATATTTTATCCTATCCCTAATGTCCCCTAAAGTGTTTCAATTAATCAATTAAATACCTTACCCTATTCCTCTCTAAATTAAATAAATAGTCTAATTTATTTAATTTAGTCACTTTTATCCCAATGAATTAAAATCAATTTTTAATTAATTCATTTTCTCTCTCCTTGTCCCTTCCTCCTACATTTCCCTTAATCTTGATTAGCCACTTAATACCTAATTAAGGTGTACACATTCCTAATCATAATTAGGGTCACATCCTCCATAAAATGCAATTGGATGCCTAATAAGGGTTAGTTCACCTAATCCCTCATTTGCACAACCTAAATTAGTGATTAGACCCAACCTAATCCCCATGCCATTTATGGCATCTACCCTTGGTCAGCCTTATTAATGACTTTCTCCTTTTGGAGAAGTCATCCCCATGCCCTTTGAAATTTTAAATTCCAATTTATTATTCCTATGCATTTTGAGGAATTTTTAATTCCTCACATCCCCCCATAAGGAATTTATATTCCTTTTTTAATCCCCATGAGGATTTTTGAAGAATTTTTAATTTCTCCCTTGTCCTCTCATTGTACAAATGGATAAGAAACTCCTTTGTGAGGAGATCTCTCCCATTCTCAAGGTACTTGCAAGTACCTTCACCTCATTGCCACATCATTTCCACTTCATCCCATCCTTTCCACTTAGGTTTTTGCATGTCATCATGAGATGAGTTGAGATGTCTCAAGACATATCAACCCCTGATCTCATGCCCTAGGATCAATCTTGGCCCTCCATTCTTTTGGAGGCTTTTCCCTAAAAGCAATAAAAATTGCTTCATTTGAAAATCACACACTTAGCCATTTTCAAGTACACTAGCTCTCAAGCCTTCAAGCCTCCATTGTTGCAGCCACTTCAAGCTATCATATTGCATCCAATCCATTATCCATCACCACCATTGCATTCACCATCAAAATCTCCATCCTTTGCATATAGTTTTAGGCCATTTTATCAAGTGAAGGAGCACACAAATCAACAAATCAAAGGGCCAACCAAAGAATCAACTTGGACAAGGAAAAACACTTGATTTCTTATGTTTTGTTTATTCAATTTCAACTAGGCTAATTATTAAGGTGTTGTTTGTGCCTTTTTTGTTTGCATTTCTTTCTTGTTTTTCATTTTTAAACTAAAAATTCCCCTACACACACTACCTATCCAATATATTAAACATTATTATGTATGTTTCATTCCAATATATCCTTTAGTATATGGAATAATCTAGTTCTCTCTAAATGCACGGTCTTGAATGAGAGAGATCTTAAGGTACATGAAAAAGAACAGTGTGTGGTAGAAGGAAATAATTCAAAAAATATTTATTATGTCAAGGACATGTACCAAGAAATAAATATGAAAGAGATTTAGTCTACCAATGATACATGCTTAGAAAGAAATGTGTCATTGTCCACAAACTTCCCTATATACATGAAATTTCTTACTATCATAGATATGAATAAGTAGTGAATGAAGATATTTACAAAATTATTCATATACCTTATTTCTCCTTACTGATTTATGAGATTGATGCCATGTAAACATCATTGATGCAACTTTATTAGGTGTTAAATGTAGTAATTCATTATAATAACACTAAGTAAATGTGAATTAAAGACACTACTTATACCAAACATTTAAAGTGTAACAAAATGTTGACTTTTATCATTTTAAAAAAGTACACTACTCTAAAAATATTCGTTTTAAATACATGAGAGAGATTCACCCCATACTTTTACTCGTTTTAACTTTAATATATAAAGGAAATTAAAATATTTTATTTTTAAAAATCCTTAAAAGAAAGCCGAACTAAAATTTAACTTAAAATAATTAAATTTAAACAAAAAAATTTAAATTTAAATTTAAACTTTAACTTCTAAAAAATACTAAAAAAGTCAAATAAAGAAATGATTAAAAATTATATTTAAATTTTTAATTCACATTAAAATGTAAAAAAAATTAAAAATATTGTAATTAAATAAAATGAAATCACAATTAAATAAAAAGTTAAATAGTAAAATATAAAAATAAAATTCATTAAAATAAAAACTCAAGTTAATTTAAAACAAAATTATAGTTAAATAAAAATATAAAAAAATTAATAATTTAAATTAAATCTAGATGAAGTAACTCAACATGATAACATTATTCATAGATAGCGAAATTGGTATCTATGAACATCTAAATGGTAGGCTCAAAGTGGAAAAGTACGGGTTTTTTTCAGCCTGAAACGAAAGGATGTGCAAAAACTAGGGTTTGTTGAATCGGCCCACGAACCAACCACTAAAAAATAACTTGTGCAGGGGTAAGGCTAAGTGGTTATTGCCCCCAAAAGAGAGATTAAAAATGAACTTCAACGGGGCCTCGAAAGGGAACCGTGGGTCGTTCGGTGTTGGCTTCATAATAAAAAATGATGCAAGTAAAGTTCTTGGAGCTTCTTCAATTAAGCTTCCTTGGGGTACAAACAACATTGTTGAGTGTGCAGAATTACTATAAGGGGTTAAATGTTGTATCTCAAAAGGTTGGGGTAATGTTGATATTGAAGGAGATTCGAAGGTCGTGATCAGGGCGGTTTGGTCAAATCTAAAGGAATATAGGCAAAGACCAAATAAATAAACACAGAAGATTATATAATATTATTCATAAAAATTCTCAGAATAGACATATGATATTTTGCTTCTGCAGAGCAATCTGAATTTTTCTATATCTATCTAAAATTTACATCTTCATCACCATATATCAAAAAACCATGGCAAATACATAAATAATATTAAATGGCAATAAATTATGCCAGCAAAAATACATCCATTCGAATAAATTTAAGTCCTATTGAATTAACCACAAGCCAACATGAATCCCACAGAATGTTGTCAAAAGCGAGCAAACCGCATCACCGCAGAGGAGAGAGAAAGTCCTCGCGGTATCATGGTGAAAACCACTATCTAAAGAACCAGAACCGCTATACCATGGTGAGATAACAAATGACCAGCGGTACCACGAGGGATACCGCCCAACCGTGAGAGTTTCTGGAGAGACCGCGGTGGCCACAGTAACCACACTAACACAGTCAACAGATGGACAGAGCTCAGAGCAGAAGAACACACTACAATACCGTGAACAGACAGAAGAGTAACCGTGGGATGACGGTAACAACGAACAGGCGATTAACTGCATTGCCGAAGGAAACATGCGGTTAGACCGCAGTAACCCAATAGACAGTGAAAAGGGCAACCGTGTGACTGTGGACAGGAGAGAGATGGGTCGCGATAACCCGGTAGATGCCATGAAACCGTGAGCAGGAGTGACAGTCGGCGTGGTTGCATGGTAAAGGTTAGGAACACGTGTGGGAGTTGGGAGAAATCCCAACACTCCCCCTTTATTATAACTCCTGTTGTCTTTAATGCCCAGATGGATTCTCTGATGGATGAAACTATCTTTGCCCAGCGCCTTCATGAGAATATCAGGATGCTGCTCTTCTGACCTACAAAAATCTAAGGTAATCTCACCATTGTTAATTAATTCCCAGATAAAATGATAATGGGTGTCTATGTGTTTACTTCTTTTGTGGAACACATGATTCTTTGATAGAGAAATGGTTGAATTGTTATCGCAAAATTTTTTTGTAGGTTCAACCTGTTCAATCTGAAGCTGCTTGAGAACTCTCCTCATCCATATAGCCTGGCATGAAGCACTCGTAGCTGCAACATATTCAACTTCAGCTGAGGATAATCTAACAATTGGCTACTTCTTAGAATCCCATGAAACAATTCCACTGCCAAAGTGAAAGACATAGCCAAACGTGCTCCTCTTGTCATCTATGTTGCCAACATAATCACTATCTGTAAAACTAGTTAGTTTGAACTCATCTGATCTATCATAGTGGATGCCATGATTTTTTGTTCCATTAATATATCTGAGAACTCTCTTCCCAGCCTTCTAGTGAGTATCTTTTGGTGTTTCCATGAATCTGGATATCAAACTAACTAAAAACATAATGTCTGGCCTTGTGGCTAAGAGATACATCAAACTCCCAACAAGCTGTTTGTACAGGGTCGAATTCACATCTGAACCTTTATCTTCTTTGCTCAATTTCATACTAGACACCATTGGAGTAGGTGTTGACTTATAGTTCAACATATGAAATCTTTTCAGAATATCATTAGCATACTTTGCCTAGGAAATAAAAATTCCATTTTCATCTTGATTTACTTCAATTCCCAAAAAATATTTCATCAGACCTAAGTCTGTCATCTCAAACTCTTTCATCATTGCTTCTTTGAACAAATCAACTGATAGATTTCCAGTTAAGATTAAATCATCAACATACAGACAAATAATTAAAATTTCACCATTTTCATTCATTTTAGTATATAGTGTTGGTTCACTGCTGCATCTGAGAAAACCATTTTGTGAGAAGTAACTATCTATTCTACTATACCAAGCTCTTGGGGCTTGTTTCAGACCATACAGTGCCTTCTTCAGCTTGTAGACTTTGTCTTCTTGTCCCAATAATTCATATCCAGGTGGTTGTTCAATATAAACATCCTCTTCAAGCTGATTTCACATCCATTTGGTGAACTAACCATTTGTTTTGTGCTGCTATGGCCAAAATCATTCCGACTGTGTCAAGGCAAGCTACAGGTGCAAAATTTTTTGTATAATCAATTCTAGGTTGCTATGCATATTCTTCTACAACCAATCTTGCTTTGTGCTTCTACACTTCTCCATTTGCATTCAGTTTTGTCTTATAAATCCATTTAACACCAATTACATCTCTGTCTTTTGGAAGACTCTGTAATTCCCATGTCTGATTGTTTTCAATTGAATCTATCTCATCATCCATTGTTGTTATCCAATTCTCCTCTTTAATTGCATCTTCATAATGAATTGGGTCTTCAGCTTGAGAATAAAATGCAAAAAGTGTAAACTACTGTGAATTATTCTCACCTTCATTCTGATTATAGATATCACTGATGTTTCTGATGTTTTTTTCTCCTCATGCTTGCCAAAGTTGGATTTGATAAATCACTCAAATCTGCAGAATATGGACTTGAAGGTCCTATGCCAGAGGCTCTTGTTGTAGATGGCATCTGCAGTCCTCTTGTTGCTGCTCTTACATTACTTGATGGTGACGCTTGTTGACCACTTGCTTGAGTTTGAACTGGTACAACAGTTGGAACATTTGTTGGTACAGAAATTTCATTTTCTTCTTGTGGAATATTGATTGTTACATTAATTGTGCTCTCTCTACTTCCATCCCATGCTTCATCTTCAACAAATTGAACATCTCTACTGATTATAACCTTCTTATTTTTTGGATTGAAAATTTTATATGCTTTGGATTCATCACTATAACCAACAAAAATACATTTCTCTCCTTTATTATCAAGTTTTCTTCTCAGCTCATCAGGTACGTGTGCATATGAAACACATCCAAAAACTCTCATGTGAGATATACTGTGTTTTTTGCTAGTCCATGCTTCTTCAAGAATAATGTTCATGACACTTTTTGTTGGGCATCTGTTCATTAAGTATGTTGCACAAGGTATAGCTTTAGCCCAGAACTCATTTGTTAAATGCTTGGCTTTCAGCATACTCCTAGCCATCTCCATTATGGTTCTATTTTTTCTCTCAGTTACCCCGTTCTATTGAGGTGTGTATCTGGTTGTGAATTGCTTGTGTATACCATGCTCTCTACAAAAATTTAAAAATTCTTTTGAAACATATTCACCTCCTCTATCTATTCTCATCACTTTGATAAAATGACCACTCTGTTTTTCAGCAAGAGACTTGAACTGACGAAAAAAATCAAACACTTCATTTTTGTGCTTCAAGAAATAAACCCATGTCTTCCTTGAATAATCATTATGAAAGTCAGAAAATAAATACTACCACCTATTGAAGGTGTCTGCATTGGACCACACAAATCTAAGTGAACAATTTATAATGGGGCTTTTTCTCTTGTTGACTTCCCTACTGGGAAAGACTCTCTATGTTGCTTTCCTAGTATACACCCTTCACAAACTCTCTTAGGTTTTTCAATTAATTTTATTCCCTTTACCATACCCTTCCTATGAAGCAAATTCAGACCACCAAAATTCAAATGACCAAATCTTAAATGCCATAGCCAATTTTCATCTTTTACTTCTACCTAAAAGACAGTCTGAATAACAGTTGATACCTCTTGTGCTTGTGCATTATTTGTGCTCAAATCCGCCAGAATTCTTAAAGGAAACATTCTATTGTTTGTCATCTTGATTTTAGCTATCAACTAGCTACTTGGGTATTTGTCTAAAATAGTGCACAGTCTATTTTTAAAAGTTACTCTATAACCCTTTTGAACTAGTTTCCTACACTCATCAAATTGTGTATCAGACCAGGCATGAAATAAATCATGCCCCGAGTTGGCATTTAAAAATGTGGGTGGATAAAATATCTCAAAGCCTGAAAAACATGAGTGATTTTTAATTGGTGCACGTCTACAAGGAGGTGAATAAATCAACAGATCTTTTTTCGAAGTTTGGAATTGATCAGTCCATGGATTGGGTGTTCTTAGATAACTTGCACACCTGGTCAGGTCTCGTGGAGTTTGTAAGTGTTGATTTGAGATAATTCCTAGCTTGAGGTGCGACTTGTACCTAAAGATCAAGTTAAATGCAATGGAAAAGGTTTTACTTGTGGGCTTTTCTCCACTTGAATTTTGCAACCGTCATATTCTATCATTTGTAGGTCACAAGCTGGTCATTGTTCTTCAATTTGTCTCCTTGAAAGCAATCAATGCCTAGCAACTTTGTCCTAGCAATGTACTTTTATTTTCAAAGGTTTTGGCTTGTTTGGTAGGTGAGGTTGGCTCGACTAAATTTTCTGACAGATGTATATCATCGTCTGAATCCTTTCACCTCTCAAGGAGGATGATTGTGTCAAGGGGTGTTTGTAGGCTCTAAGAAAGCAAAGTTTCTAATTTGAATTGGTGCCTATAAATGTGTGGGAGGGGTGCCAAAGTAGGCAAGTTATTTCAAATGGAAGTTCTGGCGATTTTTAGGTGTTATAGGCTCCCAGCCGAGTGTGGGCGAATGGCTGAGGCTGCACTTGAGATGTATGAATCACAAATTAGAAGACTTTTCCACACTAAGGATGGTGAGATCATTGTTGCCATTAAGAAAGTATTGGGGGAATGCAGGCTATGCGGTGCCCACATACATGATGGTGACTTACTGGGACTCATCCTCACAAATGTAGCCCACTTGACCAAGGGTAAGAGCGATGCTTTGGTGGTGGTAGCTCGTAGGTTGAAAGATCGATATGCTAAAACAACCCATATAATGATCAATTCCTTGGAAGTATGGCCGAAAATAGGTATTGTTTGTGACATAGTGGATGCGGAGAAGGTGCATAACAACAACAAAGTTGCAACAATGGTTGAAAGTTTCAGAGAGGCACTGGAAGCAAAAAATCTACAAATCTTCCTTGACTTTATGATTGCCAATAAAGGAATCTTGCATGATTTCTAGATAACAAGGTTGATTGAGTTAGGCACAAGCCTGATAGGCATGTTGGGCATGTAAACTTGATAGCCTTGTAAATTTCTTTGTTTGCAATGAATGAAAAGAGTGCTACCCTCACCTGTAGCAGTTTTCCTTAAAAAAAAATTATTCATAGATATGAATTAAATACACTATTTATATGGTCATTGATTGATTACATTATAAAAATGTAATAAAATGTTAACTTATATTATTTAAAAAAAATGCATTACTCAAACACTAGTTTTAATATTACATGAAAGAGATTCACCTTTGATTTTGGATTTTAAATTTAAGATATAAAAGGAAATAACATATTTTATTTTGGAAAATATTTGAATTAAAATAAAATTAACTTAAAATTAAAATTCTAACTAAATTTAAACTAAATCTTAGTTAAAAAAAATCTTCACTCAATCATTATGTTATCCTTAAGTCATATGACCATGTGTATGAGATTTGATCATTCTTTGAATCAAGAGATCAATCAATAATTAGATTCCACATAGTAAATCATCATTTCAAGCCAACATAGAAAAATACGAATAAGAGTATAACAACTGTGATGTAGGAAAAGGGGATTTAGGGTCTAAATCACACCTTCTTTACCACAATGGAAGACATAATATTGATCTCAAATACCCACTTGTCTTCTAACATCAATGGAAGAGTTAGAATGGTGGATCAAGGTTTTATTTCTTTGTTTGGGGATGATTTGATATTGATTAATTGACTATTAATCAAGACTCAATTTGATAATGTAAATATGAACCTAAGTTAACTATGAAAATGTAACAAACTATTATGATTTTAGGGAAGTATATAACTAAAAGCCAAAAATAGAGTTCAAAAGAGCAAGGTGTAGACATAGAGAAACCTATCATATAAATTTGAGCTTGATATGGCTAGATAGAGTGGTTGGCATCCTAGACCTAGAAGTGTAGGCACTGAAAATAAAAAATTAAGATCTTAGATGGTCTCTATCTATAGGCTCTTCTCCTCTAGGCTTAGTGTCAAAACTTCACGTGTCTCTGATAAATTCCACTTTCCCTAATTTGTTGATTTATAAGACTTGAATGCTTGATTGAGAAATTAGTTCTGCAATCCTCTCCTAGATTCATTTCAGATTTGTAACCTTCACACAAGGAAGAGGGGAAAGGGTTGTGTCATATAGGGGCTTTCCTAAGTCAAACCTCATTTTGGTATTTCTACCTCCAAAACAACTATGATGATGCAAAAGAGAGCTTACCCTCGATCGAGAAAAGATTAAATTATAAACAAGTGACAAATTGACAATTGCTACAACTTACCACTCAGATCTACATTCCTTAATAGACTAAAGTCACTATACTCATCAACTTCAAGGAGAATTAGAAGATTATTTTTTAGTCCTACAAGTATTAGTGCTTACAAAACAAATGGAAATAAAAAATGAATGAAATCACATAATAACTTGATGTGTTGCTAACATGATGCTTGATTGAAATAATGCTACAATAATTTTGCTAAATCTTGTCTTGTTTTCTTTTAGGATGCTCTATTATGATCTCAATTTCCTTAGGATTGTTCTACAATTTCTTAGGATCTCAAATGATGAAAAAGAGTTATATTTATATGCAATTATTTAATTTCCTACAAATTGATTATTGACAACTAAAAAATGATTTTGAATTTCTAAATGTTATAATTCCAACACTAAGATATTTGAATAAGGGCCAAAATGGGGGCTCTAGTGCTCTAGTCTAGACCTATTTTGGGGATTTTAGTATCGGTAAATAAGTATTAAATTACTTCCCAATTCAATTTTTTTTTTTTTGAATATTATCATAAAATGGGAAAATTAAAAGCACAATTAGGTCCAAGCACATAAATAGGGAGCTAAACCTAGTGTGAAATTGTTAAGGGTGACAATTTATGATGATATGCTTAGCTCCCACTTTAGTGAAAGTAAGAACTCAAACTCATTCTTGTGATCTAAAGTATGTTTTACACACTCGAATACTAAGAGAGGGGTGGGGTGAAATAGTATCTATGAAATTTTAAACCCTTCAGTTCTTAAACCCTTCAATAATGCTCAAATTTAAACTTTTAACAAGATCAAAAACTTATAAATAGATCAACAATACCTAATGAAATTAGTAACAATGAATGATAAGGCAATAAACACACATGCACAAGATGACATCATATTTATGTGGAAAAACCAAGAAGGGAAAACCACGGTGAGAGTTAAATCACAATATATGAAGCTCACTCCTTACAAATATTACAAATTATTTTAAGGTTTACTACCTCAAGACTTGCAGGCTAAGACACACAACCTTAGGGAAAGATACAAAAGTACTTGCAAGATGAATCACACAACTTTAGGGTAAGATACAATGACCTAATGAGACTCACTATCTCATACTAGGATACAAGAAGGTTTAGTATAGCATCTATCAACAATACACTCTATTGACCGAGGTGTTGAAGTACATCTGATCTATCTTCCACACACTTTCTCACTACTTCTACATTATTATCAATTTATTCCACACTCTCACACATTGCAATTGATTTGTTCTTCAATTTGTATCCCCCACACCATCACAAAACATTAATTAGGTTGGCCAAAATAAGGAATAAGAAATAATTTCAACAAATCGACCATAAAACATAAATGTGGTGAAGGCAATCCTATCTAGGAGATAGAGAGGGCAAAAAAGACTTATTAAATCTTCCAATGTGATCCCAAACATCACAAACATTGGCACACAACATCCCAAGTTCTCAACAAGGAAGCACATAGAAGAAACATGTAGTACATTACCAATCACCCAAAAACATAACCTCCAATTAGTCAACACCCAAATACATCTTAACACAACCATAATTGTTGGTTTAGGCCCCCAAGCACATAGTGCAAGCAAGAAAACAAGCCCTATCGGTCAGACATCCGTAAGTTTCTAGAAAAATAGCTCAAAACAATATGTGTCCCCAAAGAGATTAAACATTAATGTGTGGACCATAGAGATACATTCCAATAACATCCAACAACACTTCCAGATACTTCTTTCACACTATCATGCCATAAAAAACCATCACAAACCAAACAAAAACAAAATAATTCATTCTAGAAACCTAGAAGACACAAAAATGAGATAAAACATTCACAAATAAACTTGCAATAAACATCATTAATTGAAAGATAAACTGAGACACTCCATAAACATTAAGAGAACACTCGCCAAGCCGTAGGAGAAAAAACAATAACATAGAGAAATACAAAGCATTTTTCAGACTAGTCCAAATAGGCAATCAAACTGCCAACCCACAACAATTATCAGAAACCTCCTCAGCAATACAGGTGACCTAAAAATATAGGAATTCAACATGTAGATAGCATAAACAATGAATCCCAAACCATAACACCACATCTTCAAAAGTGGAGGAACGCAGAGCATTCTCCCAAACATTCTTCAAACGAACTTCCTACAACAGAAACCTTCACAAACATCCAGAGACTAGAACATCCTTGTAGCAACACATATTTCCTTAGAAACAACAAGAAAGAGCATACAACATACTAGAGACCATTAAAAATATCTCATCAACATCAAAATTATTTCTAATCCTCATCTTAATACTTCTAATTCTCATCTTAATGCTTCTAATCCTTATCTTAATATATCATCACGCTACCATCTTTGCTAACAACAAGCATCCTCAATACTACTTCAATTGATATCAAACAAGGCATGACATCCAACCATGAACATCAACAACATCAATGACAAGCACCTTAACATATTTCCAACAATTTCATCAATATGGGTATCAATGAAAGCCCAAATTGAGTGTTCCAAAATTGAGTGTTGACATCAATGATAACCACATCAATGGCAACCAAAGGAAACAAATATGCAATAATATATCCCTTTGGCATTGATGGAAACACTCATTCTTCTCCTTTTAAATCAAGAAGAAAGGACCAAGTTCTTCATTTGAAACTATATTAACAGAAAAGTATCCCTTTTTCCTTAATTTGGGAAATAATTAATAATAAATGAACCTAATGTTGCCTTGATTTAGTGTTGTAATGTGTTTTACAGATTCACATTAAGTTTAGGGACCTTTTTAAATAAAAGGACTTAATTGTGCCTTATTTATGGTGTTGTAAAGTGTATCTTTACATTTTCACACTAATCTAGGGCTTTATTAATTAATTGAGGTTAATTGGCCTTAATTGGCCCCTTTAGTTCAAATCCAAGCCTAATTAATTGTAAATTCTGAGAGATAAAACCTGAAATTCATAAATGATATTACACAACACTTAATTTTAGGTGTGTGTCCTAGGTTAGTGACCTAGGACCCATTTGTCACCTGGCGAATTGGTCCTCACTAGGACCTAGGATCCTATTTTTAAATAACATTTCATATTGTCCAAAGTGTGTCCTAGGTGAGTGACCTAGGACCCATTTTCCACATGGTGAATGGTTCCTCACTCAGACCTAGGACCCCCTTTCAATATGTTTTTGGCAGTATTTTAATGATTTCAAATCCTAGATTTGATGTGAGCTTGTGTTATTTGAATCTCAAGAATTAATAATAAGATAAGTATAAATACATTGTTATTTAACATAGTTTCATCTAAGATTTCAAGTATTCAAGTCCTAATAGAAAATTTATGAGAGAAAGAGTTCACAAGAGCATTTCTAAGGCATTAAAACGTAGATTATTGAAGAATATTGCAGCAATCAAGATCCATTTCATCATGTCAAAGACATAATGATACATGCATGTTGTTGAGATAATGTTTTGATGTAGCATTCAAGATCTAATCATGTGTTCAAAGACAATATTTCTAATCAAAGTTCATGATCAAGATCTATATTCATTGAGGCCACTTCATGCTAGTTTGTAGATCTACAATCCAAGGTTTCAAATAAGGTGTAGTGAGTTGTGACATTGAATTTGTTGTTCATTCATCATTCCTTTATGAATTGTTTCATTTCAAGGTTTAATTACCAAAATGGGGTTTGACCAAGGCAAACCCCTATTCCTTAACAATCAACATTTTTCTCGCTTTTTATGTGTGATTGCAAGTTTTAGGCTGAAGATCATTTGGAAAGAAAAATTGCAAAAGTTGTTAAAGTTGCTAAGAAAGTTTTCAAATCGCATAAACTAAGCTACAAGTTTTATTTCCAACTTTTTGACAGTCTTTGACTAAATTTGGAAGTGTAGATTGAGAGGAATAAAACATAAAAACTATTTTTTGGAGCCCTAGCCAAGACCCATTCGCCATAGGGCGAATGAGTCCTTAGTAAGGTTTGAAAAAGTACTTTTTGCAACAGGTAACAACATTTCACGCTCTCAAAACCTACCTTTTGATTGCTATATCAGTTAGATTTAATTTTTGTTACTCATTTATACATTATACTACACATATTGAATGAAATAGAGATAAATTAGGTGCATAAACTTGTTCCATTTTGGTTCACCTATTTTCCTTTATTTCATTATGGTGAACCTAACCTTTAATCATTTCATTTTTCTATTTTTGGAGTCATTTTCATCCTAGATTAGATCTTGTATTCATTTGCATACATTTGCATTGAATTAGGTCTCATTTAGGGTGTCTAATTTGCATTCAACTTTGCATTGCATCTAGGATTTTAGGATTACATTGTTTGCATTCTTTAAATCTGAAAAATACAAAAAAATCAATAATCATGCATATCATTTAGATCATATTAACTTACATTTGAAAATTGAAACAAAATTGCATATCAAGCTAAGTCTTTTAGGTCATCATTTTGTCACATTTTGCATTTAAAATTTTACATTGTATTCTACAAAAAATCAAATTGAAACTTGTTGCAACCCGCCTAAATCTGAAAACCATTGGAAAACACCTAAAAATCTATAAAAATCAGTTTCAAAATCCTCATCTAGGACCCATTCGCCATCGGGTGAATGAGTCCTTGATCAAGCCATAATCTACATTTCTGAAAATTAAAATCTTCATTTATGTGCTTTTATTTGCTACTTTTAGATTTCCGTTACAGTTTGTTGAGTTTTTGTTTCATTAATTTCATCGTATCTAGCTTAATTTGGTTCATTTAGTGCATTGTGTGATTTCAAAATTGCATTAACAAGATTTCATTTTTAGATTGTTACATAGTGTAAAAATAAAATTACCTTGTTTAGAATCTAAAAATTGCATTTACATATTGCATTCTAGGTCATTGCATTGCATTTTAAGCCTCTTTCCATTTTGGTTTTGTACACTAAGTTTTTGAAACTTGTATGAGCTTTACAACTTGGTGTCCTATTAGCAATACTATTGTGAGATGTATTTTGAGACCCATGTCATCCCATAATACACCATTCACTATGGATCTTGAGTTTTATAACTCTCTTTCTAATAGTGTTGATAATAAACCCCATATGGATCATAGCATACATACTTCATTTCCCATGACTTCACTTCCTATAACTAATATGCATGATTTTGTTGATGTCCCACAAGAGAAGATAAGGTTTCTAGATGAAGAACTAAAAACTTTACAAAACTTTGTGAGAGATGAATCTATTGTCGTCCACGTTGTTCCCCTTATAGGAAACTTATGAAAGCTACTTAAATATGAACAAGGAATAGAATTTATGTGTAGCTTGGCTTATATCACCAACAAAAAATTTCCTCCTCCTCAACCTGCTTCCAATACATTACCTATGAATAAACGAAAAGAAGCCACACCTCCGAACACTCTACTACCCCTAACACATCCTTTTCTAAAAAAGGAAAGGGTTTTCTATTAGAATAAGAAAGTGATGACAACATAGTAATCAAACCAAAGAAGAAGAAGTCACAAGTGAATTAACATAAAAAGAGAAAGTTACAATAGTTGTATGAACCTCCTAAATCTCTTTATAACTCATTACAACTATCCAAAATCGGGACATTCTTCTATACTCTTTTATGTTGGTAATTGATTGAATTACCACCTAAAAGTGTAAACTTGACCAAAAGACAAACTAATAAGAATGAACCATATTGTTCTTATCATATATTCTTTGGTCATCACACCAACAATCGTCATCCTTTAAAAAGAGTATTGAAGAATTTTGTACCCTCTAAGAATCAAACTTAATTAAAAAAGCATGCATCTCACTCCTTTCCATGTAATAGTTATGGGTTCATAGCATCCTCACTATTACATATTTTACATTCAATGCAAATCATTCTCTTTATTGCAAGGAGCTCATTCTCATCACTTATCTCGACTCATCCTTGTCCTGCACTTAGTGGGGGAAAGGGGTTAGTTAGCCTTGTCCTAGTTTTGGAATTTGTTGTTGTCCCTTTGGCTAGTTGTCCACCTTCTGCATATACTGATCAAGATTGGGATGAGGATGACCTGCTATATGTTGACTTGCATGTGCCTTACTAGTATTTTGCATTATTTATTTTTCATGTTTCTTTATGTGATTGTATGTGCATAATGTGATCCCTCCTACTATTTTGTTTGATTTATCTCTCTTTTTGTGCATTCCTCTATATGTATCTACATTCTTCTATATGTCATAAACATTTTATCCTTTTTCGCTTGTCTTGTGTTTTCCTTTTGGGGATGACACAAAGCATCGAGACATTTAGATCTCTTCCATGTTGACCCGAAAGGATTTTTCTTTGTTTTTTCTCTTTATGTGTCATTCTTCCAATTGTATGAGTATTTGGGGAATGATGACATTTTCAAGCTCTATAACAACATTGTAGCAAAGATATACTAACCCCAAATCCATAGATCCCTTATGTATTTTTGGGGGCAACCCCTCCCTCCTTTTTCATGATGTAGCTTTATTTCAGAAACATATGACTTGGCGTAGGGTTTTCCAAGGAAAACCCGCATGTCTTAGGAGTAAACATTGGCTACTTTAAAGCAATTTCTCACAACAACGATGTTAGCAATTGCTTTAAAGTGGGGGTATACATTGATAATATCTTTTGACATTTTTCCATGTTTTATGGTACGATTTTCTTTTTTCTTGTGATGTGTCCTTTTATTGGTGGTGTCATTGGGCTTGATGCCCTCCAAGAGTGTGATATTTCTTAGTGTATGACTTTCCTCTCGGTGGTGATGCGACACACTTCATTCCCTAAGTTGTGAATCTTTTACTCTTGACTTGTCCTCTCTTGGAGACATTAGGCATGATGATCCCTGAGAAGAAGATCTTACACGAATGAAGCAAGATCCCCTTGAACAAAAACTTATATATAATTTTCATAAGTGTTTGGTATAATACAACTTGCTCACCTTGTGAAGCTTGAAACCCTAATTCAAGGCTACCTAGCATAACACACCTTGCTTGCCTATGGAGCATTGCCTAACATTGTGGTGCCTTATTGAAGTTGTCAGGAGGATATATTTGATATGGTATGGGAGCCTAATATGATTCTCTCATTTGCCACCCCCTTTGTTTTGTTGCACCTTGTGGTGCCTTATTGAAGTTATTAGAGGGATAGATTTGGTATGGTTAGTATGATGAGAGCTGACACACAGGCATGACTTTCTCGCTAAGCCACTTTATTGGAAGACTCACCTAGTGGATAGCCTAGAGCTCCGCTACCTCGAAGTGAGTGCAAATCGATAGTCTAGATGTGTTCCACATCGTATTGGACAATATAGGTTTGATCTTCTTGGTCTTTGATGTTGTTGTAGACACTAAAAAAATGTCTTGAATGATATTATGCACTCAAATAAGATATACTAACACCAATTCATCCTCAAACCCATCCTCTTTTCACTTAATTGATTCAATTAGCCTAGCTATTTAATTAATTATGTCATTTGCATCTATTAGCCTAATTAATTTAATCGGGTTAATTCACCCCCTTCCATGCTAACATTTCATTTTATTAAATTGAATAAATCTAATTATTTAATTTAAGTCCCTAAGTCTTCTTATTTAATTAAATAACTCTAAGTTATTTAATTAAATATCATTTCACTTTCCCCCTTTTCATTAAATCATTTATTTAATGAATATCATCTAATTCCCCTAATTTACATAATTAAAACTTTGTTTTAATTGTCAATTACTAATTAATCTAATTCCCCCACTTGCAGGGAATATTCCTCCTTTGCACATTCCTCCAAAAGGAATATTCACAAGGAATATTCCTTCCCCCTTTTGCACAATAAAAAATTATTTTAATTTGCTAAATATCTATTTCCCTCACCCATGCGAATATTCCAAAGAATGTTCTCTTTCTTCACTCATTTGAAAAAGGGGAATATTCCTTTTCTATAAGAAACTTACTTGACTTCTTGTGCAAGTTAACTTACTTGACTTCTTGTGCAAGCTAAAAGTGTGTTTGTTTGAGCAAAGGTGAACCCTTGATTAAATCTCATCATTGATTCTCATCCCTTGATGAGAATCCATGATCCATGCCTCCAACTTCCTCCATCGTTGAACATTGATTAACTTTTTTTTATCTCAACCCTTCATTTCTCATTTGTCCTC
Organism: Sequoiadendron giganteum; assembly: GCA_007115665.2. Taxonomy (NCBI): domain Eukaryota; kingdom Viridiplantae; phylum Streptophyta; class Pinopsida; order Cupressales; family Cupressaceae; genus Sequoiadendron; species Sequoiadendron giganteum. Next base: position 384,941,061 of record CM021102.1, read on the forward strand.
CTATAAATATGTCACTATTTGGAGACAAATGGATCCATCTTTTAACATCATACTTATGTTGTTAAAATCCCTCTCACTTGCACTCACATTTAGCATAATTTTATCTTATTTTAATTTCATCATATTAGCTTAGTTTCCATTAATGGCTTCCATGGTAACATAGATGCATTCATGTAACTTATTTGGTAATTAGGGTTTCAATATTTTTAGCTTAAAATCCATTTAGATTAGCTTTTCACTCACACATCATTATCAATCATCTTAGCATAGATCATGATTAAATAGCTTGCATCATGTTCATTTAGCTTAAAATCATGTCTCATCACACATCTATCAACGGTTTTGTCAATTCTCTTCAATAAAATCGATTAGAACATGCTCATTTATCCACGAGATTGGGAAAGGGTCATCGTTCCACATCAACGTGACACTACTCCCCTAATAAGATAAGTTTCGATGGATTAGAATAGGTATTTCTAAAGCTTTCATAGTTTAATCTGTTAAGTTTTAATGGATTCCTAGTTTAGTGTTTATTTGAATGATCTCTATTGGGATTGAAATTTAGTGGCACGATTATGCTTCATATCCTCATGGATCAAGTGTAGTCAGTCCATACTAATCTATTGGTCACAGTTTTATGATTCTGTATCTTTTTCATTTTTGCATACATAAGTGTCTTGAATTTCTACTTTAGTGTGAGTTTGACATGGGTTCATACTCTCACTAAAGTGGGGACAAAATGTATTAATGGAAAAGTATCCATTTTTCCTTAATTTGGAAAATGATTAATAATAAATGAACCTAATGTTGCATTGATTTAGTGTTGTAATGTGTTTTACACATTCACATTAAGTTTAGGGCTGTTTTAACTAAAAGGAGTTATATGTGCCTTATTTATGGTGTTGTAAAGTGTATTTTTACACTTTGATGCATTACAAAGGATAAAAACTCAACTTATTGGAGATATATTTCACAACAATGGGTTTCACTCATCTCACCCTTCTAGGCAATCATCCTTCTAGACAACTTTCATTCACTTGGCACTTCTAGTTCTCAATCTCACAGACCCAAACAAGGCTATGAACACTCTTTCATCACTTCAGAGACTCTAACTCACTCAACCAACTCCTTTCAAGGACCTTCACGCATTCATTTTTGGTCACTTCTTTCAAACTGCCTTCAAAGTGCAACAACGACACTTTTCAACCACAAACCCCAAGCTTGTTTTTCAAGAAAAAAACAACTAACTCAAAATTTGAGACAACTTTAATAGGGTAAATGAAACATGACCAAACTCACCATACACCCCAAGAACTCAGACTTCCTACCCTGATTACACTTCCTTCACAAACTGACCCCTAACTCTTGTAGGTCTCCTAAATGGGTTGTCAGAACTTTTCTCCCAAAATATGCACTATAACCTAAATCTATTTACACATTTGAATGCCATTTTTTATTTTTAAAACATACTCTGAAATGGGTATTAATTCTTTTGTAACATAAGCTTCAAAATCTGTTGTCTCAGTCCAAAACTAGGCCTAATTAGGCCTTGGTGCAAATAGGGCTTATTGGTTATGCTATCTCCTAATCTAAATTAACTCAACCATTTCTTGGGACACATTTATTTGAGTATTTACATACTAATTAAACCACCAAAAGCCCTTCTTCATAAGTTCTTTATCAAACCCTAGGTCCTATATCTCTTAACTTTTCCTAAAACTCTATTTTCAGACTGTTACACAAATTTTCAGTCCAAAACTTCAACAATATTACACCTTAATCTTAATATTTTGGTCTAAAACCTTAAGGATATGAAAATAGATGTTATAAGGATTCTTTCCACCAGAAACTAGAGTCTTTCAATGGTTAAATTTAGAGAAACACAAAATTATATGCCACTATTTACCCTAAATTAGGGTTGACATTTTTTCTGAAAAATCCCAATATCTTACTCTAAATTGCACCAAACTGCATGAGAAAAACTCTAGGGGGAAGGTGATTGAATAAAATACTACTTACAACCAGTTAGACATGAATTTATGCCCGTACAGGGCCATACAAAGCAACAAAACAATGAAATTTCGAAGACAATGTAAGAAAATAAAGCTTATCATTATTCAAATTCAAAGATTCAATCACCCACCCACTTCCAGAATGTATAAGGCGTTTTAAATGCATTTCAAACACGTCCCTTTAGTTTCCAACTGCCTCAAAGTGAAACTAAACCCATATGACTCTTCATCTTCCCTATGTTGCATTTTTGCAACTTTACAATTTTGCATATTTTTGGACAACTTTTACACCTTCACAAAATTTGACATAAAAAACCCAAATGACCATCCTAATGACTCTAACATATGAAAAATGACCTTTATGACCTTATTACAAGGGGTAGATAACAAAATTGAAGCAAAATCTAAAAGTTGCATTATGGAGACATGAGTAGACATGGTGCTCCTGCACCACACTTTCACACTAATCTAGGGCTTTATTAATTAATCGAGGTTAATTCACGCCTTTAATTCAAATCCAAGCCTAATTAATTATAAATTATGAGAGATAAAACCTGACATTCATAAATGGTATTACACAACACTTAATTTGAGAAGGCGTGTGTCCTAGGTTAGTGACCTAGGACCCATTTTCCACTTGGCAAATGGATCCTCACTAGCTCCTAGGACCCTATTTTCACATAACATTTCAAATTGTTCGAAATGTGTCCTAGGTGAGTGACCTAGGACCCATTCGCCACATGGCGAATGGGTCCTCACTTAGACCTAAGACCCCCCCTTGGGATATGTTTTTGACAGTATTTTAATGATTTCAAATCCTAGATTTGATGTCAGCTTTTGTTATTTGAATTTTGGGAATTAATAATAAGATAAGTATAAATACAAGGTTATTTCACATAGTTTCATCTAAGCTTTCAATTATTCAAGTCCTAATAGAAAATTTATGAGATCAAGAGTTCACAAGAGAATTTCTAAGGCATTCAAAGGAAGATTATTGAAGAATATTGTAGTAATCAAGATCCATTTCATCATGTCAAAGACATAATGCATCATGCATGTTGTTGAGCTAATGTGTTGATGTAGCATTCAAGACCTAATCAAGTGCTCAAAGGAGTTTTTTCTAATCAACTTTCATGATCAAGATCTACATTCATTGAGGCCACTTCATGCTAGTTTACAGATCTACAATCCAAGGTTTCACATAAGATTTGGTGATTTGTGATAATGCATTTGTTCTTCATTCATCATTCCTTTACGCATTGTTTCATTCAAAGGTTTAATTACAAAAATGGGGTTTGACCAAGGCAAACCCCTATTCCTTAACAATGGACATTTTTTCTCTCCTTTGATGTGTGATTGTAGTTTGTAGGTTAAAGAACATTTGGAAAGAAAAATTTCAAAAGTTGTCAAAGTTGCTAAGAAAGTTATCAAATCATGGAAACCGAGGTACAAGTTTTATTTTTGACTTTTTGATAGTCTCCGACTAGAATTTGGAAGTGTAGATTGAGAGGAACAAAACCCAGGAACTAATTTTTCGGAGCCCTTGCCAGGACCCATTTTCCATAGGGTGAATGAGTCCTTAGTAAGATTTGAAAAAGCACTTTTTGCAATAGGTACACAACATTTGACCCTCTCAAAACTTTCCTTTCGACTTCTATATTAGTTATATTTAATTTTTGAACTACTCATTTATACATTATAGTACACATATTGAATGAAATAGAGATAAATTAGGTGCATCAACTTGTTCCATTTTGGTTCACCTATTTTCCTTTATTTCAAAAACAACAAGACATTCCCCCCCAATATATGCACATGCTCAATAATTGCACATATTCTTCAAGATTCTCCTATCACTAACAATCAACTAACTACCTACTCCCCATGAGAGGCAGGTCATGCCTTTCAATTGGAGTGTTCCTTTGAATGGGCCCCTTAGTATCTTGAAGGGTTTTTTATCAAAAGGAACCCCCTTTGAAAAAATCTCCTTCAATTGAATCTCTTGGGATGCTCTGCAATGTGTGTGTCTATTTTGGATTCCTCGCCTAACATGTTTTATTTGCGACTTAACATGTTGCTTTGCAAGATTGAGAACCTATAAAGCTTTTCTGCATAAAGCATGCCTAGAGAGACCAAGCATCTCACCAAGCTTGCCTTATAGGACCGAGAACCTATAAGGATCTTCCACATCAAACTTTGCAAGATTGAGAACCTATAAAGACCTTTCATGCAAAGCCCTGCAAGACTGAGAACCTGTAAATCTCATGTCAAACTTTGTAGGACCGAGAACCTGTGGAGCCATCTCTCTCTCTTTCACATGAAGGTTGCCTTACAAGATCAAGAACCTGTGGAGCTGCCTCCTTCACGTTCAGGTGCTCCAAATTGAAGGTTTTCTTCCTCTATGGTTAAGGTATATCCTCTTCAATCACTTTCTACTTTATCTCACATCTACATTGACGCATATGCTTGCTAAAGTGGGGGAAAAATGTAATGGCATGAATTTGCACCCAAGGAAAATTCCTCACTTATTTACCCCTACCTTAGAAAATATAAACCCAATGATGCAAATTTCACCATTGCCACCTTATTCCTTCCACTTGGCCTTATCTTTTTGTGTCGATGGAGGAATCTTTTTAGGGATGCACGTGCCCACACAAACATCCACATGTGGTGCTACTATCCTAGTAGGATTCCTGCCCCTAGGATCTATAGAACCATTATGTTTTTGATTGGCTACGAAAGGTAATACCTCTACCTCACTTGACCGATGAAAATCAACCTCTTGCATCCATTTTACCAATTCAAACTCAAGTCATTCCTTTTTCTTCATTCCTTCATGTAATCTCACACATTCTAACACTTCACTCTCGCATTCTCTCATTTTTCACACTTGATTCTTGCTTCTACACCATTCTTCTTATTTCAATCTCCTCACTTGGATCCAACATCCTACTCTTGTTGCAACACCATTTCCATTGCAATATTATCAAGCTTCATCTTCTCTATGTGGTGGTGTCACTATATTCCTTTTTCTATTAGCCTTGAGTTCTCATAGTTGGGAAGGTAACTTTGTATCTTTCTATTTGATTTGCATCATCATGCTTTTAGAGTAGCATTCAATGTTTTTGTGCTCTCTACTTGGTTGTACCACTTCCTTTCTACGTTCTTTATCGATTTCTATATCTTGTGGCATTTTGGTTTTCCATGGAGGTAGAACACCAAAAGGTTTCACCGAGGCCAACCTCAAATACAACCCAACATTTTTCTTGTTTCTATGTGTGTAGGCACAAGTTCGTTTGAGTGGAGCTAATCAAAGAATCGAGTTGTGGGAAGCATGATATCTTTTCCTAATTTTTCCTCTTCATATCTAGAATATTTCATTTCAAGTATTATTTTTGTTGTACTTGTCTTTTTTGTATTTTCATGCTTTATGTTAAACTACAAAACATCAATAGTCAGATATTTTTTAGGATCTTAGTTTTTTCTGTATGTTTTCTACACCTATGTTCATACATGATGTCAACACGCTATGCTGGAGTTCGAGTTCCACATTTTTTGTCCTCAGATAGTGAGTCGTTTGGGCAGCAAAATGAAACCTCTATGGTTGTCTCATCTGACTCTGCAAACACCTGTCTTTAGTAGAAGGAAAGAGATGCATTTTTTTCCCTTATTTTTTAGCCTCAGTCTTCCTTCTTTCCAAACCTATCTAGTCAGCATGAGGTAGTTTAGGTAGTCCATTCCTTGGGGTTCTAAGGGTGATGTATTCCCCTACTCTACAATATGCACAACAATCTCACCAACATAAGTATCAATGACAACCCAAACTAAGTGTTGACATCAATGAAAACCACATCATTGACAACCAAAGGAAATATATGTGCAGGAAAGTAAGTATAATCCAAGAAGGATTCAACTATCCAAACATTAAAGATATAGGAAACCATTGAATATAAAGGAAAAGCTAGCCCCAAGGCTCAAGATCCTATGACACAAAAATGTAAAGACAAATGAACACCCACACATGCAATGTAATGTAGTATGAAAAACACAAAGCATACATGATGAAGATACAAAATTGGCATAATGAAAAAAATTAATGTAAAAACTATACAATGCAAACACAATACAAATATAATGTAAATACAATGCAAACACAATGTAAAAAAAATGCAAACATAATGTAAATATGCAAAGGGGATATTAAAATCATACACTAGAAAGCTCCCCATAAATCACAAGATAACAAAGTTTGATATTTTCTAGGTGTCCCATGAATTAAAAGCATCACATGCTAGTGAAATTCTAATTTGACTAGGTGAGGTTGATAAGAAACAACATAGGCTAGTGAAGTTTGATATTCAATAGGTGATTTTTTTCCATTGTAGCAAATGAAAGCACACAAGGGCTAGTGAAGTTTGATATTCACTAGGTGATTTTTTGCCATTGTAGCAATAAAAACACACAAGGGCTAGTGAAGTTTGATATTCACTAGGTGAGTTCTCATGTCAACCATGCCAATAATTATAGTCCCAATAATTTTGATAAGGCACTACAAAAATGATCAATTTGCAAAAAACACATCACAAAGTTCAATGTGTGTGAACAAAGTGAAGCACATAATAGAATGCATGCCCCACCTAAAATTACTTGCTAATGCCAATTGGGAGTAATCACCTTTAAGGTAGATTACAAAAATATATGCAACATGATAGACAATGAGAGCTTGTGGGGAAACCTTATATCAAATGATATGTTCCCAAAAAAGTTGAATCATGACAAGGGTTTTCCCAAAGAAAATTCCATAGAATTAACAAGACAAAAGTAGCACATAAGGGATGCATAGGTTTAGGGTCATTATAGATAAAAAAAAAATAGTATATAATATGATCATGCTAAAAACCAACATCATTCGCCAAATACTTGTGGAACTAAAAACATAATTGAGGAATGACACATGAAGACAATGTAAAAGGATTTAAAGTCAACATGGAAGAGGCCTAAATGTTCCAACAATTTTCATCATTCTCAAAAGGAAAAAAAAAAAGACATAAACACTCACAACATAAAGATGAATGGAGATACAAATAGATTAATGCCACAATAGATTTATTTTCTTTCTATCCTTGTGTCAACAAGAATAACAAGGGCCATCAAAAGAAAACTAACAAACATAAATACATGCATATCAAAACATCATGAGAGATCACATTATGTACAAGAAAATAGATAAAGACATACAAGAGCTACTACACATTCAAGTTGATCTAAATAAAATTAGTATCATTGTTAGTGAGCATGGATTATACTACTTCATGCTTTATCTTAAATGATGGAGAAATTTCATCAAAAAATTAGAGAATGGAATTTGAGATTGGATGTAGGGGGGTTGAGTCAAAAGTGGTTGTAGATTCAATATAGAATTGAAGATCATCAATGTAGAGGAATATTAAAGATCTAGACAAACATTGTTACAAGGAGGTAGACATGAATATTGGATAACTTTAGCATTCCATCTCTTGATTGAGTTCACACAATTATGTTTTCCAATCTATATTAGTACCTTAAATAGCTATAATAAGAATCATGTGTAGGCACTAAGTATACTAGATAAAACAATTTTTAATGCTACAGTCATGCATATTATATATTTATAGACAATATTTTCATAATATGGTTTTATGTTGGTTTAAAAACTAGTACATTTAATTTTCATATCAAAAATATTTAAATTTCTACACAAATATATAAGTAATTGATAATGGTGGATCATAAAGTAAGATTTGAATAATTTATTTTATCTATAGACTATGGGATATTGAAATCTCCATAAAGAGTATAACTATAAATCATTGTTGTTGAGCATAGATTGCATTACTTCGTTCTTTTATAATAAAGTATAGTGTGGCATAAACAAAAGTGTGAGTATCATATTCATTGATTAATATCCTTCTCTTAGAGTGGATTATATAAATTACAAGTGAAATGATCCATATTTAATTCCTAGCTCCTTATAGTTGTGTAATCTTCACCAAATAAAGCTTAAACCTTCAATTTGAAAAATAGTTGAAGATAGAAAACTAACTATATTAAAGAAGACCATGTTTACTCTTTGGATTTATATTTAGATTCATAAGTAAAATTTTCTAGGTTAGCTTCAAAAAACTCTACAGAAAACTTGTATAATCCAAATTTTATTGTGTTGTTGGCCACATATTGGGTACCTACTGGTTCTAGTGGTTATTAGGATGCCCTTGTCCTAAGAGAAATAACCTCAACCATTTTAAATAAGTGTTATTGTGATCCATATGACTTTTTAGCATGGTGGAAATTTGTATTCTACTACTCTTGGAATAAAATCATGAATATGAAGAAAATTTGAATGCAAAAAAGAGAATGGGAAACATAGGCAAGGCACATGATTGTTTGACAAATGCCTAATATTAACCAAGCTTGAAGAAAGGCATTGATAGTGGGTAAGTTTGAATTGGGCCTATTTATGCACATATTTAGTATAAAATACATTACATAATCCTCAAGGAAATAATAAGTATCCATAAAATTAATAAGTATGACAAAAATATATATGATAAATTCATTATATTATAGGTTCACCATTGGAGGATATTATGTACTTTTAGTTCAAATAACAATCAACAGGATATTTTGTAATGACATGCTCATAATCAAACTATGAGTGTTAGAATTCAATAATGATGTTTAAGCATGTGTAGTTTCAGTTGCTCTATTTTCATGTAACGTTATCATGTGGGGAAACTTATGCCTAGACTAAGTTATAGGAAAAAATAAAAATTCAATGGTAATTAAAATGTGTATTGTCATGGTGTTGTACTTGTTAGAATTATTAAAAGCCTAGGTTATTTATGAGATCCTTAATTTATTTCTAAATGAAGCCTTCTTTAGCTACCTTGAGTACGACCTAAGTATTATTTGTGGTTAAGACAAAGATACACCTATGATGTAAGACCTTTCAGGTCACTGCATTTCCTTTATGACCTATTGATGTTAGTGATTGAACCATATGATAATGGTCAAATATGTCATTGTGAATACACAATATCTAATTAATAAGTAGTCACCCTATTCTTTGTGTCAATAAAATGATCATTTAAGATATTTTGGGATGCCCATGTTGAATTATGAATAATAAAGGTGGTGAGGTTTAGTTGGAGATCTCAATGTCCTTGGATAGGGTTTTCTAAGTAGGTATTTTAAATGCATGTTTCGTGAGAGAGACCTTGTAAGGAGAACTATGTGACTTTGATCACATTTGAAAGTGGGTACATAAAAAATCCTTGGGTGAAGGATGCCCCTATGACTTAAATTCTATAGGGCGAGGGTTTAGGGGGGATAAATCCAAGGTTTGGGGTTGTTCCTAACACTTTTGAGCTTCTTCTTTCAATAGGCTCCATTTTGAGGCTAAAGTTGGTATTAGATGGTTATGAATTTAGTTTAAAGAATCTTGATAACTTGTATCTAATAATAATATTTGTGATCCCTAAAAATGTCTTCCCTTATTCTAAGATTCAAAACTACCTAATAATGCACTAAAAGGAATAACACAAGAAATACACCTCAAGATTAGCCTACAGAATGTCTATGCAAAAAAGATAAAAAAAACAAGATGATAAGTAGTTATACCTTTGTGCTGAAAATTCCTTGGTTGGACCTTGATCTTTAAGATTTTGTGTGCTCCTTGGATGGCTATGGAGGTGAATAGATGCAAGATGAAAAATATGATAAAATTCAAGTGACTAAATGGCTTGGTTGATTGATGGAGGATGCTTGCAAGTGGCTTAAGTGCTGCAAATGAAAAATTGGCAAGAGTTTTGGTAGCAAAAATCTCCTTTTTCAAAATGAGGGGAAGGAGGGCGTATTTATAGAGGGATTTGAATTCTCTAGAGAATTCAACAATTAAGATTAATCCAACAAAGCCAAGATGGAGGGCTATGGTGAGTTGAGGACTCACAAGCCCTCACATCTTGACATGTGGATTGTGAGATGACTTAGGGTGAGATGATGTTGGAGTGAGGTGGAAGAAAGGTACATGATGTGGATGAAGGACAAGTACCTTGGAAAAAGGATGATGTGACCTCTCAATGATCACATAGGGAAGAGGAGAATCTTGGGTGAATAAAAGAATTAAAAATTCACATGATTGGAAGAATCTAGTGGATAAGACAAGGTTCCCAAAAAGGTGGGAACTTGCCACATGTGAGTGATGCGACAAGTCAAAGATTCTAGAAGACTTTGACACATGTGATGTAACAAGTCAAAGGTTCTAGAACTTGCATGGGGAAGAGAAGATTCCTTGGATGAATAAAAGTGAATTAAAAAATTCACATGGGGAAGAGAGGAGCCTTGGATTAATAAAAAAGAATTTAAAATTCCTTGGGGAATGGGGAGAGTTGACTAAGGTACTGAATAGGCTTAACTAATCAATGATTAGAAGATGATTAGTGATTAAGGAATATTAGAGGCCAGCTTGAAAAAATTGGAGGATGTGACACATCCTAATCAAGGATTAGGCATGTGCACATCTCCAATGAATAAATTAAGAGGTTGATTAAGATTAAGAAAATGATGTGACATGTGAAGAATTAAATAAATGTTATATTTATTTAATTCATTTGATGAGAGGGTAATTAAAGGGGGTAAGGTATTTAATTATTAATTGAATACCTTAGGGATTTAGAAGAATTAAGGTTATTGATTAAATAATAGCGATATTACTTAATTAATGCAAATAAGATGATATTTAGACGAAAAAGGGGTAAATTTGGACAAATGAAGTGTCCAAATTTTTCTCCTCTTTTATATGGTGTTACGAAGTAACATCATTTCAAAGAATATTAAAACATAGAACCAGAAAGAAGATGGTTAGCTTGGAAAAGATGCCCCAGTCATTCAAAAGAGTGACTTAGGAAGGAAAAAGAAATGATGAAGATTAGGGATCAAGGATGCCCCCTTGAGAGGACATGTGGGTTCAAGAGAACACGGGTGTACTCTTGAAATAGATGAGATGATGAAAGAAAGGGGAGATGAGAAAGATGATGCAAATTGATGGAGAAGAAAGGATGATAAGATATGGGAGATGATGAGAAGCACAAATGGATGTAAGGAAAAAGGTGATGTTGCTCTAGTCAAGCTACAAGACAAAATGGGTTGATGATGGATGGAGTGTTGTTGATGAGGGAAGGATACATCCAAAAACACACAAGGATAGGGAAGGATACATCCTGATGAGGATGAGGATGAGTGTTGTTGATGAGGGAAGGATACATCCCACTGATGATGATGATGATGATGATGGGGTTAAGGCTTGTAGCAAGGCTAGGAACAAGACCAAGAGTGTGATTAGATGATTTGTGCTAGCTTGAATGGATGAGGTTGGATTGGGATGTGATATGGATGAAAAGATGCATAGAAGATGATAGAAGAGACAATGATAAGAGATTGGATGGACAGGGGAGGGAGATTGATGAAGGATTATGGATTGGTGGGGGATTTTGATGGATGAGGATGAGGGATATATGCAAGATGATGGAATGGAAAATGAACTACAATCCTAATGCAATTTTCCATCTTTGGAGTAGTAATTTTTTCTATAGAATAGGACACCAGGTGCCAGGGTATGAAGAACCAAGGCAGATTAGTGTCTGATGCATAAAACAAACACAACAGACAAAAAGGCTATTCCAACAGCCCAAATTCATGAAGACCTTGGTTAGGCTAGGTATTGAAATAACCACAAGCACAAAAGGATGCCCCAGCATAACACAAGATTGTAAGAGTCTTGGTGGGTACTATGTGGGACAACCAGTAAGACAAAAACAAAGAAAAGATAAAGATACACCCCTATGTTTACTAGTCAAAACACACCATGATATGATGGATCGAGGCGACCATGACAAGTGATGATAGGGAGATCAAATGATAAACAAAATCCAAAAGCATCAAAATATCATAAACAATTTCAAACATCCTTTGCCATAGGATCAAGAGGATGGATGGGGTTGATGCGGTCTATTAGGAAGGATACATCATGTTGAGACCAAAGATGGAGGATATATGGGTTGATTGACACAACACAAGATACTTGAAACCGATTGGATCTTGTGATACGAATGACCTTTTTTTGTAAGCACTAGCTAGGATAGGGACATAATTGATGACACAACAAGATGAAAGGACAACAGGATGACAAGGCACAACACAACAAAAACCCTAAATACCTATGGGTTCAAGGGTTGATCAAAGATCAACCTTGCCTATGTGAAAGACCATGGATAAAAGTGGAAAGAGGACAAGGGTGACCAATGATGGATGGTGAAAGACATGACAGATACCCTAAGGGCAGACAAAATGATTTAGCCTTGCGTACGTGAAAGCACAGGGGAAACATAGTTCAATACAAGACCAAAGATAGACGATGGAGGATGACAAGACAGACAAAAGATAGAGCCCCGAGGGTGGATCAAATGATTGACCTTGCCTACGTGAAAGTGCAGGGGCAACACAGTTCGACACCAAGCCAAAGATAGATGATGGATAATGGATGATGAGATGACCATGATAAATGGATAAAAGGATGGAGCCGATATGATGAGACAAGATAGACTTGCAGGATTGGATAGGATGATGGTGGATATGTGTAAGATATGTATGATGTGCAGCTCAGGGATGGGATAGGTATTCAGATCATCAAAAGATGAATTGTGAGGAGAAAACAATGGATAGATGAATGATGAAGAGTGATAGGATATGGGACAGATGTGATAAATAGATAGGAATGATGAGAGGGAGATAGCAAGGCATTGGATTGCATGGGGGTATCCTATAGCTAGATACCAATGACAAGGGATTATGAGATAGGAGGAAAATAGAAGTAAATGGATGGGAAGATAAGGATGAAAAGATGGAAAATGACTAGTGGATGAGAGTATAGGAAGATAAGGATTTGGTAGATGGAAGGGATGACTGGATGGATAAGTGGATAGGGAGGTAAGGATGGGAAGGATGGGGAGATGGAGAGGATTACCTGGAGGAATGGATGGACGATGTCTCCAAGGACCCAATCGCAAATAAGGAGATGCCCCTACTCTAGATGTGTCATGTATGATGAGGCAAGAGGGATAGCAGGATGGGTGGATAAGGGAGTGAGATGGGCAATGGAAGATAGATAGAGATGGATAGGATGCAGGGACAATGGAAGATAGAGAGAGGTGGATAAGGAATATGATAGTGTATGAATGAGGGGAATAGATGCCAAGAGGTGTCCAAAGCATATATATAGGTTTTCCCCTATCTTTATCAAGATCACAAGGAAGATGGAGGGACTGGGATAAATGGGATACGATGAATAGGATGCAGAAGATAAGTAGATGTAGGAGATGGAGCGAAGGAATGTGTAAGTGGATGTTGCCCCCAATCATGGAAGGAGATTAGATGGGGGATTTACACATGATGCCTATTTGCCAAGTTTTCATCATGGCACTTATCCAAGGCACTTTTTTTCCAAGTTTTCACCATTGGACGAATGATTTTCTCTTTACTTATTTTTTTTTCTTTAATTTTTCTCTTCTTCTTTTTTGGGTTTTGATTTTTTGATTTTTTGATTTTTTTGTTTTTGATTTTTTGAATTTTTGGACTAGAATGTGGATGAAGAGGGATAAACATAGGGATATGGATATGTGGATTCAGAAGATAGTTGAGAAGGAGATGGATGAAGGACTCAAGCATCAAGCTCCATATGAGGTAATAAGAGCCCATGTGTAATGTGACCATCAAATGTTGGTACAACCTTAGTAGGAGAAATGGATTATGCAAGAGGATGAATGAAAGGGATTGGATGGAGGAGATAGGGGGATAGTTGATGGGGTGTTGGAAAGTGTATCGATGGAATGATGGAGTGGATGTGTGATAGGGGAAGGCGTTTAGGACCAACATTGGCACATGTGGTGGATGTGAAATGAGAGGAGGGTTTATGGATGGAGAATGTGGTGAGACTGGAGGTGTTGGGATAGTGAATTTTGGGACATAAGGACCCAAAACAGATTTAGGAGATGGAGGATGTGAATTATGAGCGTTGGGAATAGAAACTTTGGATTTTGTCATGGATTTTTTATTTGAAGGCATTGTCTCTTTTTTCTTTGGGATCCACATGGTGGTGATCTTTTCTTTGGTGGGACTTGGTGGCCATTTAGATTGATTTGGATTTTGGATTCAATTTTTCTTTTCATCAAGATGTCTTGTGAAGGGGACATGGAGAGCTTTAGATTCATGTGGATGTTCGGATTTATATATTTTTTCTTTGGCATCCAAAGTGCTTTTAGTAGCAATGGGATGGGTATGGGGAGATGGATGATGTGGAGAGGATGTGGAGGGTGTGATAGAAGTAGGCATTTGATGAGGAACTGTGGATGGAGGATGCAAGATAGCATGCATGGAGGGGTGCCTTTGTTGATCTTGATTAGGAGTTATGAAGGTGGGATTTTTATGCTGTGTATGAGGGATAGGGGGTAGATTAATGAAAGGATGAATAGGATAAGATGGAGGGGGTTATTTTGGGATATAAGGACCCACAATAGATTTTGTATAATGAGGATGTGTGGGGTTTGATGGAGGGATATAAGGACCCATAATAGATGGAGGATGAGAAATGATGGATGGAGGGACATAAGGACCCAAAATGGATTTAGAGGATAAGGGAGGAAGATGGACGGTTGTTTTGAGGTAATATGATGGAGGGGGGATGGTGGAAAATGAATTGGTAGAACGATGGAAAGTACCTCTTGTGCCTTTAGAAGAGGATCATTTAGGATGTATGAAAGTTGTACCAACATATTTGGAGGGCGAGTTTTGGGAAATATATCCAAGACCATGTGTGCCTAGATGTTCTTTGACTTGGATGAGATCTAAAGTACCTTTCTCATGAAGGCCTAAACCTTTTCCTGATAGTTCATGTTTTGTAGCATGTGATGTATGGTAGGATACTTATTCTTTTGCAAGCATGATGCGAGTCCATTATTAGGTAAAGGAAGATGGGTGGTGCATATACTTTTTTTTTCTTCTACAAGGAGACCACCATGGATGATTGTAATGTTACCGAGGTGATATAAAAGTGGAGTTGGGGTGACAAGGCTAGGAAACGATGGAGGATCATGCAATGGAGATGAGGGGAGAGCAACATCTTGATTGGGAGGAGGAGGAGATAAGGGATCGGGAGAGGAATTAGGGAGTATGATAGGATCTGGATTTATGGCAATGGACTATAAGGGCTCATGAGATGGAGTGATTAGATCGTGAATGCAAAGGGGATCATGGGATGGAGTGGATGAGATAGTGTGATCTTGAGATGGGGTGGACGGGAGGATAAGATCACGAATTGGTTGATGATATGGATCATAAGATGAAACGGACGGAAGACTATGTTCTTGAGGTGGAGTAGATGGGATGGAAGGATCTTGATTTGGAGGGGATATGCTTGTATGCTTTGGATCAAGCTCTTGGCATGACTCATCTTGTGTGGGATGTACGATGATGGAAGAGTGTTGGAGGGACTCAATTGGGGGAGACACGAGGATGGAGGATTCATGAAGGTCATGGGATTGAAGTTTGTGAATATTAAGACTGGGATGAGGGGATTGGATGTCTTCAATGGATTGGGTGGATCTAGTAGTAGAAGATGGGGATTTATTGGATTTGATGGGTTTGATTGGCTCAATCGTTTGGATGGTGTCAGGAATGGTGATGGGAGGGATAGGTGTAGGATGGAGGAGGGCCTCATCATTAGTGATAGTACATGATAGAGTGGGAGGGCATGGTGTCTCTTCTATCATGATTCCTTGGGTGACATTTGGAAGGGATGTAGGATTAGGTAGAGTGATGGGAATGGATGGAGGATTAAGATTAGGGATTGGTGGATTAGGATTAGACGTGGGGATGGGATTAGATGGAGGACTAGGAGGAGATGGAGGATTAGATGAGTGGTTGGGTGGATGAGGATTATATGTAGAACTAGGAGGAGATGGAGGATTAGATGAGTGGATGAGTGGATGAGGATTAGATGTAGAACTAGGAGGAGATGGAGGATTATGATTAGATGAGTGGATGGGACTAGATGGAGGACTAGGTGGCTTATTTTTAGATGGAGGATTAAGATATAATGTGGTGAAAGGGGGAGTGATGTAGGAGAATGCAGATGTTAGATTACATTGGGAAGATTGGGATGGTGAGTGATAGTATGAAGATGTGGATGAAGGATTAGAATGGGGAGACGTGGAAGTAATGTAAGTGTATTAGGATGGGGAATTGTGATAGGAAGGTGTGGATGTTGGATTAGAATAGGAAGATTGAGGTGGTGGACCACCATAGGAAGACATGTATGGTGAGTTGGCATAGAAAGATGGGGATGATGGATTAGGATAAGGGGATTGAGATGGTGGATTAAGATAAGAGGAGTATTGGGATGGGGGATTGTGATAGGAATGTGTGAGTGTTGGATTAGGATGGGAAGATTGGGATGGGTTATTAAAGTAGAGATATTGAGATTGATGATGAGGATGAGGATAAGAGGATGTGGACATTGGATAGGATAGAGGTTGAGAGGGGGGATATGATGAATATGTTGATGGTGAGGATGTTAGATATCCCTTTTCAAGGGTAGCATAAGGACTGTTAGTAGATGCAAGTGAAGGCATGGTGGGATAGTTCGAAGGAGTAGTTGGATTTTAGGAGGTTGTTGGACAGAGCTTGCTAGAAATGACAACATCAAGGGGATCTATTTAACACTCTTCGTGATCAACAAGACTTTCATTATCATCGTCGACGTAATTAGGATTTCCCTTGACTACTATTATTGGTCATGCGAGAGGGGGATAAAGATTCATGATGGATACAAAATAGATATGGATTGAGAAGATGGAGGGGCCTAGATGATGCAATGATAAATAGGGTGGATTGGAAGAAGATGTAGGTGGACTAAAGCTCAAGTTGGGATATTGGATTAGAGCTTAGATTCAGATGATGGGATGAGGGAACGACACTTGAGACTGGTAGATAGATACTTGGAATGGGTGAATGGATACCTAAAGCAGGAGAAAGACAATTAGAATGGGAAAACAGGTTGTCAGAACAGGTGAACAGCTAATCAAAAAGAGGGAATGATTGCTTAGAACGAGCACAAAACGAGCAAATGGATAGTTGGAATGGATGGACAGATGGTTGGCTTGGGTTAAAGGGTACTCTAGAAAAGGAAACAGCACCCAGAATGGGAAAACAAGTTGTCAGAATGGGTGAACGGTTTCCCAGAACGGATGAATAGCTTCTCAAAGCAGGATCGTGTTAAAGCTCAGATTTGGGTTGGATGAGAGCTCAGATTAGGATTAGATTAAAGCTTAGATTAGGGTGATGAGATTAAGACTCAGATTGGGATTGGATCAGAGGATATGATAGGATTGATTCAAAACCAAATTCAGGGGTTTTAATTAGAGCACGCAAGGTGTTGACAATAAGATTTTTGCCAGATTTGGCAGTTTTAAAAAAATTATCAAATTTTGCCATTTTAGGAAATGTCATAGGCGTACCCTTGAGAGTCCAATTTTTTCCAAACAAAAACCCAATACCAAGATAGGATGAATTGACAACTAACATTCCAAATTTGAGACATGCATTCCAAGTTATTAACAAAAATATTTTTTTAAAAACTAGAAAAAAATATTGAATTGTGATTTTGAGAGTCAAGATGAAAATTTGAGGCCCCAAAAATGTGTCGAAACGGGGTCCAATGGACTTATAATCATTGAGAATCCACATGCCACCTCATAACACAACCACCCGTAAAATTTCAGCTAAAACCCACATCTGAGTCAAAAGTTATGGCCTTCAAAAGTTTCTACATAGAAATCAAAACCCTCAAAACAAAGTCTAGATGATTGGGATGGATGATTTGATGATATATGGACTCAAATTCGGTTGATGGGGTCAAAGCTCCAATTATAATATGATGGGATTGATTCAACCAATCGGATTCGGAGGCTAGATCTATTGTTTGCCAATTTTTTGGTGCAGAGGGGCGAACTCGCCCTTCCGGGATGGATTTGCCCTTCCGGGGTGGATTTTCCCTCATAGAAGGGAGGATTTGTCCTTCTGTAGGGCATAGAGGGGTGGATTTTCCCCTCTAAAGGGCAGGTCCACCCCACAAGAGGGTAGGTTCACCCCAAAAGAGGGCAGGTCCGCCCCACTTCTTTTGGACTTCTCCGAGTAGGTAAACGGGTTGTTACAACGATGAGACAAGTGATTGGAATGAGGTGTTAGATAATCGGATTGGGGAAATAGATGACCAGAGTGGATGAACAAGCACTCGAAACTAGTAAACGACTCTTGGGTTGCAGAGATGAAAGCTCAAAACGAGTAAACGATTGATTAGAATGGATGAACAACTTTTGAAATGAGGAGATTTATGCTTGGAATGGATGAAAGATTACTCAGAATGAGTAAATGGAGGATCAAGGAGGATGAAAGGTTTGTCATAATGTATGATAGTTTACTCGCAACGGGGAAATGATGGCTTGAAATAGAATGTATGCAAGTTTTCCTTTCGGTGAAAAATGGGGAGAAACATATGTTTGGATTAAGTGAATAGGTGCTCGAAATGAGGGGATGATTTCATTGACTAAGGAGATGATCACTCAATATGATGACAAGATGTTCGAAATAGGGGACGATTGCTCAAAATGTGAAAACAAGCAAACGGGTGCTGAAAATGGTTAAATGGAAGCTTGAAATGGTTAAACGGATGCTTGCAATAGTTAAACGGTTGAATGGAGGCTTGGAATGGTTAAGATGAGGCTTGAAATGGTTAAACGGATGCTTGAAGTAGTTAAACGATTGAATGGAGGCTTGGAATGGTTAAGAGGAGGCTCAAAATGGTCAAATAGATGTTCAGAAGGGTTAAATGGATGTTTGGGATGGTTAAACAGTCAAATGGAGGCTTGAAATTGGTAAATGGATGTTTGGGATGGTTAAATGGTCGAATGGAAGCTTCAAATGGTCAAATGGGGCAAAATTGTCTGTTCAGGAGGGTATATCTGCCCCTTTGCAGTCAAAACAATGAATTAGGAGGGCATATCCGCCCCTCTACAGTAAAATCAATGAATTGGGAGGGAAAATCCGCCCCTCTACAGTAAAAATAGTGAATCAAGAGGGAAAATCCACCCCTCTATGGAAAAAAGGACTTGGTTTGGATGAGAACGATTATGACAAGGACTTGAAATGACACAATGAGACTGACGTATCCAAAATTTACTGGTTTCTCACAAAAAGACACTTTAAGCAAGCACAATCCTATGATTAGTGTTAAGGGTATAGCCAAAAGGTCTTAATCTAGGATGCACAAGGTTTCTAGGGAGTCCTCGATATACTCTCGGTACATGAGGCCTAGACCGTGAACACCAGCCATCACAAGCGTGACTCGGGAACCCTAGCAAGATACTGAAGGGCTCGAACCAACTCTTCACGTCTAGCTAGGTATCACCCTAGCTTCGACGCTCTGCCAGACACAACATGACTAGATCAGGGTACAACTTTAGCTCTCCCCCCTTTTTATACCCCACCGATACGCGTGGTTGGGATCATCCCTTGGGGTGATGAAATCCCCAAGCAGGTCTCTCTAAAAAGAAGGCACTAATCATTTCCAACTACTCCTCTTCACGTCTAGCTAGGTATCACCCTAGCTTCAACGCTCCGCTAAACACAACATGATTGGATTGGGGTACAGCTTTAGCTCTCCCCCCTTTTTATACCCCCTAGTATGCGTGGTTGGGATCATCCCTTGGGGTGATGAAATCCCCAAGCAAGTCCCTCTAAAAAGAAGGCACTAAACATTTCCAACTACTCCCCAGGTTCACATGAAGTGCAAGGGGAAGGTGAAAACAAACCAATGCCCCCTTTGGATAACACAAAATAGGCACACCACACAGTAAATATTACTTCCCCTTAATTAAACTATGTGCCTAGATAAAAACAACAAGGAAAGACTTTAAAATCTGAATAAATAGATGGCCTTGCAAAGAAATGTTAGTTGTTTTATCCTTCATCCTTTGTGAATAAAAACAATATGCTTCCAAGTATTATCAAGAAATCCAACTTCACCCACAAAAAAATAAGGTTAGGGGTTAGAACTCCAAAACAACAAAAAATTGAGGCAAAAATAGAGCTAAAATGCCTATTTTTACTTTTGAAAACATGTTGTTTAGGGAAAATCTGCCCCTCTACAGTGAAAAATGTTGGAACAGCAGGGCAGGTCCGCCCCTCTGCAGTAAAAATTTTAGAAAAAGTTGAAACGGCAGGGCAGGTCCGCCCCTCTGCAGTAAAAATGTCAGAAAAAGTTGAAACAGCAGGGCAGGTCTACCCCTCTGCAGTAAAAAAGTTAGAAAAAGTTGAAACAACAGGGTAGGTCCACCCCTCTGCAGTAAAAATGTCAAAAAAAGTTGAAACAGTAGGGCAAGTCTGCCAATCTATAGTAAAAATGTCAAAAAAGGTTGAAACAGCAGGGCAGGTTCGCCCCTCTGTAGTAAAATGTCAGAAAAAGTTGAAATAACAAGGCAAATCCGCCCCTCTGCAGTAAAATGTTAGAAAAATTTGAAATAGCAGGGAAAATCCACCCCTCTACGGTAAAATGTCAGAAGAAGTTGAAACAGCAAGGAAAATCCACCCCTCTGCATTAGACGGGAGGGCAAGTCCACCCCCCTACGAGGCAAATCCACCCCTCTGTGACCTAGACCTACAAACAACTTTAATAACATCAAACGTGAAATAAAGAGACACATGTGTGGGTCCCACTGAGTGTGCCAAAAATGTGATCCCTTAAAATGTCTTCCCTTATTCTAAGATGTAAAACTACCTAATAATGCACTAAAAGGAATAACACAAGAAATACACCTCAAGATTAGACTAAGGAATGTCTATGCAAAAAGATAAACAAAACAAGATGATAAGTAGTTATACCTTTGTGCTGAAAATTCCTTGGTTGGCCCTTTATCTTTGAGAGTTTGTGTGCCCCTTAGATGGCTATGGATGTGAATAGATGCAAGATGAAAAATATGTTAAAATGCAAGTGGCTAAATGGCTTGGTTGATTGATGGAGGATGCTTGCAAATGGCTTAAGTGCTACAAATGAAAAATTGGCAAGAGTTTTGGTAGCAAAAATCTCCTTTTTCAAAATGAGGGGAAGGAGGGCGTATTTATAGAGGGATTTGAATTCTCTAGAGAATTCAATGGTTGAGATAAGCCAACAAAGCCAAGACGGAGGGCTATGGTGATTTGAGGACTTACAAGCCCTCACATCTTGACATGTGGATTGTGAGATGGCTTAGGGTGAGATGATGTGGGAGTGAGGTGGAAGAAAGGTACATGATATGGAGGAAGGACAAGTACCTTGGAAAAAGGATGATGTGACCTCTTAATGATCACATAGGGAAGAAAAGAATCTTGCGTGAATAAAAGTGAATCAAAAATTCACATGATTGGAAGAATCTAGTAGATAAGACAAGGTTCCCAAAAAGGTGGGAACTTGCCACATGTGAGTGATGCGACAAGTCAAAGATTGTAGAAGACTTTGACACATGTGATGTAACAAGTCAAAGGTTCTAGAACTTGCATGGGGAAGAGAATATTCTTTGGATGAATAAAAGTGAATTAAAAAATTCACATGGGGAAGAGAGGAGCCTTGGATGAATAAAAAGGAATTTAAAATTCCTTGGGGGATGGGGAGAGTTGACCAAGGTACTGAATAGGCTTAACTGATCAATGATTAGAAGATGATTAGTGATTAAGGAAGATTAGAGGCCAACTTGCAAAAGTTGGAGGATGTGACACATTCTAATCAAGGATTAGGCATGTGCACATCTCCAATGAAGAAATTAAGAGGTTGATTAAGATTAAGAAAAGGATGTGACATGTGAAGAATTAAATAAATGTCATATTTATTTAATTCATTTGATTAGAGGGGAATTAAAGGGGGTAAGGTATTTAATTATTAATTGAATACCTTAAAGATTTAGAAGAATTAAGGGTATTGATTAAATAATAGCAATATTACTTAATTAATGCAAATAAGAGGATATTTAGACGAAAAAGGGGTAAATTTGGACAAATGAAGTGTCCAAATTTAGGTGTCTACAATATTAAATTTGTTTAATAGGATCTAATGAGGTGAATAATAAGTATTCTATGTGTTACAGATGGTCCACTTGTTGTGGCTATGAACCTGATTTTTGTTGAATTTGGGATGATATTTCTTAAGATTATCTATGACATATGTAGGTGAAAACTATAAGTATTACTAAATATGTTTGGATATTCTTCCTCAACATCTTTCTAATATAGAATATTTTTCTAAATAGTGTGTTTTGGTTATCTATTTTGAATGTAGTGAGTGTATTTCACTACTTGATAGCTCTTATTTTTATGTGCATGTTGAGTAGAGGTTATCTTGTGTGGGTTCAATGTGATTCTTATTTTTTTATGAAATTCAAATTCAAACCTATATGACTCTATGTATAGAGTCTTGAAATAGTTTATAATGATATACTTATCTACTTCCACTTGACCAATACTTGTGAACCCTATTATGTAAGACCCCCATAGTGTGAAACATTGGGATATTTGAGCAGTGATAGGAAGTCATTGGACCATGTCAATGATCATTTTTTGAGATACTATGGTGGATTAGTCGACATTAATGTTGTTGACAAAGGTGAAGGTTACTAAGGGATACCTTGGCTATGATATGAGAATGGTTGCATGAGTGTTTATCCTATTGCAAGGGTAATGGTAATCAAATTTCATTATTGTATTAGGAGGCTTAGTAGGTAGTCACCTATGGTATACAAGTGATTGATGCCAAGTGTTACCCAAGTTATGAAGAAGATAGATAACACTATAACTAAGGTCACAAGGTGACATTTGTCAGAAGTTACTTCTTCCTTGGTGGAAAAACTTGTCACTAATGTCCTATAAGTGATTAAAGTTTGAATCCATTGAGCTAGATTGGTAGTGCTACTTGTGCCTATATGACCCTTGGGATAAATCATGGACCCTCAATGTAGTATGGGATACATTGAATCCTCTTCTCAATCATCTCTTGGTGTCACAAGTACTATGGGATTTTTGCCATCATCATGACTAGTGCACAAGAACAAGAAAAAGGATGTGACCTATGGTGTAATGTGCAATGCATTGGGATTCATTTTCTATTTGGGATGCACTATGGGTAGGTGTTTGTTAGCCATTGTGAATGTGTTAGTGATTCACTATGTATATGTTAGTCATTCATTGTGTAATTGGTCTTAGGTTTTGTACATAGTATTATTAATGCCCTTGCTAGTGATGACATCAAGGAGCATGTGTTGCTTGGCTTTCATTACAAATGATGCTAAACTAGGTAAAGGATGGGACCCATGATGTAGTATGGGATGCACTAACATTCCTTTTCCAAGTGAGATCTACTTATGATCTTATGTGATTGTGAATTAGATAGTACAATGATGCATGCAGTAGGTTGCATCCATTTCCACTTTACTAGTTGTTCTTTATGTGAACTTGTGATGAATTATGTAGATCGGTCTAACTAGATATATGTGATGTATACTTGAGCTAGTTTTTTTTGTACTTGTGATGTACATATGATTTAGTCACCATTGTGCTTGTGATGTGTATGAGATGATCACTATTATACTTGTGATGTACATATGAGCTATTCATTAATGTACATGTGATGTGTGTATTAGCTAATCATCGAGTATTACTTGTGCTGCACATATGACCTAGTCACTTTATGTATATATGATATATTCTTGAGACAATCACTATGTGTGACATTGGGATTATGAAATGATATGACCTCTATGTGAATTTTTGTGTTTGTACACTAATGTTTGGTATGAAACTAACACTTGATAGAAAATTGTTATCATTCTATTATAATTGGACTGTCAATAGCTTAGGCTTATTGTATAGTCATGATTTAAAGGTGAGATTAGAGATCTCACACAAGAGGAGAGAATGAAATCCCTCTAAATTAGTGTATGAACAATGAAGCTTTCTAATTCCCATGAGGGGATACGTAGGTAGGGTTATCACAAATGAACCCTTGAGGTTAAGGTCTAGGTCTATGGATCACCCTAATCTTGGGAGCTTACTACTTTCTTGTGTAAGCATATAAGTGGTGGTGTTGAGTTGATACCACCATGGTGAATGTAGAGGTTAAGCAGTCAACACTTCTAAGATAGGTGAAAAATTCTTGGTCGATTAAGTGGTAATAGTCATAAAGTGAAAGGAAAAAATGTAGTGATTGAGGGGTGGATTTTACAACCCTTTGTGTACCTTGTGATCTAGAGTTATTATTATAAATATTATTTTTAGGGATATAATCCTCTACCTAGGTTTTAATTATATGCTTTGGAATTTATTTAGTTATGTTATTCATTTTCAAATATAGAAGTCTAGAGAAATCTATTTTTTCTAATGAAGATATCGGTTGTTGTTTCTCACTAGCTAGGAACATAAATGTGGTTTCCTTAATGCATTTTTAGATCCATCCTTAGGCAAAGAATGTATCTCTTGAGGTTTAGCACTAATATGATCTACCTAACCACTATGGAAGTGCCTCATACACCACAAGTTAGGTTCTTGTGGATGGTATTGTTCACAACACCCCTTGAATCACTTGCAAGTGTAGCCACTCCCACAAGTGGAGGCACTCCTCACTAAGTAGGGATATTCTACTGCCCCTCATAGGAAAAATTCTAACTCACAACAGGGTGTCATGATGATGCACCCACCATCAACTATAAATGCACCATCATAGATGAATCCTTTGCTTAGTTTGAATATGTTCAAATAATAAATGAAAATAAATTACTCCAAACATATAATTTACCAAACAAAAACATTTTTATTATAAACCTTTTATATCCTCTTAATATTTTATTTTGATTAATATAAATTATTAAAATGTTTTGAATAAGAAAAAATATAAAAGCTAAACCTCCTCACGAGTCACTACAAAAGAGGTTCATCCCCTATAATTATAGAGAGCATGAAGTACACATTCAAATTTTATAAATTGAAAAAATATTGAGAGACCATGCATAGCTTTATCAAAACATTTTAGAAGGTAATGTGCATGAATGTTTGGAATGTTCTAAGTATATGATAATAAGATAACTCTCAAGTGTTTTTATACTATCAATCACACCTTGGTGTGCAATGGGTACACTAAAGAGGTGTGGAAGGTCAACTAGGTAAGATTTTGGTCTATTTTTTGTAAAAATTTGTGTGGTACATGAGGTCAATTGGTAGGACCTCTAAATTAGAAAGATAATCAGACTCCATTACCAATAGTGTCATATTATGCTTGCAATAGGGAGAGATGGAGAGAGAGGGAGAGATAGGGATATAAAGAGAGAGAGATTGAGGGGAGAGAGCAAGAGAGATGGGTGAGGAGATAGAGATAGAGAGGAAGATGGAGATGGAGATGGAGATGGGGAAGGAGAAGGAGAAGGAGATGGATATGGAGATGGATAAGGAGAGGGGTATGAAGAAGAGAGGGAGAGATAAAGAGAGTGCTTAGAAAAAGGGATATATAGAGATGGAAGAGATAAATACATAGGGAGGGAGGGAGGGAGAGAGGGAGAAAGAATGTGAGAGGGAGAAATAGAAAGATAAAGACAAAGATAGGAAGTGATATAGAGAGAGAGGTAGAGAGAGGGAGAGATAATGAGATAGAGATAGAGGGGGAGATGAAAGAATAAATATGGAGAGAGATAAAGATGAAAAGATATATATATATATAGAGGTATAGGGAGAGAGGGAAATATATGGATATAGAGAGAGAGAGGGAGACATGTCTATAGATAGAGGGGGGGGAGGAAGTTAGAGATAGAGCTGAAGATAGGAGAG
Source organism: Sequoiadendron giganteum (assembly GCA_007115665.2). Classification (NCBI taxonomy): domain Eukaryota; kingdom Viridiplantae; phylum Streptophyta; class Pinopsida; order Cupressales; family Cupressaceae; genus Sequoiadendron; species Sequoiadendron giganteum. The sequence goes on from CM021102.1 coordinate 384,967,055, forward strand.
GGGAAGAGGGAGAGAAATAGATAAAGAGGGGTAGAGGGAGAGATAAAGATAGAGAGAGAGATAAGGAGATATAGAGGGAGAGATAAAGAGGGGGAGATAGAGAGATACGAAGGAAGAGGGAGAGGGAGAGAAGATAGGGGAGAGATACTTAGAAGAGGGAGAGAGAGAGAGATGGGGGGATAGGGAAAGAGATAGAGAGATAGGGAGAGAGATAGAGAGATAAGGAGATGAGGTAGAGAAATATATGGATATAAATATATAAAGAGAGGAGTGAGATAAATTGGTAGGCCTTCTAGCAAATGATGTTTGTGCAACAAAGGTTTTAATAGATAAGTGATAGCTTTAAAATGTAGGGATCAAAATATGACTAAAATAAAACCTCTAAATCTGGAAGATAATTAGGCTCAATTGTACCAACAAGCTCATGTTGCTCAATAAAGAGGGATAGGGAGAGATAGGGAGATAGAGGTAAAGAGACATGGATATAACTTGAAACAAAGAGAGGAGAAAGAGGGAGATAGAGAGAGAGGAGGATGGAGTGGATAAGAGAGAGAGAGAGAGAGGTAGAGATAATGAGATATAGGAAGGAGTGATAGGGAGAGGGAGAGAGGAAGAGATAGGGCTAAAAATAGGGGGATAGTGAGAGAGGGAGGTATAGAGAGAGAGGGATAGAGATAGGGAGAGAGATGAGGAGAGATAGAAAGATACATATAACTTGGGATAGATAGAGGGGTGATAGAAAAACTATAGAAAGGGAGAGATGGAAGGAGAGAGGAAGAGGGAGAAGGATAAATAGAGATATAAAGAGGGATACAATGAAAGATGGGGTGATGGAGAGATATAAATATATAGGACTTGTGATATATAAAGAGGTAGAGCAAGGAATATATATAGATAGATAATGAAATAAAATATAGGACTTGTGATAGGAATATATAGAAATATATAGGACTTGTGAAAGAAATAATGAGATATAGATAGAGAGGGAGATGGAGATATTAGAATATAGAGATAAAGGGGACAAGATTGAGCGATAATGAAGGTGATAGAGATAAGTAATAGAATTAGAGAAAGAGATAAGGAGAGAGAAATAGGGAGCATTTATGTGTTTGAGTAAGAGAGAGATATGGAGATAGATATAGAGAGGGAGGGAGAGAAATAAAGAGAGGATAGAGGAGAAGTAGAGAGATATAAAGAGAGGGATTGATAGGGGAGAGGGAGAGAGAGGTATATGAAGAGTGAGAGATATAGATATAGAGATAGGGAGTGTTTATGTGTATGAGTAAGAGAGAGATAGGGAGTGTTTACGTGTGTGATTAAGAGAGATATATGGAGATAGATATAGAGAGGGAGGGAGAGAGATAGAAAGAGAATAGAGGAGAAATAGAGATATATACAAAAAGGGAACGATAGGGGAGAGGGAGAGAGAGGTATATAAAGAAGGAGATAGAGAGATAGATATAGTTGAAACATAAAGGGGGTAGAGAGGGAGAGAGACGTAGGGGGAGGTAAGGAGATAGAGATAGGGGAGGAATAGAGAGGATGATAGAAATGGATATCAAAAGGGATAGGAAGTGAGATTGAGAGGGGGAAAGATGGAGAGATAGAGAGGGGGAAAGATAGAGAGATAGAGAAAGAGATAAAGATAGGGAGGGAGAAACATAGTGTGTGTATGAGAGAGAGAGTGCTTGGGAAAGATAGAGGGGATGAGAGGGAGAAATAAATATATAGAGAGGGAGAGATGAAAAGAGAGAGGAAGAGGGAGAGGGAGAAATAGAGATAGATATAGGGAGACAATGAGAGAGGGGAAGGTGGAGAGATAGAAAGATATATATGATTTTTGAAAGGACAATAAATCCGATTTGTAATATTGTTTCTCTATCTTTTGTCAAAAATAGACCCTTCAAAAAAGTATCTCGACTCCACTTTTATATGGTTGAGAGTTGGAGTTATCTTTTCAAGTGGACCTGGTATGTCTATCTTTCTTCTTGTGTTTGCATTGCCTTAATCATTTTTTATTTAAACTAGTTTGCAATATATTTTATATTTAGTTCAAATATTCAAAGGTTTTAGTTTAATTAGTTGTATTTAAATAGTGAGAATGATATGTTTTTTATCACTAACTCATTTCATTGAAAAATCCGACGAAAATGTTCGATGAAAGCTATATAATCAGATGTATCGTCGAGCACTTGTGCGAAATTTTCATTTTTAAAAATTTTATCCCCAACGTTCGTCGGAATTTTGACGAACCTTATTTTTTGCCAAAATTTTGATGGACTTGCAAAGTTAAATTGTGGCCGACATAAATAAAAATGAGCTCCACTATTTATTGCGACAGTGTTTTGCTCGACAATTTTCTTGGGGAAAATTAAAAAAAACTCAAGAAGATATCGGGTGGTTGAGGGTAGTCATTGTCTTTTTCCAAAATTCATTTGTGAAGTCAGATTTGTACTTCCAGGTTTGAAAATCATATTTTAAAGCAACATCTCATCAAATTTCATTTTTAGTCTTGTGCATTTTCAAATTTTCATTTCCATATTTTAGACCTGACTTCACAAATTCTTTATAAGGGAATTGTTTATAATTGATGGAAAATTCTTGATGGATTTGGACAAAGATTATATTTGCAAGGTTTCAATTTTAACCCTAATGATCAATTTTCAATAGATTTGGGAGCCATAACTAGATAATATCAAAGGCATAGGGATAGCTGCAGAGTGAAATAGCTATCAAGATTCAGGCCTAGAGGATTAAACAAAGAATTGGGAATGTTTGATAGTGGATAGTTAGAGCCATTTAGCTATGATATTTTTGAAGACTACTTCATAAAGATATATTTTTCCCTTTGCAAAGTTTCAAAAATAGATTTTAGACCTTAGATGCCAGTGTCTTATAAAATCAGTTATAGTATATTTGTTACCTAGAGTTCTTGAATTCATCTTGACTCTATAAAAATGTATCTATTTTTTATTTGAACAAGAAAGAAAGAAAGAAACCAATTTGTAAATATTGTGAGATATTTAGAGCAACAAACTAAAAACTAAAAAAATGAAAGTCAAGGCCTCTCTATTTTTCTCAATTCACTTAAACTTTTTAGATGCTACCAAACATCTAACAAGCTATAACTATCATGCAGATTATATGTTTTCTATTTGTTTTGTACTTTGGAATAGTTTACAAGATGAAATTGTCTCCTCATGTAGAAGCATAAGCTACCAAATTACTTCAGAAGTTGGTACAGGAATAAAAAGATGAACCTGTCAAATTGGAAACCAAAATTTTTGTGGTAAGAAGAGTTCATTTTGACATGAATGGCATGTTGTAATAGCTTTATTAAGTAATACAATTTATTTAGTTATTTGACAATTTGGTGATTTGTGTGTAGATATGCCACCATATGAAACTGCGTGGAAAAGAGCACTCCTTACCTTATCAAGTAATATCCAGGTAAGATGTTATAAAAAATAACTTGTGCTTTTAGTGAAGTTGGTCAACCTACTCATGCTTTTCCATGCTTAATTTTTTCCTTTTGGATTGAGCTACTTATGATGAATTTTTAACTTTCCTTGCAACTTGTGTATTACCCTCTCAAGTTTTTAACTAGTTAAAAGAAATCTCTTATAAAGGATATAAAATTCCTTAGTACTTTAGATTGTCCTTTATGTTAAGGGAGGCATCTGACTATTGTTTTTATAATTCAACTTTATTTGAGAGTAAGCATATTTAATCTCTATGTGGTAGATTCAGACACTAAACTAAAGTATTTGACCTTATTAGGAAACATAAATCAAAAAACGTAAAAGTGCATCACATCTTTGTTAAAAGTGATCCCATATCCTTTGTGATACTTTCCCTCTAGCAACTTGATTATCCTTTGTCTTTTAGGTTATGCATGAGTTTATTCATTTGATTTCAATGGCCTTGCATAACACTTGAAGAAATTAATTGTGGTAGCTGCTTGAGATATTGTCCATGCACTCCTTAATACACTTGTAGGTTGTCCTCTTTTGAATATTTGTGAGATGCAAATATTTATTTGTTTACCATACTGCTATGAAGAAAATGAACCCTTGACAAGATTTATGATGTTTTAAAAGCCCTCTTGACTGCTTAGTTACTTTTCTTTATGTATCTTTTAAAGTTCGTCATACTACCCTATCACTTTTATTATTAATTTCAATGCCCCCTTCATGGTTATGACATGGACTAATCATTGTTTATTTGAATAGTCATGACTATGATCTCCTTTTGGTAATCTATAGTAAAGTGTCATGCCTTTCTTTGAAGTCCATTTCCTTAAATCTTTTCTCTTTGCTCATTGCTCCTTACCTCTATAGTATCCCTATATTGCATATACATAATAATAACAATTATGGTGATAACTAGTGGACATGGGTATAACATCAAGCATCATATAAATGTAGTTTTTATTTGCATATATAATACCCCAAGATACTAATAATGTAGCACTAGTCAAAGAATCATCATCAAACTATATTTGTTGATCAAATACAATGTTAAATTAAAATATAAAACATTGATCTTTTCTATCTACTCCACTATAAATAATAAAGACTTCCAACACTCAAATTGGAAGGAAATTTCTACAGTCTTTATTATTTATAGTGGAGTAGATAGAAAAGATCAATGTTTTATATTTTACTATATTTTATTTTGCAAATAGCATTGGACAGTAAACTGGCCAATACGCTATCAAACATAATGATTGGACCCTATGAATATATAGGTTATCAATCTTTAATCAATTCACATGAGAAATCATACTGACCAATAGTATCAATGAAACTTTGATACTATATAACAATGACTAGTCTCGGTTTGATGACATTTCAAGACCAATGCATGAATATCATTTGGGCCTCATGGCATTGAACATTTTTTTCATTCAGCCATGATATAATGTTCTTACAGGAAGAACAATACTAGTATGATTGAATGTATCAGAGGAAATGGGAGTTAGAGTAGATAAAAAGAGAACAAAAATATTGTAGTGTAACCTTATTACTATATAAATAAACAAAAAAATAGTAAGAGTAGGAACCCCAAATATCATGTTCATTGTCTATGTGAATATGTGTGGAATAGAGTGACCCCTTATCTATTTCAATTTCTGATAAGGTTACGGTTTATTCTTATTCTCCTTTGCATAGTATAAGCTCTAACCAATTTTTAATATTTAGCTTAAAAGTCAAGATAGTATTCCATACTGATTCTATGTCAATAGGAAGGAGGAAGTTGTATATGGATTCTAGAATAAACATTGTAACCAAAGACATGAATTACATGGATGGAAGAAAATTCAATACAAATGGCAATAGATTTGACATATAAAACCAGAGGATGGACCTATGATATTTTGAAGCACTATTGTAATGGTGAAGTCAATTTAGATAGAGGCTTGCTTCATAAGTAGGTGGAAGTGTACGAGAAATTTGAAGTTTCTTGTGAGAACAAGATTTAGCTTAACCTACAAAAGTAGGCAAATGAAGTGTTGTCCTTACAAAAATAAATTGTCGAGAGTGTGGAAGTGAAGATCTACACAAGATTGTTTGTATGTATTGGATTCAACATAAATATGTTAGGATCAGTCTCAACAATCATTTTAGTCTTTCAAAATGAATTCATCCTTATTCAGCCATACACTATTTTTTGTCAAATGGATGTAATCATTAAGGAATACCCTTTCATTATTCTCTTAATGGATTGAACTTCCAAAGAGGCCATCTAATGGTGTTGCCTATTGATATCCAAAGCAGGGATGTGAATAAGACTGATGACTATGTAGGTTATATTGTAGATAAAATTCATAGATCTTTTAACTTTATCAAGGCATATAATAGTGTGGTCCACTTCAAATGAAACTCTTTATTATGCCATACTATTTTATTTCCAAAATTCATTTGTGAAGTCAGATCTGTACTTCCAGGTTTGTAAATTTTTTTTTTAAAGCAACATCTCATCAGATTTCATTTTTAGACTTGTGCATTTTCAGAATTTCATTTCCATATTTTGTTGTGCAAGTTCAATATTCTGATTTTAGGAGTCTAACAGTTGGAAATCATAGTAAAATCAGAATTTAATAATTTCTAGAATTAGCAATTTAAAGTGTTTTTTGGGGTCATTAACTTCAAACTATCTTCTCTTTTGCAGAGGTGGTTGCATGCCGAATTTTTTTGCTGTAAAATATCATAATTATTAGATTTTGTTACCTGTCTATGATTACAAATTATTAGAGTGTGAGTTTGATATTTTTTGAAGATCTAAATATTCAAGCTTGGTAAAGAAAAATCATATCAAATAATATTAGTCCAAAAAAATGATGAGTCACTTGATAGATTGTGGGCTAGATTGAAAAGAAAGGGTAATGGGAAATGTTATTGTCCTTGCAATAATTGCAAGGGCTTAAAGACGAGAATAATTTTAATCACAACAACTGAGAAACATTGTAGGCAGCATGGTCACGTTGAAGGGGGGCATGGTTATCGTCCATTGGTAAGTTGTTCATTATATGTGTTTATATTGATTGAATTTGTAAATGTTTATATTGTTTTAACATTTTATATATATATATATATAAAATCACTTGATCATGATCATGGTTTATTTGTGTCTATCATTATTATAAAGGTGGGGCACCCTAGGGCACATGATATGGATTATCACGGCCTGTAGAATGTGGTTTTGCAAGTGGAGGAACATGGAGCTGTGAATATCGAAGATAAAGTTAATGATCCTATGGAAGAAGATCATGCGCCAAAAAAACATAGTTGAAGATGATGGTACAAATACATTGATCCATGACACATTTAGTGGCATAGCTGATCATGTTGATCGAGATGACTTTGATGATGTTCATGATTTACCTGTACTTGAGAAGGCATACGAGCCCCTTTATGAAGGCTCCCAAACAACTCTTCTCTATGTTGTATTATTGCTGGTGAACTTGAAGGTTATGAATGGTTTATCCAACATAGCAATCTCATGGATGTTAAGGTATGTCATATATGTCATCTTTTTTCATCTATTTTAATTGTTGTTAGTTCATCACTAGTAAATAAAGGATGAAATATGTACCATTAATATTCTTTATATTAACAAATTAGTTTTTGTTGTAGATTGATTAGTGAATTTTTGTTGCCACCATAAAATATTTTACCTCGCTCATACCGAGATTTATCTAGAATTATGAAAGATATTGGAATGGAGTGTCAAGCAATAGATGCATGTCCCAATGATCATATTATATATCATAAACAACATGAATTTGCAACAGAATGCCCAGAGTGTCATATCAGTAGATATCGAACAGATCAACTAACAAAAAAGGTGCCTCGCAAGGTTCTTTGTTATATTCCCATTATTCCACATATGCAAAAATTATTTAGGTGTGAAAGATTAGCGCAATTTATGGATTACCATGTACGAAATAGAAGTGGAGATGACATTTTTCGAATGCCTGCAGATGGTTCTGCATTTAGGGACATGGAGGAAAAATGGCCACATTTTAAAGGAGAACCTTGTAATCTCAGGCTTTCATTGGCAACAAACGGTGTCAATCCATTTGGAGAGTTGAGATTTATTTACTCGGTGTGGCCTATTTGTGTTATCAACAATAACATTCCTCCATGGATGTCAATAAAGAGGGAGCACATAATGTTGGCAATGATTGTTTCAGGTATTTGTTTACATCAATTTTTTTTAATGTAGTAGCACCTCATTTGTCTTATTTGTTGCATAATGACTTATATTTTTTTCATTTAATAGTCATGTACATTAATTTATGTATATTGCAGTAAATTGGTTATAATAAGTATGTAATGTTTATGTTCATTCAACTAGGTAAGTACCAAGTTAAAGATATGAATGTATATATCGAGTCTCTTATCGACGAGTTACTAAAGTTATGGGATGGCGTCACTATGTATGACGTATCTAGACCAATAGGACAAAGACAATTTCAATTCCATGCAATGCTTGTATGGACAATTCATGATGCCCCAGGGCTAACACATTTTTCTGGTATATTATAACGTTCGACTGCATGACTTTAATGATATTTAATTTTATGAAGTAGATATCATGCATGTTTTTAAAATAATCTATTCATTATATATAATTGTAAAAATTGGCATATTTAATCCAATTATATATGATTTGCAAGTCTTCAAACAAAGGGAAAATTTGCATGTCCAATTTGTGGTCAAAAGATGAAATCTCGTCATTCAACAAGTTTAGGAAAGCAGGTGTTTGATGATTATAGGCACTTCCTCCACATAAATCATAAGTATCGAACTATTGAAAAACATCTTTTCAATGGGAAAGAAGAGACTACATCAAAACCACAAAGAGTGACACCTCACCTATGGAAGTTGGAATATAATAGAATTAATCGTCAAGGTTATACATCGGATCAAATTGTTTATCTATCATATATGATATGTTTTGAATTTATATTTTTATATTCTGTTGTGTTTACTCATGCTTGTCATTGTTAATTTGTTTAACTTATATGCTTCATGAAGGTCGTCAAGGCATTAATGGTCGAATTTCACAGGGACTGAAAAGTTATCCCAGACAATTTAGTAGGTTGCCCTACTATGAGTAGATACAAATTGTGTATTTGTTTGATACAATGCATATCGGAAAGAATATGACAAAAACGTTATGGAAAATATTGGATGGAAGGCATGAAAAAGAAAAAAATGTCAAAATTCATAGTGACATTCAGAAAGCCAATCATGCAATGAAAAATTTCATTCAATTAAATAGCGATGGAGACCAAATTAATATAAGTGCCCTTCCTTGGTTATTAATGGAGCAGCAAAGCAATGCTATAAAAGAAGTCATACGAAAAATTTGATTTCCCACAAGATTTGCTGCGAACATAAATAATATCATAACAAAAAAAGTGAATTTGGGTCAGGGATGAAAATGCATGATTGGCATACCTTCATTAATGTAATTATTGTGGTATATTATATATATATATATATATATATATATATATATATATATATATTTGTATATTTCATGTACTTTTCAGTGTATTATGTTTACTACTTTTGGAAAAATAATGAAAAGATCATTTTATAATTGTTGCAATACGTTCTACCTCTATCTCTCCTAGACAACTTTGACAACAATGTCAAGCAGTTTATTTATGATCTTGGAAAATACATGAAGTAAGTAGCGATATTTGTTCAATTCGTTGTATATTTTTGTAAAATCTCGTTAATATATTTGTGCCTTGAATATCTTGTAGATAGTTGTCATCTAAAGCAATCCATAAAGAAGATATAAATTATTGGAAGAGAAAAATTCCTTGTCTAATATGTGAAATGCAAAAGTGTCTACCTTCGACATTTTTCAATGCACAAGAACACTACTTCATACACCAAGTTGAGGAGATTGAATTGTGTGGACCTGTACACACAAGGTCAATGTGGATGGTTGAGAGGCACTTGAAATTTTTGAAGGCTTTGGTTAGACAAAGAGCACATCCTAAGGGTTCTATGGTGGAGGGATATATGGTATACTAGACCATGGTGTACATTTCTGAATATCTTCCTAAGTTTTCAACAAAGATCCATGTAGATCGCATTTGGGATCCCAACTCCATTAACAAATTCAAAGGGGACTACCTAATGGGGAAAGGTAGATTGAGGAAAGTGACAGGTAATTATAAGATGGTCATGGACATTAATTAGAATACATTTTAAATTTGGTTTTTATGTATATTGTACTTATTTAATTATTAATCTTCAATATACATTAATTATAAATTAAGGTCGTATACCCTAGTAATTAACTAATTATACATTGTTTGTGAATTTCATTTTTTTTTGATATAGTTGGTGGAGAGTGGGATGCACTACATGTGTACATCAGAAACAATCTTGATTGCATGACGGTATGGATTGAACGATGTCAACAATTTGGTCGTGCATTAACATGGGAAGGTGTGGCTTCATTGGTTAAAGAAGCTCATCGTAATGGAGATTCCAATGTTACACCAAGGGAAATTGATTTAGCATATGGTTTAAGAGATAAACAGGTACGTATAAATATATTAATCACCCATATTATTTAATTATTTTCAATTATATTGATGTATATATATGTTGAGAATTTTTTCTTTGCATACATTCGACCAAGAATAAATATGTTTATCAACTGATGATATTGCAATAATTTTTACATGTTTGACATATTGCAGGTGAAACACCACAAGGCTATGTGGTGCAATGTTCATAAATTTCGAATCAAAAAGTTGGATGACACGAAGAAAACTTGTGATTCTGGGATAACTGCAGTCTTTTAGGTGACTAATGTTTCATCTAGAAGCGACATACATCCAGAAGTCTCAAAAAATCAATACTATAGGATTTTGGATGATATATTTGAGTGTGACTTTAAGTCCTTCAAATTAGTTTTGTTCATCGTCCTATGGTACAGGCTATGATTGAATGAAAATGATCCTGAGAGAACTATTATTGAACATGATAATGGATTTACCATGGCTAATACAAGGTATTTTGAGCGAGCTGGAAATGACCCCTATGTTCTTCCAAGCCAATGTGAGTAGGTATTTTACTCAGAGGTTCTAGGTAAACTGGGTTGGTCATATGTTGTTAGACATGATGCAAGAGGTAGGCCGGTAAAGTATAATGTGGTGGAAGAAGAAGATACCAAAGAAATAGAAGATGATGTAGATGATGATCAGGATCAACAGTTAGTTGATGATGTGCTTGACGAAGATGTCGAAGAGGAGGAACTAGATCATAATGACGTAGGAGTTAATGTTCATGAAGATGATATCCATGTGGATGATGACATTATCAAAACTAATATCAATGACGATGATGATAATATGACCAATCCTTACAATGTCGAATCTGGATCGGATGATACAGACAAAGAGTTGGATGAAGAAGAAGATGAATGACATTGAAATGTATGAGTTATGCGATTGTATTATCTATTTGATATTAATTTCTTGATAGAATTATATTTTACTTATGTGGTTACATAATTAATTCATGATGTTTTTAATTTTTATGCAATTACATAATTAATTCATGATGTACTTTTTAATGTTTAATTTTAATTCATGATGTTACAACTATTGTAGCTCTCCTAGAAATTTTCATATGATCATAATGAATAGTGTTTTGGGAAATTTCATGAAAGATGACACATTGATCGTAGTAGTGAAATAATTGCAAAGTCGTTTAGATTTTTTAGACCAATCACCCTTCGCAATGTCATTTTTAGGATCATCTTCAATTTGATTACTAAGATACATAAGGTAGGATTTGATTGGCTTATCTTAGACAAACATTGTGGCTTTGTGTAATGTGAAATTTTTTTGGATGCGGTAGTGGTGCAGGAGCACCTACACCTCATAAAGCGATCATTGTAAAGGTTTTTTATGGTTGAGGATTTAAAATACAAGCTCTTGACATTCCAAAATCTGTGTTTTTCTTCAAAAAAAATTATATTTTTCTTGTTTTGCAGCACTGTACGGTCACATATAGCCATATTTTGATGTGAAATTAATTCCATGTCACGAAGATATGTGTTAGATTTTATTTGAATTTGATTTGAGGGCTTAAGGTGTTGATTTGAGTTAGAAAGCTTCATTTCTTTGCATACAGCCCAGTTACCCTATTTTTGAGGGTTTTGTAGTCCAAACATGATATAAAGGGGCTCTTACACTTTTTTGTGATTACTGTAGCTTATGTAAGAGGCCCCATAGATACTTTTTTAATTGTAGGATGCATGAATAGGGAGTAGGATGAGAAATAAAGAAGGTATAGCTGTTGTCCTCAAGAGTTTTGTGAAGAAAAGCATGTGAAATGAGAGGTTCAAGCCTAGGTTTCAACAAAATATGTATGGGTGATATGATTTTATGAATTTTTACCCATGAAGAGACCTAATGGGTTGTTTGTGAGTTGGTCTTGAGTTCTGGGAGGTTTTGGAAGTAGGAGATTCAATAAACCCTCATGATTTTGGTCTAAAACAAGGGTTTTTGGGTTTGGCAAGAATTTGGTCGTACAAGTGGAATCTTTTTGTGGATTTGGGGGTTTGGAGGTTGTTAGCTCTCAAAAACATAGGTAAGAATGCCTCAAGATGTTTCCAATCTCTTGATATGTTTTAGGGTAACAAACAAGGCCAAATGATTTGAACCTTCTTCTCTTTAGGTGTTGGCAAACCTAGGTGGGTCTACCTTTGTGAACTGAGTAGACTTAAGTGATGTGATTTTTTTACAACAATCTATTCACAATGGAAATCTTATAGTGAACAGATATAATCCTAATAAAGTGTATGTGTAATATTAGAATATGTTCAGTTAACAAATGTAAAAAATAAAATGGACAAACAACTTTTCCAATTTAACTATATGTATATATAACTTTAAGTTATTTTTATTTTAACTAAAAGTACTGAAGTTACAACATACAAATTAAATGATATTTATGATTGTAAAATTTATGATTAAATATATCTCTCATAATCCTTTTTGTCTCAATTTGAAAATAATTCTATATTATAGAATACATTTATTTAAATTTTAAGATGAAAATAGCAAGGAAAAATCAAACAAATATCTTTATGAAAGAAGTATATTGGCGTGAAATTAAATATGATTTGTATTCCAATGTAAAAACTATAAAGAATGGGAACAATTCTTTCAACACATAAACTATTATGTAGTAGTCAATTAAAATGATCTAAATAGTCTAGTAATTTGACCATTAGCATATAGAAATTTCTATAGAGTTCTAGATCTCTTCCATTTCAAAAACACAAAACAATATTAGGTAGATAATCAAACATCTTTCATTTCTACAGTGACTTATTTATCCTAAAGGAACTAGTATATAGTATACAAAGAAAACCAACAAACACACAACTACCCTTATTTTGAAGGAGTTTAGTTTTCTCCCCTTCGTGATCCCCCTAATATTGTCTAATTATTTTAAAGAGAGCAAGGGTCATAACACAACTTTATTCATCCCACTAAATAGCTTGGTTAATGAAACTTGACAAAAGAAACAAAACAATTGCTACATTTGGCATTGAAATTGGATTTTGTTTACAACAATCTATTCACAATGGCAATCTTACAGTGAATAGATATAATCCTAATAAAGTGTATGTGTAATATTAGAATATGTTCAGTTAACAAATGTAAAAAATAAAATGGATAAACTAAAAGATGAAAGCGTGAGACTAGTGCCTTGTTGGGTGAATGATGCAGATTTGAACTATGTTTCCTACTTGACCAATCTATCCACAATGGAAATTTGGCAATGGAGAGATGTGATCTTAATTTGGTATAAATTGTATAAGCAATATCAAGGTGAAATCTAATATGTTTAGTTAGGAAGTCTATGTCAAATAAAGTGGATGAAACTAAATGATGAAATAGGGAAAATATAATATGTTCAGTTAACAGATGTCAAATAAAATGGATAAAACTAAATAATGAAATAGGGAAGACCAGTGCCTTGTTGGGTAAAACAGAGTCAAATGAAAGTCTTAGATGAATGGCTTCCATCAAGAAAAATATCTATTTTTTTGGCATACAAGTATGATTTAATAACTGGTATAAACATGCAAGAATGTGATTGATAAACCCTACTGGAGGCAGAATATCAATCTTAATTATCTAATTCTATTTGCTGATCCAAATAACATTCCTAGATTACTATAATTGATTGAAAGGAATTTAATTCTTCTTTAAAGAACCCAATTAATCATATCACACAAATACAACAAATGTGCACTGATAAATTGAACATATACTTGATATTTCAACTTAAATAATCAAGAAACATTAGGTTGGAGACAATCAAACAATTGCTTAAATTCAACAAACAATTGATACCAGAATGGAACCACCGAATCAGAAATCTTTCATTATCTCCTTCAAAATATTATACATGCAACATGGTCCTTTTGGATATAAACATTCTGAAATATTATGTTTCTTGCTATCTATCTTCTATTCTACTACTACCCTCTTATTCATTTCTACCAAAAATGGATATTTATACATCAACCATATGAAAGGACACGTCCTTTTAGAAATGTCTTGTGCTTGAAACAACAATAAAATTAAAAAGTAATTAGGCTCTGTTAAGCCATAAGTGAAATTTCGATAAGTGATCCAAGTAGTCTTAGTGCTCATGGGTATCTGCATCTCCCAATGCATTTTGGATCGTGATCTCCATTTTCACCATCTTCTCATTTCATTCTCATGCTTCATCTAATGTTATATCTTTCTTGGTAGTCGTCTTCAGAATCTCCTACATTACTGACTCACTTTCATCTTTCCACCTAGTCATTTCTTTTAATCTCCCTCTATCATCAAAGAATGTATTCAATCCCTTTTTGGTGGCATCGATTAATCCCTGCACATCCCCTCGCAATTCTTCAAAGAAGTTTTTATGCTTATTCAAAAGATGATTTGTAGCCTCAATTGCAGCTTTATTAGGAGCATCCCTCTGGTTCATTTCCTGGAGCTTCTCTAGGATCCTACCATCCATTCTTTCGTATTCTCATAATGCATCAAAGTTTTGTGAGTGTATTCCCCAAATATTATTCAACCAATTTGTTAGACTGGCTTGTCTCTTCTTAATCAGTACAACAAGTGTGTCATACTTTCCTTGAGAATATGCACTCGACCCTTCCCAATGATCTTTTTTTGTGAACTTTCACCATGGGTGAGCAGCTTGGTTGACCTCATTGTAACTCCTAATAAATCTTTTAGGTGCTCATTTTCTCTCAGCATTCTTTCATGGTTAGTTTTGTACATTACCTTTTCCTTGATCAACACCTATATTTGAGCTTTGTTTAGTTTTTCTACATTGATCCCAATCTCTGTTGTCACCATAGGGTCAACCTCCCCAAATTTTAGGGTCATAACATGCCAGAATTCCTTCTCAGTATCAATGACAACTGATTTCTTATGAGGTGGATACATGACCCAAATCATTAATGACTCTTCATCTGGATTGTACTTTGATCCTGCATAGACCTCTATCACCTTTTTCGAGCTGAGCTTGTGTGTAGCATTACTGTTTTTCAGGAAACTGTCAAAGAATAGTGCAGAATTGAGATCTAATCCTGGAAAAATCATGACACCAGCACTTTCTAGCATTTCCCTTCCCTTTTCAGGGGTCATACCTACCATCTCTCTTTCCACATCATTTTTTAAATTACTCAACAATTGTTCTTCATTACCTAGTGTGACATTGTCAACCAGTTCTCTTATCTCTTTTCCCTTTTGTCTACATAGGAATGTCTTAAATTCTAGAGATTTTATAAATTCATCATCTGCTACAAAGGACTTATATTCTACATGCCTTGCATTTGTATCTACACTTTCTTCAATATTCAAATCCTTGGCAAGACAAGTGTAATCCTGACTTCTCAACCTTGACATCTTGTTAGGTAGATGTTGTGGTACATTAGCCTTAGATGTCTCTTCTCCAGAAGACAACAAATTTATATCTTACAACTCTTGATTATGTTGTTCAACCACCATTTATGCTTCCTCTGCCTCCAAGTTCCTAATCATATCAACAAATTAGTAGGGCACATGGTGATACCCTCCAAAGTTTATCCTTTGTTTAGTAGAATTGATATACCCTTTTGGATCAAAATTCTTTCTCAGTGGTCCTCTTTTCATGTTATATTGCAGTAACTTATCCAAAATCATATTATACCCTTCCTTTGCTAATATAGTAAAATCACCGAAGCATAGTGTACTAGGCATAAAAGCCTATTTTCCAAAAGAACTTAAATTCATAACACTAGAAAAATCCATTTGCCTAACAATTTCCAAGTATGCAATCCTATCGGGAACCATTTTAGGAAAAATGAATGGGGCATCTTCAAATCAATAAACCCTAATCATGGTAGCATTCTCAAAACAATACCAATCCCCCCAATTGTGGCTAATTGGTCCATTGAAATCTTTGGGCCTGAGAAACCTCTTTATCTCATCAGACAAATAATACGCACATGGATGATTATAATAGGTAATGACATGACTTCCTTATCAAACTATGAAATTCTCATCTCCTAAGGCCACAACCCTAGTTCTTGTTTGAAGTACAACACTATGTGCATCAACAGTGAGTAATTCCTGAGGTGTAAGATAGAGGCTCCACCCTTTATTTCCATCAACCCAGAATCAAGCCCTTCAAAAATATATGAGGCATAATCAAAAGGTCTAGAGTTGTGATACTGAATATCTTTTGAAATTACCATGGGCACAATTTCCATATACTCAGGGACTTCCATTCCCAATACTTGACCCACCGATAAATGTATTTCATATAGGGCTCAAAAAGATCTACATGGAATGGGGGTCCTTCACTATCTTCTAGCGGAATTGGTTTACCACCATGTCTAATTTTGTGCAAGGGAAATCTCCAACCCTTGTAAATGGTGTCCATCCTTCTGAATTCTTTTTCCAGCTCTTCACATATAATATTTTTCTTGCATACCCCTTCCAATTTAAAGACTTCGCCTATTGCATCCTCCGATATGTGTATCAATGGTTTCCTAGATGGGTCACAGATAGCTTTAAGTCTCAAATTATAATGAGTGGCCAACAATTTCACCAGTTCAGCATTGACAAAAACATTAGGGAAAACTAACTTTCCTAGATTAAGCTTCCATGGGTTACATACTAGTTCAAAGCGATTCCTCCCATAGTAATGAAAGCTAAATAGTTTATAACCTCTTATTGGAGTCCAAGTATCTCCTATGAGCTTACATTTATCATCTAGTTTATCCACTTCTTCCCTAAGTTGTGCAAAGCATCTAGCTTTGGGTCCAGAGCCAGGTAGTTGGTCGATAAGATCTTGATTTAGCTTATGCTTAGTACCCTCTGGCTGAATTTCAATTTTCTGCTTTTTCCATTTTGAGTGACCACTTTCCCCATTTTTCTACCCTTTGATTTTCCTGAACTAGTGGATTCCATTCTTCAAAATTGCAAATTTAAGGTATGAAGAACTTACTATTTTTTGACCGAGATTTTGAACTGAGAGAATACCTTGGTCCTTCGCTCGCTCCTCTGCTTCTTCCGCTGTCAATTTTGCAATGATTTTTTCAATTGAATTCGTCTTGATTCCTTAAATTACTTATGCTTTGTGGTGCCATTAATGTTTTAGCTAAAACACGATTGTAGTTGGTTTTTTCGAAACTCTCACCGTCACATCATGTAATTTTTCAGCCAAACATTTTCAAATCTCAGGCGATCCTTTTGTTCGAGCCTTCACCAATGTTCATTAAACACCCGCTAGTACTTCTCGTAGTTTCCCCAACACCTTAATTAAGTCTTCCCAACAGTTACCCTTTCAGTCTTAATTATATCACTACAACTCCCACTAAATTAACCTATCGATGTGACTTTAGCAAGTCGAGCAGACAATCCTCATCTTACTCTGGAGATGTGTATCTCACCGAGATATTTCCTTTGTAAATTTTGATCACTAAGACATAACGATTTTCTTGCCGATGGAATTGCACTCGTTGTGACCTTCTTATCTCTCCCTGCTAAAGTTTATCTCACCAATGAATTTTTTCATCGGTGAAACCATGAACCATGTCTTTCCGATAATCATTCTCTCCAGACATGTCACCAAGTCCAATCATGTCGGTGTATCATGGAAGGTCGACAAGACTCCTCGAATTCTTCTCGGTAACATTGTCCCATCGACAGAATCCACCTTTGTTTTATCGGCAAGACTGGATGAATGTCTCGGGCTGACTTCAGGAACCTTACTCCGATGACTCTAGTTTGGCCGATATATTTCCTTGTGCTCCAAGTGATAAGACATATGTAAGCTTGATATGACTTCATACCGTCACGTCGATGCTCATTATCTTGCCGCTAGAGACTGTGAACTATATTTTCCCGATATATATCCTCAAATGAGATTTCATCGGTATGAAATTCCCGACCTCTTGCTGATATCGGTATGTAAGCTATCATTTTTTGTCAACCTAGGTGGTGTCCCCTTGTCCATTTAATAAATGTTTTATTTTTGCAAGGAACAATTTTAAATGACCGTCGATCAACCATTGGTTGATCTCAGCTGTTCACCGCAATCTCGTGATGACCCCACCACATAGTCTAAACTGATTGCGATATCATGGGCGAGTGCCACATGTCTTAGTTGGCAATGCTGAAAAGATAATCAAATTGCTTTAATATATCTATCAGGTTTTAATGTGTTATACGATAGGTTACTAAAGTGGCTACGAGATGCACGCACTCAAAATGAATAGAGATGTTATAATCTCGATGAAAAAGATTCTCGACAGTTATGTTCAACACTGGTGACTGTCTTGAGTGAACACGATTTTTGATGGTGGAGATCAACGGTTTCCTACCATTGTGTGATCAAAAGATGCAAGGTGTTTACTGATCACGATATCATGGGCGTGTGCCACATGTATTTCTTTAGTGATGCATAATGTGGCAGGCCCTTGGTGCTAAGATGGAGATTACGTCAGCCTTTTTGAAGGCAGTCATTTGATGATCTGACAAAAGTGAATGATCGATATTTGGAATTTGAATTTTCATCAAATGCGATTGGAGCTGTTGGCGCAGCATGCAAGTATTCTTTAATGGCAGACGAGATGTCTACTAGCTTGATTTGATCGACATAAAGTGATTTTCTTTCACTCTATTTTCTCACAAAGTATTCAAGCACCTTTGCGAAAGCATTTTCAGAGCCAAGGACGAAGTTACGAGCTGTCACAACAAGGATTTGGTCTTCTACAAAGCATAAATGCCATGAGTTGTTTTTTGTGCTTCTTGGTAAATTTAATTGAGATTTTGAGAAGAATTGTGGTGTTCTTGTCAGAAAGCTTGTTGATAGTTGTTTTAGGGATATTGGTTAGTTGAATTGTAAGAAATTGCAAGGTTTTTCTATAAATTTTTTTTATGTATAGCCCTGGTTTGTTCAAAAGATTTGAAATTTTAAGGAAGCCCTAGTTTACTTGAGATGGCACTGCCAAAGCAGCATTCTGGCCATGTTGATTATTTTAAGAGGAATTTGTATGATGATTTCCTGGATCAACTCCTATTGTCAACAAATGATAGGAAGAGGGGTTTGGTTTTGATGCATGGAAGAACCCTAGGTGAAGGATTAGTATGCAAGAATTCCAACATTGCATATGCTAGGGTTCCCATGACTGGTCTGGAGATGTTTAGGTTGTGGTATAGACAGCAGAATTTGGCTCACCCTTTCTCAAATGGTTGGAGATATGACATGGGGAAGCTAGTGGTGCCAAATGTGTTCCCCGATGTGGATTTTCTCAGGTCGGTGGCAGCACGTTATGACCCTATTAAGAGAGTGATCAGAGATAATGATGGAGGGATTTTATTAAGTATAAATAGGGAATAAATTCAACAAGTTTTTGACCTAAGTGAACCTAGTTTGTTCTTGATTTAGCTAAATCTTGAGGAGATGAAGCAGGAGTATGCAAATTCAAAGTCACTTTTCAAGTTGAAGTTGCTTCCTCCTCATCTGGCAAGCGTAGGTAGTTCAAGGATTTATATCAATCCAAGTGACCAAGAGCCTTTTAGGCTAAGTTGTTCTGCAAACCATTTCTTGGCTACCTTCTATTCATTGTGCCAAATGTTGGGTTTTAACCCTAACACAGTAATGCCAATTTCCTATCTGTTTATGGGGGTACAAATACAACACCCTAATTTCTCTGTGGTTTATGATTTTGCATCTTTTATGGTAGAGAAGATACATGAAGGGCTATTAAAGTTGCATGTAGAGGATGCACGCACTCCATTCTTTTGGTATTCCCCACTGATGTACATGTTCTTGTACAAGAATGTTGACTTCTTCTCAGAGAAGATGGAGTTGAGGTAGGAGGTAAATGGAGAAAGATTATCATTGCAGGCTTGGACTGCAAATTTATCATACAACAGGGAGAGTGTCAGTTTTGTACAATTTGGCAATTGCTTTGCTTCCACACTCAGGGCTCGGTTGATAGTAAATGTACCTAGGATCCCCAAGGATTTACATTAATTTCTCATACCAAAGGGGAGGAAGCCAAATTTAAAATTTTGTCACAACTGGGGTGACATTATCTTGTACCCAGTCAGCATTGTTTTAAGGGTGTATGGATTCCAATGAACTCCACATATCCTCCCATTCAATGTGCCAACAAGAGTGGGGTTTGTTGAGGTTATGTGGCAAATAGATTGTATTCATGAAGACAACCTAAGAAGGAAGGGAAAAGGGACTCTTTTCCCTAATTATACTGTTGTGTCTGATTTTGTTTTCTCAAAGGGAGGATGGGTCCACTTTGGGATGTTTTTTTATGATTTTCATTTAAGGTGTGGTCCCAGGTGACAACATGACCTTGAGGGATTCTTTGCCCTTTTTAGACAATGGATAAAAGGTGACAAGTTTGCACATGAGTTCAATTTTTCTGAGGATCTGATTAGGAATGAATTTGATTTGAACAAGCAGGAATTGAACAAGGAAAAATGGATTGAATATGAGAAGTTATTGGCCATTGTGCATAAAATGGATCCCAAATATGATCCATTAATGGAATTCACCCCATTCCACAAGAAAATTGATTTCTTGATGGACAAATTCAAGGAGATCATGGGTGTTTTGATGACAAAGAAGGTCAACTTGGAGTTGAACTTCAGCATACAAAAGCCAGATGTGAGGCTTGCTGAAACAAGGCCAACATATCAACCCACGATGAATTGGCCTCTTTATAAGAGAAAGAGGAGTGACAATAGTAATGAGGAGGAGGAAGATAAAAAAGGAAAACAAATCATGAAGGCATCAGCACAACCAAGTCCGAAGATCAGAGCACCTGTAGGAATCAAGATCATTGATTTGGACTCATCACCACAAGATAATCCCACACTACCACCATCAGAGCCAAGCCCTAAGAGGCAAAGAGTTGAAGAGGCACAAGAGACTCAGATGGATGAAATCATTGTCACTTATCAGGACATGTAGGTTGATATTCCTTCCCCTCCTAGGTCAACTCAATTGGTTATGTCTGATATGGATGTGAAGGGGCAATGTGTGCAAGATGCTAGATGGAGGCATGCAAGGAATTTTTAGATGATGATGCATTTGTTAAAACTCTAGTTTTCTTACAACTGGTACGGAGAATGAAACTAGAAGAATATAAGGACAAATGCAAAAGGAGAAGAGAGTTGAAACCTGATAGGTCTGACCAGGAGAATGATGATGAAGTAAAGGCTGAATTGATGGAAGAATTCAAGAGCATTACTCCTGAGGAGGGGAGGAAATTAGTAACTCGGGTTGGTGTGCTAATTTTTCCTGAATGGGATATAGCAGATGCAGTAGCATTTAATTTTATTTTAAAATCCAAGCATCCCATGCAAAATTTTGAGGAAGAGGTCAAGGCAGCACTGCAAGTTTCTACCTTTAGTGAGGAGTATGAGACCCTAGCAATTTGGGCATTGGCACCTCAGGGTAGAAAGCCTAATGTTACTAACATTAGCCCAAACCTAAGGGGAGGGTTAATAATAAAGAGAGCCTCTAAAACTTCAACTACAGAGGCTAAAAACCTAATTGTGAATGTGGCCAAATTGGCCCAGAAGACTGTTGAGAGGGAAGAAGCTAAAAAGCAGAGCTTAATGGAGAAATACAATATTATAATTGGAGAATACAACAAGGTGCAGAAAAGGAATGTTGCGCTGCAAACTGAGGTGGATAGGTTAAAGTATAGGCAAGTTGGGGAGTCCTCAAGTACTTTTTGTATAATGACACTACCTTCCACATCAGGATCAATACCTCCTACTTCTCCAATTGTTTCTACTTCAGGGTCCCCCATCAAAACTCCTTCTCTAAGTCCTACATTAGAGCCAGTTGAAGAAGAGATTGAATACTCTATGGATCATACTAAGAAGCAGTTGCTAAATAAGATTACAGATTTATAGGAAGCTTTAAAGGCAAGTGAGGAGGGAGTACTTATAAAGCAGAGTGAAGTTGTTGACACAGTTTTGAGGCACTTAAATGAAAAGGTTGATGGAAGATCACCATCAGTATATTATTTGTATTCTTTATTTTTGGATGCAATAAAGAACATTACTAGGGATCAGGAAGTGGTTTTTCCCTTAGTTGAGAAGTGGATCCTTAGGGCCAATGATTTAGATATCATGTATAAACCCTCTAGATTTGATACAGATAATAGGCCCCAATCATTAAGGCCTACTCAAAAATTTTGTAAAGTCACTGTAGGGTTTTCAAGCCTTACCAGATGATTTGTGTAGGAAAATCAAAGAATTGGTAAAGAGTTTTGATGATTGGAGTGATACATATTTACCTAATATAATTGATGCACAAGGAAATGTTAAATCACTGTAGCAGTGGCAGGATAGAGCAGATGAGGTCATCAATGCACAAATCAAATTGATTTGTGATACCTCAGACTATGACTTGTTGGTGAGTTCTATGGACAAGATCATTAGCACCAACACATTTTTGGAGTCTTTTGAGAGAGAGACAAATTAGGTAGCGGTGAAATACACACCTTATAGTGCTAAGGTGAATGAGGTGGTTAATTTTGATTGGTCGATAGATGAAGAATATCAGAGATGGGTGGATAAATACTTAACCGAGGAAAAGTAAGACAGAGTTGACTATTGGCAGATAACAGCTCAACCGTTGTAGTTATAACATATTGCGGTTATGTTTTGATGGCAGTTTTGGCACATGTTTCTTGAAGTTTGGTTGATGCATCAACCATTTTCAGCGGATGGGATAAACAAGAAAATTCTCCAGGGACTCAACTGTAGTAATAGATTTTTGAAATGTCACAGGACGGTCCAAGTGACCGGTGACATGTGTATTTCTGGCCCGATGCTTGTTTTCTCCTTCATTCTCTATAAGAAGGATTTCAAGGCCAGAAATACGGGTTAGCAAGTTAGATAATTTTGGGTTGAGTCTAAGTAAAGTTGCAGAGAAAATTGTAAAAAGCTTGTTGGTTCAGTGAAAATGCAAGTTAGGTTTTGTGTAATTCTGTAGTAGATTTTGAATTCATGGGAGTTTGATTTTTCATGATAGTGCTAGCATTTGAATGGGAATGATTCATTTTGAACTCATGTATCTCCATTGTATAAGCATATTCGAATCTTGAATAAAATAATCAAGGGTTGTTTCTTTCATCTCATTGTTGTGGTGTGTATGATTCTCATTTTAGCTTTAATTCAAGGAATTAATTAAAATGCTTGAATGGGGTCATAGGTGGATATGTTTATATAAGGATTTGATAAGTAGTATTGGGTTAGAATATAAATTGATGGTATTTTTTGATGGTGTTTTCATGCACTTCACAACACAGGTAATACGTAGGTGCATTACCTCTCTTGAAAGACAATTTCTCACAATCAGATTGCAGAACACTATCCCAAGGTCTCTCGGATGTCAGGTCTTGACAGTGCTTGGAATATTTCAGTTGTTTATGTGATTTGCTGGAATCACAAGGAGGCATTATGTGGTTGAAGCTATAGGGGAATTGAGTCAATAAATGGAGTTCTAGAGGTCTGGAATTGATAAGCTTTGTTGTAGGTTCAAGCAGCAGTCTCAGACTCCATCATTTCGTTGGATTTGGCTTTACAATATGCAATGAACCTTGGCACAAGTTGTTTCTAAAAAAAAGGAAAAAGGAAAGGGCGAAGAAGAAAGATGTTTCCTGGACCTGCAACTACTAATGAACAGTGATCATGAAGGTTCCTGCTATGGACAGTTCCTTAAACAGGATTTCACTTAACCAGAATTCTCACAATATCATGAAATCAGTGCTATCTTCTAGGGACTGCAGATGTTCATCATTCATTCATTATGGAAGCATGAACAAAGATAAATTTTAATGAGCAGCAATGGAATTAAAGTCCAGACTAACTTTGCACAATTATCTACCTTCAGCAAATGACCAAAAGTATGGACAAGGAAAGCATACACACAGCAACTATCTCCAAAACCAGAAATAACATACTAAATCTACCAATTCTAATCTGAAGATGCTAGAACAGCAAAGTAACTTAAAGAAAAACTATAACTAAAGAGGGAGAGGAATCATGAAACATATTGAGAAACCCAGAAAATACACCAAAAATGACTATATTTGCTATTTATAATTTCTGCAGCATGCTTTTACAACAACTCAACTCTCTTAAAATGAGAGGAGGAGAGCCCTATTTATAGTTTTCAAAAAACAAAATCAGTGGCCAAAATTTGATTCTATTATGTGGCCAAGATTCATTTTACATTAGGGTTTCACCTACCCCATAATATATTACATTAATAAATACTTTCTTGTCTCTTCACTATTTCGTCATCTAGTGACAACACTGTAGGAAATTTGTCTTTTAGTGATTTGCCCTTTGCTGTAGCTATTCTTCAAGGAATTTTTCGTCGATGACTGGGTTTCCCTCTTGCTTCTTCAATGTGGCATACTCCATGAAACTTAGGATTAGGGACTGGAGCTTATCTACCTCCACGATGTTGGATTTCAAGATTTGGTAACTCCATTCCTGAGAATTACTGCCAAGCTTCTTCCAAACTGCCTCATACTTAGCATCAATCTCTTCGCAAGCTTCTGATTGCACGAAGGCTCGGGCCATAAAACACATGAAATCAGTGGTGATTTTGATGGACATCCCATCTTCCATAATCTTCAAGAAGTGGGGCTTGATGTTCTCGGGATTGATCTCAATTGGGGACACTTCATACCCCGTCATCAGTTTGAGGTACTAAGTACACTCCTCCCTGGACTCCCTTTCCCATTCAATGTCTAGAGCTAACCACTCCAAAATCTATTCTAGCCTTCTCTTTTGGTGATTATAATCTCACTTTCAGGTATCTACCAGCCAGTGATCGTCGTCTTTAAAGGCAAGGTCCTTCTCCCAGATATCACTCGATAATGCGAGAATGGCCTTGATCTTCGGGTAGGCAGCATCATACTTCCTAGGAAACTTTTCACAGACCTGCATTGTGTCCTTGAGAGTTTTCTGAACCTCTAGAAACCTATTTACTACCCGAACAGCCACGTTGATACCCATGTTCCCTATGTCCAAAACCTGTCGGAACCAGTTTTCCGTAGTTTTGTCCAAGTTCCATCTCTTTTCTAGTTTATCAATTTGTTCTCTAGATAGCAACTAAGGCGGGGCCGATGATGTTGTCGGTTGATCATCCAGAGATGACCACTGCTGAATATAAGTTGTTAGGTCAACCACCTGCTCCTTTAACTCCTCCTTGGAGATCTTATCCTGCTGGATAAGGTGCACTACTCTGGCGACCGATTCCTGGAGGTGCTCAACCTTCTGCTCCCTTGTGGCCACTCCCAGGTCGATGGTGGAGATGTTGTAAGTTATGCCATGTCCTCCAACCATAGGCGTTGCTATTTGCACTACTCTTGATCCCGAGGCATCCATGGTTATCTTAGATCTAACCCTCGGCTTCTTCTCTTTTCTGGTGCTTATTCATGCTCTAGCCATGATGGCTTCCAGCCTTGCCTTGGGATCTTTTGACGTAGGAGTCTTTTGCTTGAGTTGCCTTTGTAGCCAATCAGGCATTTGGGGTTCTTTTCCTGGCACCTCACTTTGAGTCCCATTGTCCTCCTTTTCAAGCTCAACAGTACTGACAATAAGAGCCTTCTCATTAGTTCCTGCATCTTCCTTTCCTTTATCAGAACCTTGCTCGGATGTCTCATGTTTAGCGGGGGACTTAGTACATTGCTGCTCCTTGGGTGAATCCATTTCCTTTTCAGCATCCTCTTCCTCATTTAAAGTATCTTGATGCTCAACGGGGCTCTCTGCCTATTTGCTCTCTTGGAGGAAAGTTTCCTCACCATGCTCTAGAGTCTGGCCATGTTCCTCAGTTGGAGATCTGTTACCTTTTGTCTCTGGAGCAGCAGTCTCCTCTTCTTGAGCAAGCTGGTCCTTGGCCTCCTTGTCCTCAATTTCCTTGAGTTGTTTTCCCCACTCGACATTGAGCTCGGGGTTATTCGACTCTCAGATCAGTTCAGTATCACGGTCCTCACTGTCTTCACTGCCCTCACTTGAAGACTCATAGGCCACCTTATCAATCTTCTAATGCTCGAACAAGGGATGTTCGTGATATTCAAACTCTTCATACTCCAGCGCCTTCTTAGCCTCTAACTGCTATCGTTCACGCTCGTCTGATATTTGCATGGTCGCCTTCATCTTTGGTGATTCAGTAGAAGGGGATGTCATTGGAGTGGAGGCCATAGCCTGAGCTATTGCTGCCTGGACTATTGGATTGGTGAGCATCCTTGAAAGCTCAGAAGGCACATTCTGCATATACCTTACAAAAGACTCTGGAAGGTTTGGGGCTGGCATTGTGGTAGCGAAAATGGAAGGAAGGGAAGGAGACATGGAGGGAGAGGTCATAGGTGAGGTGGCGACGGATGACAAATCCACGGGAATGACCTGCACCACTGGAGGAGTAGGAGCAAGGTGGACGGAGATATCCACCGCAGGCAGGGAGGAAGCAGAAGCTGGAATTGAGGCAAGCAGGGTGGCGGGAGTGATCACAATGGGTGGAGATCCAAAAGAGCTAGATCCTTTGCCCACGATCCCGAGGGGCGAACCCTTGGGCATCACCATTGTCTTTGTGCTTCCTGTTGTTTTTATTTTCTTTTTAGAGGGCTCTGGCTTGAAAGACTTACGGGCGTAGACCTTTGGTTTGGGAAGTTGTTGGCTAGCCTCCCTTCTTTTCTTAGTCTTCTGAGCTGGTGGGGCTTTAGATGTCTCCCCAGTTGCGGCAGCAGCTTCCCCACCTTCAGAGCCACTTGGTTCACTCACATGCTCACTTGCAAGCTCGGTGTACGTCAGGATGACCCCTTGTTGTTTCAATTGTGCCACATTCCCATCGATCCATGCCCTTGTTCGGACTTTGACGGCCCTGGTGAGCACACTAATATCACTAAGTTCTGGTGCATCCCAGTTGATAGCGGGCAGCGGTAGGTTGGAAACTATATCGTAAACTAGATCCACGATTGCTTCCTCATCCTCCTCTAGCTGATCAGGAACTGGGCATAAGTTCACCCTTCGTACATGGATGATGGTCATGCACATATAATATCGCAACCGTACCTCAAGATCATCCCTGCAGTTGGCCCAGAAGTCTTCGATGTTGTGGAGGTGGGCATATCCGTGCCCCAGTGCCTTTCTAGCATGGCCATAGGGATCCATCTGTGGCCTTGTTGTATATTGTTCAAAATTATATTCTGCCAACTCTCTTTCTAAATATCTTGCGCACTCGGAAGTGTGGACCTTATACATCCCCTGTCCAAGGTTCATGGGGTAAATGGGGCCTACCAGATGCTTCTCACTCAAGACACTATGAATGTGTCGCAGATGCCAAGTCAGCTCCAAGAGAACGATCCGGTCATTTGGGTACCAGGGCAGCTTGTTTGGTTTATCCGAGAATCCTTCAGTGCGGATGTATGTGAACCTTGGGAATTGAATATACCAGAAGGTGTATTGTCTGAGGAGGACCCTGGCACTGTGGGATGTCCTTCTATGAAAATCTCATCCTACTGATCGGATTACGTGGGCAATGAACGAGTCATTCACCCTGCAGTAGTTTGTCTTGAAATTCCTAAATTGCAACTCAGGGTACTTGACATATGGTTTGAGCTCTGGCCCTAATGGATCACTTGGCATCACTATCAAACCTTGATAATGTCACCGATTAGCGAGGGAATACACCAAGTAAGAGGTCATGAAGAATTTGTTAGTTTTCTTCATAGTGGTGAACTGCTCGTGGAAGCAGTCGCTGATGATCTCGCCCCAATAGAAGATAGTGCCCTTACCTTAGAGAATTTGTTCTATGAAATAGAACATCCACTCTTGAAAGAAAACCACGCTAGGAAGGCCCATCACTCAGCTAAGCAGAGTTATAAGGTCATGGTAGTCTTCATGGAAATCACTGCGGTAGAGCTCCTAAGGGAGCTTCCCAACACTAGCCCATTTGTCCTTCAACCAGCACTGGTTGATAAGCCTTTTACATTCCAACAGGTCCTATTCCCACACCTCCTTATAGTCTTCCAAGGTGGGGACCTCCATGCTCTCAAAGGCGGGAATGTGGAAGGTCTCCATTATGCCTAACGGAGACATATCTACAAGGATATTCCCCTCATGATCCACGATTGTTCTGGTATCAGATTGGTATGCCATCACCGGCTTTGGGGCCACTAGAGCTGGTGGGAAACCTATAGCCTTAGCAAGTCCACTACTTTTTATCAACTTGGCATTTGCAGTCTTCGGGTTCATTCTGACCCTCTGCGTGAATTCATCAACATCAACTTGCTCGATGTTGGTATCTGAGACATCTCTCCAAAGGGTAGTGATCTTGGATTGAATAGGGACTCCTTGGAACTTGTACTTCATCAGGTCTTTATCCTCCTTGCCCCTTGGTGGCTTAGTTATTCATTTTCCTTTTCTGGAAGCACCAGAAGTCTCTGGACCAGATTCCATAAATCTTGCATAGAAGAGGAAAATCAGTAACGATGAACTTGACAAAAGGGCCACCGACAAATCCCTGCATGTCATGATTAGTCCGGTAATCATAATTCATACTTAACAATCATGAAAGCTAGATACTTCATCATTCAGAGGGAAGTACAAACAATCCAGAGTTCCTAGGCCAGAAATCCCTTGGCAGAATACCACGTGAAAGGGCAAAATGAGAATGGAATTCCCATATGCACTTCTCAAAGTTGGATTTGAAGATTTGAGGTTGGAAATGGAAGAAAACCAAATTCTAGCAAGTGGGTCGAAATCCATTTTGGATTTGAAGGTCATTTGATGCCCCATTTGGAGGTTCGGACATCATCTGTAGGGAAGCCATCTGAAACGGCACAGAGGGAATGGAATTCTAGGTGACAGAATCAGGGTCTCAGATTACCGTCGCTGGGAAGCGGCTACGGGTCGGCCGTGTGGAACAGCAAAACGCAAGAGGAAACCCGGGGAAGGCAACCCGAGAGGAAGTTTTCGGAAGCAGTAGAGGGCTTGGGACAAATGGACAACGAACGAGACACCAAGACTCGGAGGTCGGGAAGATGCTCCATGCTCACCGTTTAGAATGGCGCAGGAGGAAAGGAATTCTGGGGGAGGAATTCCAACATTCAGAATCCGGAAGAAGATCGGAGAAAAAGACCAAAGGCTTCGGGTTCCGGCGGACAGTAGACCAAGGTCCAGGATCTGGGAAGACGCTCCGTGCTTGCCGTTTAGAACGGCCAAATCACAACAGAATCCCGAGAGAGGAATCCCAGAAGCGAAAGTCCAGGGGGAAGAAAATGTCGAGGGTTTCGACCGGGAGAAGGAAAATTTTGCGACCGGGAAACGAAGTCCGGGAAGACACAAGGTGGAAGCCGTTTGAAATGGTGAAATGGGGATGGAATCCCGGGGACGGAACTCTGGGAACCATATTCCGAGGATGGATTTGAAGAGAATTGGAAAGTTTGAAATGGACATACTTCGAAGGTCCAGGGTCCGAGGGTCGGGAAGATGCTCGAACGAGGCAGTTCGAAATGGTGAAAACACAATGGAATCCCAGGAAGGGAATTCCGGAGGTGGAAATCCGAAGAAGAAAAGAGCAAGATCAAAAATTCGAAGAAAGATGGAGGTACGGACGGCCGCAGGAAGACCCGGGCCCGGAAGACACCAGCGCCATTTCGAAGAATAGTCGTGACGCGGGAAGGTTCCGGATCGATTTTTGGGTGATCTAATAGCGAATTTTTGGATTTTCAAAACATGGGTTATGCGCGGAGGGGGAAAATTTACTTAATTTAGGTTTCATTTTACATTTTACCATTAGCAAAATTAAAAAATTCACAAAACAAAAAGCTAGGGCGCGCGGACGAAAAACCTACCTCGAAAATCTGAAGAACGAGCTACCAGATGCACGAACAGCATCGGGAAATCACTTCGAAATCTGACAGGAGGAAAACCAAATTCGCTAGGAGCTCTTCAATCTTTCTCTATCACTCGAGCCTTTGATAATGATGGCCGAAAAAATCAATTTTATAGCAAAAGACAGCCATTAATGCAGCATTAACTCCTCCATACGGTTGCAGGTTTGGTTGGTGAGTTTGAAAACACAAGGGCGGCGGGAGGTCCGGAGTTCGGGGTCCGAAAAGCCGTCCCAGGGCAGCCGTTCGAAAACAGCGAAGACCGACAGGAAAGCTGGAAAGGGAAACCCGGGAGAGGCAATCCGACACAAGAAATCCGAAAGGGGAAACCCGAAAATTGCCACAGATGCCAGAATTTCAACAAGGAAAACCTGGAAAGCCCGAGACTTAAAATATGGCATTAGGAAACGAGCTACCCCTGCCTCAGGGCACAAAATGGGTACGCAGAATGAGGTGAAACGAAAGGAACCAAAAAGAAAATTGGGAAAAGAGGGTCCCCGTTCCGAACAGGGCATGTGTGCGAAAGGCACGACAGTATTGTAAGGCAATATTGTCAGAGATCTTATATGTTATGTGTTAAATCTGTCATGAATCCTTAGATGCTTATGAATTTGACTCCTCCAATGGCATATGGCACTGATCTAACTTTTGCTTATTTGTGGGGTATAGTATTTGTTTGTCTTTGCTTAGAGCTTGCTACAAATTGAAAATCAATGACTATCTCAAGCTGTGAAGTGTTGTTGTAGTGAACTCATGCTCCAAATAGTTGATATTATTGATGACCAGCCATTTAATTTTGGTATTATCCTGTTATGTTGAGCTATTAAATGAGATTATCTATTGTTGTTAATGTTGTTTATAATATTGGTGCAGAAGTTGTAAACACATTAAGGGATCACCCTCCCGGATCTTGCAGAGCCCAAAGTGTAGGAGGCTTTGTTAAAGTCCTCGTCAATTGGTCCAGGTCCTTTGAGCTACCCTTGATTAGAATTGGCAATTCCATAGGTAGATTAGAAGATAAACCTGGTTATAGTAAATACAACCAACACTATCCCTTGGCCCTCTCTTTTTCCCGCTCTTGTATGTTCCCTTCTCTCTTTTTTCTCTTGTTAATTTTGATTTGTTCCTGCTTATTGCTTTGGCTTAGTTCATTTTTGCTTCTAGTTTGTTATTTCGTCGTGTTTTGTTGAGTTTTTCTTTCATGTTTCTCTTCTCTTTGGGTCTATCCTTTTCTATTTATTGTTCCTTCTTTCCTTCTTTTTCTAATTTTTGTTTTTCATTATTTTATGACTATTCCTTACATTTTACAAATTATAGATTTTTTCTAATTACGCCAAAGGCGTATCCTATTTTAGATGAACAAGTTAAAATGGACCATCAATGGTTAATATCGACTGTGTATAGTGTAATATGATTGTAGTGATTTCATCTATTCATCGCCACATTTTTTCCCCTCCATTTTTTTGTTTGTTCTACTTCTTAATATTTTACTTGTGAACTCTACCCTTTTTTCTCATTCTTTGACACCACAATATTTACTGAATGAAGGTTTCAACAAATGAAAACAAATATCTACTTCTATAAATTTAATTTTAAAATTTTTCTGTATTTTTGAAGACTCAGATTGAATTGGTTAATTTGAATGTATGAAATAATTGATACAGTTTGGTTTAATATATATATTTTAACTTTTTTTTAAATATGTTCATAATTTAAATATCTAATTTTGTTAATTAAATAGGTGTTAAAAGGTGAAAAGTTAAATTATAAAAATGTCTATTTTAATGTTAATTAGAAAGAGATTAAAAGTGAAAATTTAAATTATTTTTAATATTTATATTGAATGGTTTTACTTGTTTTATATATATTAGTTATATATTTTTTAATTTAAAAAAAAAAAAAATTATAAAAATGTTTTCTCTTTTTTGTTAATTAGAAAGATGTTAAAAGTGGAAATTTAAATTATTTTCAATATTTGCATTTTATAAAGTTCTTTTTTTTTTTTTTTGGGGAAAGGGGGTAAAAACATTATTGAAAATCAGAAAAGAACATTACAATCATAACAGAGGAACCAAGCCCCAAAAACCAAAGGAAGCAACACAAAAACCACGAAACAAATCAACTATCTTCAAGAATCCTTCTATCATCTTCAAGAAACCTATCTAAATCTTGTCATAACTCAGGGGAAGCCTGCATCCAATCCTCGACCTTCCAGCCGTTACCTTGCTTGGAGGCCCATTTGGCTAAACAGTCTGCAATCCGATTCCACTCCCTCGGGATATGAACAAAAGAAACCATCTCCATCCTAGAACTAACTTGAAGAATCTGCTGAACAATTGAGGCCAGTCGCCAATTAATATCAAACATCTTCCTCTCCTTCAGCAAATTAATCAAGATCTGTGAATTAGCTTCACAAATAACTTTTTGCCATCCCAAAGCAAGGGCCCGCTCCATAGCATATAGAATCACCAAACCCTCCATAAGGTTCACCGTCTCCTCCCCCTCATGAATAGAGAAAATAAATATCACTGAACCCCCCGAATCCCTGCCCACCCCACCAATCCCTATAGGCCTAGGATTTCCTCTAGAAGATCCATCAGTATTGATCTTCAAAACACCTGCCAGTGGGGGCATCCATCTACCCATCCTCTGCACTCTCTTGTTCCCATGCTTGCCTTTTCTAGAACCAACAAAAGAAGCATGTATCCCCTGCAATCCCAGTCTATCCACCAACTCAGCATCCCCTTTCTCCAGGGGGAACACCACTTCAATCATAGCCACAACTGACTCCTGTATCATACCTAACAAATGAATCCACACTTGCTGACCCCCCAAATTCACTCCAAAAAATATCCTGCGATTCCGCTCAAGCCAGATCTGCCAAAGAAGAAATGTAGGTCCAACATACCAAACATCCTGCAAGAAGGAAGCCATCGATGGAGGTCTGCCCAAGCTATCCCAAAACTCCACTAGAGAAGAAGCGTGAACACAAGGTTGCTTCCAAACCCCCCACCACCAATGCCAAAGTTGAACAACAAAGGGGCATCGAAAGAACAAGTGCGAGGAATCCTCCTCCTCTTCCCCACAAAGAACTCAAGCTGAAGGCCCCTGGAAACCACGCTTACGAATATTATCCTAGGTCAAGCACCTATTCCTCGCCAGAGTCCAAACAAAGCAATTACATTTTGGCCATGATAGCTTATTCCATACCCTCTTCCACCAATGAACCTCCACCCTAGCTAGCTTCTGAGTCAATAACACCTTATAACCACAAGCAACAGAGTAAATCCCCTTAGGATTATGGATCCATGCAAGAATATCCTCATCCTGAAGAGAGCTACAATGCCTATTACAAAGAATTGTATTAAGTTCAGCACATCTTTCCTCCATCCCCATATCTGCCCACTTAGTGGGATCTTTCCAACAAGCCCTCTCCAGCTGACCATTAAAAGAGAAGGACTTGAAGTCACTCACCCAGGACCAACCAGCTTCAAGAAATCTCTGACTCAAAGGAAGCAGATGAGGATACTGAGAGGTAAGCGGACGGAAACCATCCCAAGAGTCTGACCAAAAAAGAGCTTCAGAACCCCTTCTACAGATCCAAAATAAACCATCCTTAATGAGCTTCGCACCCTTCTGGAGAGTGCTCTAAATCACCGAGCCTTTCCCCTCAAGAGGTTACCTAGGGAGATCATTTCGAGGAATACCCAGAAGATACTTATGAGATAGTATCCTAGCCCACAGTTGATCCTGTTCCATGCACCATCTCCAGAATAGCTTAGCAGCCACAGCCGCTCCAACCAAAGTTGACTGGCGAAGACCCAAGCCACCATACTGCTTAGGACAACACACGTCCTCTCACCTGACCAGGCTCCACTTGGAGGATGACAGGCAACCAGCCCATAAAAACTGCCTCTTAAGAGAATCCAACTCCTTAAGAAATCCCATCAGAGCCACTTGAAGCATGCACCTGTACGTAGGGAGAGCCTGCACAACTGACTTAAGAAGTTGAACCCACCCAGCAAAAGACAACCATCTATGTGTCCAATGATTGACTCTCACTCAAAACTTATCAATCACATTATGCCAAGAACCTTTGGGAAGACGATCAACAGAAATTGGGATACCTGGATAATTAAAAGGGAGAGCCCCTATCTGAAACCTCAAAATATTAGCAATTCTTCTCTGAATGGGGCCCGGTGTATTGAACAAGAAGATGGATGATTTATCCTCATTAATCATTTGCCCCGAAGCCACCAAGTAGACATCCAACACCTACCTCAAAGATGTAGCTTCCCTGATAGTAGCCTGTCCCATCAAAGCCGTATCATCAACAAACTGTAAGTGAGACTACGGAGGCAAATCTCCCCCCCACCGCCAACCCTGAATGATACCCAACTCAACATTTCTTTTCAACAACCGACCAAGACCTTTAGCAAGAAGCAGAAATAAGTACGGGGAAAGAGGGTCCCCTTGATGTAATCCTCTCAAAGCTCCAAAGAGCTCGGAATGATCTCCATTTATCAGCACCGAGAAGGATACTGACGTAACACAACTCATGACCCATTGGACCCACTCTTCAAAAAATCCAAAAGCAACCAGGATTTTCCACAGGAAAGACCATCTAACCCTGTCATAGGCCTTAGCCATATCCAACTTAATGAACATTGCCTTCTCATGTGAACTAGCCATGGAATGGATGGTCTCCGTAGCAATAACAACCCCATCCAAAATCTGTTGACCCACCACAAATCCACTCTACTCTTCAGAAATCAACACTTTAAGTCACTTTTTCAACCTTTCGGCCATTAACTTTGAAATGATTTTATAAGCCACATTGCATAGGGAGATAAGCTAAAACTGAGTTAGCCTATCAGCCCCTTCACACTTGGGAATGAGGGCAATGAAGGTAGCATTAAGAGCTCTCAACATCTGCTTGTTCCTCTGGGACTCTTGAACAACCGCCAGAAGATCCAACTTTATGATATCCCAAAATTCTTGGAAAAACTCTATTGGGAAACCATCAGGGCCAGGAGCTTTCCCTTTCTTAATCTAAAACACAATCTCCTCCAGCTCCTCTAGAGAAATTTCCCTCATCAGATACTCATTCGCCTCCCTAGAAACCAACTGAGGAATACAAGAAAGAGTTTGTTCCTCCTCAACCGAACCCCCTTGCAAATCCTCTCTGAATAGAGCCGCAAAATACTGTGAAGCCTCATCAACAATTTCCTAAAATGAGACAAGATGATCCCCCTTGCCATCAACCAGCACATAGATAGAGTTACCATGCCTCCTAGCCTTCACAGAGTTAAAGAAGAATGCAGTGTTTTTGTCCCCTTCCTAAAGCCAATCAATCCGAGCCTTTTTCTTCCAATAAATTTCCTCTCATAATTCACATTCCTCCACCATCTTCAAGGTCCTAGCCTCCTCCTTTAAAAGATCCTCAGAAACCCCATTCTCTCGAATCAAACGCATAATATTATTCAGCTCTTCTTGAGTGGCAGCCTTTTCATGAAAGATATTACCAAAACATCTCTTGTTCCACCTTTTAAGTTGATACTTGACAAACTGAAGAAGCTTGACAAATGTATACATTTTTGTACCAAAGGCAGGTCTACCTATCCTCCACCACACAGTCACCTGATCATAGAGAGAAGAATCTCGAAGCCACATAAGTTGGAACTTGAAAGAAGGAGCATGAGGCACCCAAGCAAAGATGATACTAAGCTTGATAGGCCAGTGCTCTGAACCCCTCCAATCCAAAATCTCAGAGGAAGTAGACCATAAGTCTTCAACCCAGTAATAGCAGACCAAGAACCGATCCAACCTCTTAGCAACACAGTCCTCCCTAGTCCTCCTATTATTCCAAGTGAAATGACCATTACTGGGCTGAACATCAATAAGATTTAAATCCGAAATGCTATCCCTAAGAAGCATCGCGGAAGGCTCCAACCTAGCAATTCCACCCCTTTTCTCAGACACCTCCACTATAGCATTGAAATCCCCAGCCAAGATCCAGGGATGGAAAGGAACCAAGCTACGAATAAAATGAAGATGAGACCATAAAAGTTGCTTGCCTTGATACTCAATAGGTGCATACACATTAGAGAGGA
This sequence comes from Sequoiadendron giganteum, assembly GCA_007115665.2. NCBI lineage: Eukaryota > Viridiplantae > Streptophyta > Pinopsida > Cupressales > Cupressaceae > Sequoiadendron > Sequoiadendron giganteum. Next base: position 385,003,177 of record CM021102.1, read on the forward strand.
GAATACACTCTCCAGTCACAAAGCATGAGGCCACCAAGGACATAGAAGATCTAGAAGACATCCACCAAAGGGGACAAACCCTCTGAGTGTTCCATAAGCAAGCCACTCCCCCAGAAGCACCCTGAGCACCAATACATTGGCACTCACCAAACTTCCACAACTTAGGTACCATTTTCAACATATTCTCCACAGATAATTTAGTCTCCTGAAGAAAAAGAACATCTAGAGAATGATTCCTAACCAACTCCTGAATAGCTTTTTGTCGAGGGCCACTATTCAAGCCCCTAACATTCCATGATAAAACAATCATTTATGGGGAAACGAGAAATGTGAATCCAGGGTCTTGACTGCTCCTGACTCCACCAGAGTTTCCCCAGTTGATTTAATCTTTTTTGTATCCTTTTTCCTACCCAACTTGGAAGTCTTCTCACCAACCCCTTTCTTTGGTTCCTTTTGCTGAATACCCATGTGAGGAGATGAGAGAGAGCTCTTACCAACTTCCACACCAACCTTTATGGGTAGATAAGAACCATCTTCGCCATTCTTCAGAGTTCCAATAGCAGGATCCTGCACCACCTGGGCAGTCAATTGTTGATCCGTGTCCATCTACCCAACATTCATATCTTGCACAACCTGTATAGCTGCCAAGGAAGGCCCATCCTTTTCTATACCCAGAGTTCCCTGATCCAGATTCAAAAAACCCAGGTTCATTTCCTATTGGCTCAGATCATCTAGGACCTCAAACCTGTTAAAAGTGTCATCATCCTGCCTATCCCCCAAGGTCCTCTTTTGCCCCCGGTTCCTATTCTGAGCTTTGACAGGGATAAATCCATCCTCACCAGTACCCTCACCTAGAATAGGCTCCTTCCCCTTATCAACCCTGGATGGATTGCGAGGAGGCTGAGAAGGTTGTGGCCCCGCCGACTTGGCCCTAGGGCATCTGCATTGCAAGTGCCCATATTCATGACAAAGCCGACACCGAAATGGTAGAGTTTCATAGTCTAACTATTGCACCCATGTATATGATCCTGCGCTCACTTCCACAGAATCTGGCAATGGCTTGCTTAAATCAATTTCCACACAAATATGGAAAAAAGTCATTACCTTTTTAAACTGCGTCTGTTGTGAAGACCCAATAGATTTACCAAGGATAGAAGCTACCAAATGCAGCACATCCTCATGCCAACATTCAACTGGGAACCATGGTAGCCGAACCCAAACTGGGACCTTATTCGGGAGCTCTTTAGTTGGATTGAAGCCAGCATGCCATGGCTTCAAAAACAAGCCTACTTGGTTATAAAAATAGGGCCCCCCCTCAAAAATCCTATTCCGATCATTCATGCAATCAAAGGAGACCATAAAGTAATTGTTCACCAGAAGCCTAATCTCCATCTCTCCTTCCGGCAACCAGGTCCTCTATGCCCAGGATTCCAAAAACTGCAGCGAGATTCTCATACCCATAAATTTGCAATAAAAGGAATGCTTTGAATAATACTCAATATCATCAGCCAACATCTCCATCGGGATAACTAGTTTTGATCTCTCCTTACTTCTTTCCAAACATCCATTAATCTTCATAATCTTAGGGCCCCCAGACGACCCAAAATCACTCATCTCCTGATCCGACACGAACAAATTAAAATCAAAAACCTTCACCCCTTGCATTGACGGTTTTGATCCGAAAGCTGAACGGAAATCCATCTTGGGTCTAACCCCAGATGATTCCCCTCGTGACATGAGCCCAGAACAAGACCTCAAATGGGCATGCAAGCCCCTTGGTCAAGCGAAAAAAGCTACTACTTGCACGAGGGCAAGCAAATACCCTTGGCTCCACCTACAACCCACCAAAACTCGAGATTCGGCTTTAAAAAGGATAGCCTCACCCTTGATCGAGCCAGCACGCAGCCCGAGGAAACAAGCGGTGTCACACACCAAGCCTTTCGCACCTTAACCAGCGAACATAGCCCCACACAGGCCTTACCAGCTAACACAACCTTCCCAAGATAGGGCACACCAAACCACACCCGGACACCACCTTTTGCTGAGCAAACGCAAGCCCACACCCTCCCAGCAAACTCCAAACACCCCTTTCGCACACCAAGGAAACCAACACAGAAAGAGGGAAAACAAAGCACGTTCACCACCCAGAACGCAGGAAGAACCCCCCCTTGACGCACCTACAAGCAAAACACAAAGAGCAAGCTAGGGCACAGACGCCCTAGCTCGACCGAAATTGTACAGTATCGGCTTCATTTTTCCCCCCGAAAGATTAGAATTCGCATTTTATAAAGTTCATATAATAAATGGTTTTTACTTATTTATAATTTGAAAAAATATTAAAAAGTAAATTAGAAAAATAATTAAAATTGTTTTTTAAAATTTTTAGATTTAAAAAAAAAATAATCCATAAGAGACAAGTGCCATGTAGTGACCAGTACTTGCCTTTATAGTATTTTAGATTTAATAAAAATAAATGTAAGTTTTGTTAATAAAATAAAAGACAGTTACATGCATTTATATTAATATTAATAATTATTAATCTTATTTTATTTATATTATGTAAAAATCAAGTATCTTATATAAAAACAATTATATATTAAAATTTTATATATTATAAATATCAAACAAAATCAAATGATAGTATAATATAATTAGAAGAAAAATTTGATAATTATATAAATATAAAATCTATCTAATAATTATGTTACATAAAAATATGTTTAATATGAAATAAACTTATTATATTATATTAAATAATATTTATTGATTAGATAATTTAAATTTAAATAATAATTTTTTTAAATTATTTTATATAAAATAAAATATAATTAAAATGAAATGATTATGTAAAATAATTATAAGAAATAATTATGAGAGGTAGGGAGGGTGCACTCCAAGGTGGTGGAGGATGTTGGCATGAATGGCCACGTTGGAGCTGTACGGGGGAGATAGTGATGGGTGGAAAGCCACGGGCAGTACAAGAGAGTTGGCTTGTCCTATCAATCAATCGAATGCATAGAGAAGAGAACTCATCTATCTTCCTGAGGTGCAGGAAATATTAAAATCCATTCACTCATTCACTTGCATTCAGACAGCTCACACGTAGGAGGAGGTTGGTGAGGCTGGCGACGGTGGATAGAAGTACTCATTTAAGGCTTGCACAGAATGTCGTGGGCATTTGTTCTAGTTCAGTGTTGTGGTTGAAGTCTGGATATCATTTTGTCAAGTGCTTACTGTTGGGAGCCGAATGGTTGGGTCCTCGAAATTTTTGATAGAGGTTTTGGTTGTAGGTGTAGCTCAGTTTGGGGCAGACACCCCCATTTCGCTCAAGTCTAACGATAGGCTGAGTAGCTTTCATTTCATAATGGATCAACGCCTTAAAATAATTTTGCTCGACTATGAGCCTCTGGTGTTAGTTGCAATCAAAATGGTCTTGGGTCCTCGTTTTCTAGAGGAAATAGAGTATGGGCGCGATAATTTGTAGATATCTTCGCATTTTTTGGCTTCCCTATTAGATAATTTGGTCCCAAAGATTGAAGCAAGGACTTTAATGAGGAAATTGTTCATACCCGGACTTCTGGGTGGTATGGATGAGCTCCTTCAAGTGGTGGTGGAAGGGCGAGGATGTCTACGTGCATTGGAGGTGGTGAAGGTGAAGGATGAAGACACGGTGAAGATTTTTCCATTTCTCTTGGACCTTCAGGGTACTGGGTTGATGAAGCATTGGGCCATAGTAGCGATTGCAGTCATCTTCTTGAAGAAATGGTTTGGGCTAATGGCGACTGATAGCGATGAATGGAGGGAGGAGTTTGAAAACTTCACATTTCTGAATAAGTTTTTGTGAAGGGCAGTGTATGGTATTAGTATTTTAGTAGCTAGTTTTTTCTCTATTAATGCAAGCATGAATTGGTTAGATTGGTTTAAATGTAGACTATTTAAAGTATTGAATGTCTGAAGCTATGGCCTATATTTTGGAGGATCCGTACAGACAATATATGGTTTTTTGGTTCTTGGTGGAATTGGTGAAATTAGCTTAATCGGTTGTACTTTGGATCTATAAGTATAAATACAATATAATCCATACGTATCAAAAAAAAATTATAAGAAAGAATTAAATAATTATTATTTGAACATAAAATTTATATAATACTTAATATGTATATAATTTATGTTAATATATATTATTAATGCATTACACATATTTTTTTAGAAAGTTAATCAAGGCGGAAAATTATATTTAAACAAATGCTTATATTATTATTTTACTTTTAGCTTCCTTTGCCCCTAGTTTTACTTGAAAACCTTGCTCTGCTTTGTATAGCATACCATGTGAAAAGAGAGATGCAATGGATTGCTAACAATAATAGACGATTAAATGTATCGTAATTTTTTTTACGGGGAAGAAAATTGTTTGGATTTCACTGCAGGAGGATTGTGAAATTTGGAAGGAAGGCATCCTTTTCGATTTCTTATTTTCATTAGTAGTCACCGCTGATTTTTTTTAGGAGAAATTTGTGGAGCTGGTGTCCCAGTGTATATTTGATTTTGCTGCTTATTTTTAAAAAGTCATTTTAAATTTTATTTTTTAAAATGTATATTTTTTAAATTATTTTTTCCTCTATTAAAATAAGAACATAATTCAACTGTATATTCTTATATTTAATTATCAATCCTTGCCATTAATTTTTAAGAACTCTATATTTTTATATTTAATTACCATTTGTTGCTCTGCTAATTTTGACAAAGAATTATTGACAGGGAATTCAAATATGTTATTATTGACTAAGAATTAACAAATGAAGACATTCAGATCTGTTATAATTCTCTCAATCTGTACAGACAAGAAAGGATGCTAGCAGAATTTGCATTCAATTTTACACTAATTATCTATGTTGCACAATTATAAATAAAGATATATTTAATAAAGATAAAAAAAAGTTCAAACAGTTATAAAGTTCAAACAAATATAAATAAAGTTAAAAAACAAATCTATGTTGCAATTAAATTCTTTAAAAATGGGTAGATTCAGGGCAAGATCTATATTTCAAAGAATTGTAATAAAATGTATACTTTCAATAAGACTGAAAATTTAATTTTCTATATGAAGATATGTATCTTGTTGTTGCATTGTATCACTATAGGAAAAATTTAGAGGGAAAATTCAGAGGGAGGAATTGGAGGTAAATAAAAAGGAGGGAAGGAAATTTGTAAAGCCACATGGCATTTTTCACAATACGCAGTTGTTGCTTACTTTCAGCCCCCCCTATTTTTTGACAACTTATTTTTATTTCCTAAACAGTAGCTACTCCTTTAAAATAGGAAAAGATTCCAAATTATCCTCTCCCAACAATCAAATTTATGCATGGGAACACTCTCACTGCTTAAATTTAAGCAGAAAATAGAGTTAAGCAGCCGCATGGGGACATGAGGTTAATAGACAAGTCTTGCTTTTTCTTTTGTTTATGGTATTATTTTATTGTTTTCTCAATTTTTTGTAGTCCTTTCTCTTCTCCATCTCCCTTTATTAAGACTTGTTTTTCAATCTCATTTCATTTTTCCTCTTCGTGATGATGGATCACCGTGTGTGATCTGAAACATCGACAAAAAAGCTTACACAGTTGCATCCAAAAGCTATATACTGCAACGTTATGGAGCATGGACTATGGAAAACTCATACCAATTATAGAATAATTATATTTTAAATTTTTATTTTTATTTGTATAATAAAATAAATCTAAAATCTAAATTAGAAGTTAGAGAGAGAGAGAGATTCAAAACTAAATTTTGATTAGATAGTTACATGGAAAGAGTGAGAGAGATAAAGAGAAATAGGAGACAAAGACATATATAGAGGTAGAGATATCCAGAGATAAAAGAGGGAGAGGGGGAGATAAATAGGGATGTCAAAAGAGAGTAAGAGAGAGAGATGGAGGGGTAGAAATATGGAGAGAGAGGTATAGAGGTATATATATGGAGAGAGAGGTAGATATAGACATATTTATAAAGAGAAAGAGATGAGAAGAGAAAGAGAAAGAGAGAGATATTTATATCTCAGTCTTCCTCTCTATCTTTGTGTTTCTAATTATTTCTCAATTTATCTTCCTCTCTCCCCTATATCTCTTTATCTTTGTCTACGCTTCTCTCTCTATTTATGCATATCTATCTATGTTTATCTCTCTCTTTCAATCATATACACAAACACTCCATATTCCCCTTCTCTATCTCTCTCCCTCTCTCTCTTTCTCTCACTCTTGACCCCTCTATCCATATCTCTATATTACTCCCTCTCTCCTCTCTATCTATTGAGCTATCTCTTCCTCTCTCCCCATATCTCTCTCTCCATATCCATATCTTTCTCTACCTCTACCTCTACCTCTACCTCTATCTCCCTATCTCACTTTCTTCTTCCCTATCCCTCTCTATCTCTCTATATCACCCTCTATCTATATTTATATCTCAGTCTTCCTCTCTATCTCTATGTTTCTCATTCTTTCTCAATTTATCTTCCTCTCTCTCGCCTATATCTCTCTATCTTTGTCTACGCTTCTCTCTCTATTTATGCATATCTATCTCTGTCTCTATCTCTCTCTTTCACTCATATACACAAACACTCCCTATTCCCCTTCTCTATATCTCTCCCTCTCTCTTTCTCTCACTCTTGACCCCTCTATCCATATCTCTATATTACTCCCTCTCTCCTCTCTATCTATTGAGCTATCTCTTCCTCTCTCCCCATATCTCTCTCCATATCCATATCTTTCTCTACCTCTACCTCTACCTCTATCTCCCTATCTCACTTTCTCCTTCCCTATCCCTCTCTATCTCTCTATATCACCCTCTATCTATATTTATCCCTCTCCCTTTCCCTTTCTATATATTGAGCTATCTCTCTCCCTCTTCTTCTTCTCTCTCTCTCCCTCTCCCTCTCTACCTATCTCTCTCCCTCTCTTCCCCCTCTTCTCTATATCCCTCCTCTACCTATCTCTCTCCCTTTCTCTTCCTCCCTCTCTCTATCTCTCCCCATATCTCCCTCACTCACTCCCTCCCTACCCCCTATCTATCTATTTGTCTCCCTCTATCTCTAGACATGTCTCTCTCTCCTTCTCACTCTTCCTAGAACTCTATATTTATATCTCTTTTCCCCTTTATCTCTATCTCTCCATATTTCTTCTTTCATCTCTCTCTCTATCTCTATCTCATTATCTCTCCATCTCTCTACCATATATATCTTCCTCACTCTACTTCTCTTTATATATCACTTCCCATCTCTATATGTATCTTTCTATATATCGCTCTCTCATTCTCTGATCTCTCTCTCTCTCTCCCTCTCTCCTTCTCTCCATATCCCCCTCCTCCATCTCCATCTCCATCTCCATCTACATATCTATCTTCCTCTCTATCTCTATCTCATTACCCCTCTCTTGATCTCCCCCCTCTTTCTCTCCCTCTTTATATCCCTATCTCTCCCTCTTCCTCTCTTCCTATTGCAAAATTAATATGATTCGAGTAATGGAGCTTGATTATCTTCCTAATTCAGAGGTTTTGTAAGTGGATGCATAGTTGGTTTGAACTTATCATTTCTCCATTGAGACATTTTTTGCACACCATTTTTGAGACATTTCAGCATACCCATTGCACACCAATGTGCAATTGCTAGTTATTTGTTACTTTTAAAAATTTTGTTTGTTTTTAATATCTTTTCAATTTTCTTATTAATTTATTTTAAATTTATGCATTTTTTATATATTCTTATTTGTAATTTTATATTTTCCTACAATTTATTTTCTGATTAAATTATTTATAATTTATAATTTATATGTAAACATATAATTTATAAATTTTATGTTTACTTATAAATTATAATTTATATACTTATAATCTCTTTATAATTTATTCTCTTTTAAATTTGTTATAATTTAAAAACATATTTCTTATTTGGTTATTTTCTCTTTATATATTATATATTTTAATTTATTTTCTTCTAATTTATTTTGTTTATTGTTAAAATTATATGTTTATTTTCTTGTTATTTATAATAATTTTTGTTTATTTTTAAATTTTATTCCTATTAATTTTTTGTTTGTTTATGCCTAACTTATTGTTATGTTTTTTATAAAATATTTTTCTTTTAAACTTTGGATTTTTAATACTTTATTTTTTGGTTCATTTAATTTTTACTATAGAGGGGGTTTTAAAACAACTTATGCCCATCAATTCGTCTAAGCCAGGCCCCTTTTGATTTAATGTTTTAATTCTTTCACCTCACTTTATTTTTCCCTATTCTAAGTTGGCCCCATGCCCCCATGTTTAAAAATAACTTAAGCCATTGTTTGTCATCGGCCTAGGTGATGTCCCTTTATGCCTTTAATAAATGTTTTATATTGTGCAGGGAATAACTTTTAATGACCATTGATCAACCATCATTTGATCGCACTTGTTCCCTGTCATCCTATGATGACCACACCACAGAGACTCAACCGATTGTGATATCACAGGCGAGCGCCACGTGTCTCATCTGGTAGTGCCAAAGGGATGATGAAAGTGCTTTAATATATCTATCAAGTTTTAATATGTTATATAGTAGGTTACTAAAGTGGTTACAAGATGCACGTGCTTCAAATCAACAATGATGTTATAATTTAGATGGAAAAGGTGCCCAATGGTTAGTGACAAGGTTGCGACTGTGTTGAGTGAACAAGATTGTCAATGGTTTCCCACCATCACGTGATCAGAAGTTGTGAGGTCTTTATTGATCACGATATCACGGGCGAGTGCCACGTGGATTTCTTTGGCGATGCATAATATATGGTGGGACCTTGTTGCCATGATGGAGATCGTGTTAGCTTGTTTTGGTAACCGTTCGATGATCTGAAATAAGTGAAAGATCGAAGGTTGATATAATAGGCTTGGCTTGCTTTATATTGACTACTCCAAATGGCACCATAATTTTAAATTTAATTAACATACTCTAAAACCAAATGAGACAAGGTTGTAGCTCATCAAATTAGAGAAGTGAAAGGTCAATACCAGCGCTAAGGAAGAGTTTGGAGGAGTGAAAACAAGGTCAATACCAGCATCAAGGAAGAGTTTGGAGTTAAAACAAGGTCAATACCAACGTCGACGAAGAGTTTGGAGGAGTGAAAAAAAGGTCAATACCAGCTCCGAGGAAGAGTATGGAGGAGTGAAAACAAGGTCAATAACAACACTGAGGAAGAGTATGGAGGAGTGAAAACAAGGTCAATACCAGTGCCGAGGAAGATTTTGGAGTTAAAACAAGGTCAATACTAGCACCGACGAAGAGTTTGGAGGAGTGAAAACAACGTCAATACCAGTGTCGAGGAAGAGTATGGAGGAGTGAAAACAAGGTCAATACCAACGCCGAGGAAGAGTATGGAGGAGTGAAAACAAGGTCAATACCAGCGTCGAGGATGAGGTTGAGGGCACTCAGGGAAAATTGACAACCAAGGGACAATGAGTACTATAAGTTTGGCACCCCCATTCTCTTTAACCTACAATTTTCATGCCTAGTTTCCAAAGATATTTTCGTACATTGGCACCCCCATTCTCGTAAAATGGTATAAGAGAAGACAAAAAATAAAATAGCTTATTCTTTCACATTTTTATCGACCAGCCTCAGGTCTTGGAAAAACTCCCATAATCTACCCACATCTTGGTTGTTGGTGGGAACATGTTATTCTTTGTTGTATGACCTACCTTAAATCTTATGTCCACAGAGTTGCTAAAAACATAAAACAATAAGAAAAAATTCAAAGGTACAACACCTAATTACAAAATCCTTGTCAATATCATTGCCATCACAATTAAACCTATTGCTTGAGATATAGTAATACAGGTAAACAAATTGGCTTTCTTGATAGTAGATACATTCTAGACAATTCAATCCTTGCATCGGAGATTTTTGAATGGGCTCAACAAACTACTCATGATGCCCTTACAATTAATTTAAAAGTTTGACAAGGCATATGATTGCATCAAATGTCCTTTCATTTTTAAAAGGCTCAAATGGATTTATTTTTAACCCTAAATTATTATCACACATTCAAAATTACAAAATACCAGTTGAATGAAGAACCTTCATTTGAAGGTGATGGCGTCATGACCTTTGAATGAAGAACCTTCATTCAAAAATGATGCCATGTTAAGACTTTCAAATGAAGGTATTTTTTATTTTAAATATTTCATGTCCAAAATGCTTTATAAAAGGAACTTTTGCATGAAGGACCTTCAAATGAAGACCTTAATTCAAAGGTCCTTCATTAGAAGATCCTTCATATGAAGGTTCCTATAATGCCATCCCATTATAGCTCTTAGAGTTGTTAGAGATATTTTTGTTTCGAATTAGAGATTGGACCATCAAATAGTGTCACCATGACTCTACCAAGATATCCATCAAATTGATAAACTCTGACTTAACAACCACAAATTCACAAGAAAATTGCCCCTATCAGCCCTAGGGCATCAATTCAATGTCAAGTTTCTTGCTTTAATAGACCCCTAAATGCAATGAACCTCTATCATACCATGATGCACACCAATCCACCAAGTTATAGTTCCAAGACAGTGGGTGGATTGGTGGATGTCATTTTTATTTAGCCCTCAAACCCTTACATAGGCACAATAGGGCAATCCTTGTATTTGATTGTTTTCTCCCACAAAATAGTGATTGAGCACTTCAAAACAAATGCAAATGAAATGGAACACATATATTTATCTACACCAATGATCTCAGAGCATCTCAAGCTTGTACAGATCCAAACATAAAAGAACTTCAGAAAATTAGTAAAAACATAGAAAATTGCTTCAAGAACATGGTATTTGATATAAAATTTTGGTATCAACTCCTCCAATAATTGCAATGGGATGGGAATACAATATGATAGCAGTGGGATAAGAAATGCATCATTTGAAGCATCAAACCAATATGCAAAGATGAAAGAAAGTGTCAACCCCTTAAACTAAAAAAGTTTCTTTTAACTTTAAGTTTGTTGGGTAGCCAATTCTTTTAAGTCATCAAATCCTACCATCATACATAATCAAAATGTTGTTGTTTCAAATGACTATGAGCACTAACTTTCACTATTTGAAGATGTTGAAACCTTTTCATAGAGAATTAGAACATTGATTCGACCACTCATCCTACCTTAAAACATACCAAAAGTCTCCTAGCAATTAGACATAGGAAGATTTAAGATGACTTAGCAATTTTTATTGCCAAAGCATAAACTTATGATGACTTTACCAGGCCTAGTACACACTCCCTCCCTGTTAACCACTTAGACATATGGAAATTAAATGTAAATTTTATGCTATTTTTAGTCATGTAGGCGTCCAATAAACCACTTGGTGGTGTTTCCTTTCAAGTTTATTTACTTGAATGAGGAGCAAAAGTCCTTTGATTACAATTAGAGAATACATTTGAGGCCTTGGTTGTGTAACTGGTGGACCATAGTCACATTTAACACTTGTTACAAAGTTTGGGAGTTAAAACATTAAGTAGATTTGATTTGTGATGGACACATTTGGACGATAGTAAAAATAACTTGCAATCTATCAAGATTTGATTACCTTATAAGCTATCAAATTCTAGCGATGAAATGATAGATTAATCATAATGTCACCTTGAGATCACATCACCATGAAAGAACTTCATCCAACATCCTTATGAGTGTAGGTACCACCAAATGGGTATTTGTCAGATTTGTCTTCCTCGAGTGAGGGAAATTCAGGAAGAGAAGAGGAAAGTGAGACATATAGTAGGTCTAAAAAAGGGAGATCAACTAGAGGTCAAAAGATTAGAAGAAAAATCCGTAAACGCATGGAATTTTTTCTTGCTGAAGGGGGGTCATGTTCTTATGATGATGAGAGAATAGGTGACATCGAGGTGCCCTTGAGGTACAAACATCTATGAAAACAATGGGTACCCATGGAACTTCCTCCAATCAACATTGATCTTTGTGTCAACGAGAGGATATATCGCATAGCACAATCATCATTACATGGTTTGGACCTATTTTGCATGGATGGCATAAAGGTTTGTTATGACAAAGTTACTGAATAGATGGAGTATGTCGGACCCTATTATAGTTACAAATATTGGATGCAGCTGGTTCGATATACACGAAGTATGCATAGGTATGCACTATCAACAAATTATATACAACTAAAAGATAAGGATCAAAATAAAGGAGTGGTTAGGTACATTGACGGAAGGCCAAAAGCATCAGGGAATATTGCGGGTTTAAAAATAGTACACAACCTGGGTCAACAAATAAGCAACCCAATTGCATATTCAAGGCGCGAAAGGGAAACCGTGTATTCGTATGTGCGATAAAATCAATAACTGCAGGGGAAGAGTTGCTAATCGATCACAATTTGAATCACTTAGATACAAACACAATTACTATGGGGATGGTATGTACTATATACCATTTTACCCAACCTCCAATTAATGACTCCAATATACCATTTTATTATTATGTTTTTTTCTTAAGTTTATTGGTTTCATTTCAGTAATTATTTTTATATTTAATTTTTGTCACAGCGGGACATTGATCATACGAGGAAGGCTCTAGCCCAGAGCACAGATCACGATCCATCTTCAGGCACTTCTACCTGACAGGTTTACCTCATTGTAATTGTACAAATTAGATATGAGCAAAATGTTTTATTATTATGTTTTTTTCATGAGTTTATTGGGTTAATTTCGATAATGTTTTTAATATTCTTATTGCAATCGAATGATCAGGGAAAGGCACGAACAGTACAGGAGAGCATGCATATGGAGGTGCAGTCACTATTATGCGATGATGACATCACATTTTCCTCAAACCTTGTGGATATGATGAGGAAGGCCCAAAAAAATGCAATGAAGAAATCTTTTAGTTGGTATTCATAGTGCCTCAAATAGATGAGATAAGAGAAAGGGTTAAAATATTGTCTGAGAGAGCACAAAACTTGCAAGTAAGTTGTCATGAGATCTTTAATTATAACATAAGTTCATTCATGGTTTTATATTTTGTACTCTTTTATGTCATGAACTAAAATATGTGTTGTTTTTACAGGATTATTTCCTTCCTCATCATGTTGTTGGCCATGATCAGGGTACTGCAAGTGTTGCCTGGGAAGTAGGGGTCGGTACAAGTGTCAATCTTGATCTTCCTACACATACATCACATCATCTGACCCCATCATCCATGCCTATATTAGCGACTGAAATGTTGACAACACATACCATATAGGCATTCGATAGTGCACCCTCTGGCAGCGAACACATGCCACTACATGTGTCAGTACATGTACCTGGGGATCTAGAGGCCACTAGTACTGGTGATGTTTTAGCAGCATTTCTTGGATCTTCCTATATTACTAGTACAAGAACATTTTCGGTCACATTTGTGATGACCGAGGATTTCGTTCCCATAAAGATAGTGAAGACCCCAGGTACTTTAAAATGTTTTAATTATTATTATATATAATCCAATTGAAATTTACTTATTGATCACTCTTTATAAACTAATGATCCCATGATCATTTTGCAGGAAATGATGTTTTTTATAAACATCTAAGTGATATTACATTGGAGCTCTTCGGGCCCACCATACGTACATGGTGGAATGCCCAAAATCAAGATTTAAAAGATGAGCTCATTAATTGTTTAGTTGTGTTGTTCGACGATAAAACATTCAACTGAACCAAGGTCCTTAAGAAAGGTCGTACCTATCTAAAGTATGTGAGGGACCAATATAGATCGCATTTAGAGAAGAACAAAAAGTGCGAGCGTCCCCCCATAATTTCGGAGAGGGAGTGGAAAGACTTGGTGTCAGATGGAAAGGAGAAGGTTGAAAAGAAAAAAGGAAAGACACCACCGGGCCAAGGAAGGTATGTGATACTATCAACAATGTAATTATATACTGATTACTCTTTATTTTTACATAATCTAACGTATTTCAAATTTTTCATAGGCTACCCAACACATCGAAGGCAACAAAGGCAAGACTAGAAAAATATGGGTAGCACAAACTTGGCTCTGATGGTTATATGAAATTAGCCACACAATTTGTAAGTATCAATAAATGAAATATTGCATCCAAATAATAAATTGCAAACAATTTTGGTTTTTCCACACCATAGAAGCAAAATTCATGATTGTTGTACACTTTTTGCACACACACCCCACCAGAGGCAGGGACCCTCTTTTTCTTCTACATCTTTGTACCTTGGCTTTGTCAATTTCTGGTTTTTCTCTTCTTGGAGGTTATTTTGGGATTAAGTTTGGATTTGATTTGATTGGGGTGGTATTTTGAAGCGTTTTGGGGCCTTGAATTTTAGAAATAGAGATTTTTCAAGTGAATTTTTAATGTGATGTGTAAATATTTTTGCACCAATGAATAGAGAATGAAAAATTAGGCCAAGTTTCTTTTTGAACTTTTCGAAAATTCATCCCAGAAAAAGAGTTGGGGTTTCGAAGTTTTTCTCCGAATTTCTGGTCATTTTTTGGGATTTTCCACCCCGTCCGGATTTTGGCGAATTTTTGTCATTTTTCAAGATTTTCCACCTCGTTCAGATTTTTGTCATTTTTCGGGATTTTCAAAGAGTTACCTCAATTGCTGATTATTCCTATTGAGAATTTTGAGTTTGAATGTTGCATTTTTGAGGTTTATTTTGTTGAATATAAGGATGAATTTGCATTCTTGAGGACTGTTACTATCACCTTACTGCTTGTCCATGCACTGAAAAATAAAACAAGTGTGGGTATCAACCCACCTTGTCTGATCATCAGTCATTTTGAGTCCCTTTGTACATGATGTTGATTTGAATAAATGCAGCTTGCCCTGTTGTTCTTTCACTTTAGGTCTTTTTCTGGGTTTTCTTTAGGATAGATGGCTTTAGTTTAGATTTCTTTGCTTTGCCTTTGGTTGGATTTTGTGTTGCTTTTGGTTTCGGTTTGGTTGTCTGCTTTGCTTCTTCAACTTGGTTTCCCCTGTTTTCTGTGGGAGTGTCTTATTTGCACAACAACAATTATTTTATCTGGGACTATTTTGGGTATTCCTTTTACAAACTCTAATCATCCTTCCAAGATATGTTGGTGGAAATCTTCTATTCAGTGTCACATGTGCTAAATATTTAAAGTGGACAAGTCATTGGATTGAATTAGCTCCTGAATGTGCTCAAATCTTACATTTTACACACATCTTAAGAATCCTAAGGTTGCCATAGGATCTTTGTGAGGTCTTGTTAAGTGAAAAATCTTATATTCCTATTTTAGTGCCACTGTGATTCTCGGCCTTGAGTGTGAGTTTCATTGCTTATAGATTGAAATAAAAAATAAAAGAAATATCAAAAAAAAGAAAAAAAAAAAGGAAGAGAAAATATTGAATATCAAAAGAAAGGGATTTCGACCTTTTAGGGGAATCTGAATATCTCTACCAGGGTTATGAATGCCTGACTGGCAGTAAAGCTATGTTTAGGAGAATCACAAGGATAACCTCGTTGGGGCTATGGATGTCTGACTCGTAACGAGACTCTATCCAGGTTGTTTTTGAAGTTAGAATCTTTATGTAGCTTAACATGACTGAACTTGGTTCCTTGTAACAACTTAAGGAGGGAAATTTATACACTTGCACGCACTTGGATTTTCAACACATGAAAGGCTAGCTTGTCCATTGATTTTGAAACTTTAGTTTTTTGGTTGACTTGATGTGAGGATCAAAACCAGAGATTCTGGGTTCTTGATTCTAGTTTGTCATCGAAATGCTTTGGAGCATTTTCCCAGCGGAGTCGCCATTTGTTGTGCAGTTTTTGCATACACACCCCACCAGAGGCGGGGACCCTCTTTTTCTTCTACATCTTTGTATCTTGGCTTTGTCAATTTTCGGTTTTTCTTTTCTTGGAGGTTATTTTGGGATTAAGTCTGGATTTGATTTGATTGGGGTGGTATTTTGAAACATTTTGGGGCCTTGGATTTTAGAAATGGGGATTTTTCAAGTGAATTTTCAATGTGATTTGTAAATATTTTTGCACCAATGGATAGAGGACGAAAAATTAGGCCAAATTGCCTTTTGAACTTTTTGAAAATTCATCCGGGAAAAAAAGTTATGGGGTTTTGAAGTTTTTCTCTAGATTTCTGGTCATTTTTCGGGATTTTCCACCCCGTCCGGATTTTGGCAAATTTTTGTCATTTTTCGGGATTTTCCACCCCATCCGGATTTTTGTCAAATTCGGGATTTTTTCGGATTCCTTGTCACTTTTCGGGATTTTCCCTTCCTAGCAGATTTTTCCGGACTACCTGTCATTTTTCGGGATTTTCCCTTACTGGCGGATTTTTCCGGATTTCTTGTAATTTTCGGGATTTTCCCTTCCTAGCGGATTTTTCCGGACCTCTTGTCATTTTTCGGGATTTTCCCTTCCTAGCGGATTTTTCTGGACCTCCTGTCATTTTTCAGGATTTTTCCTTCCTAGCGGATTTTTTCAGACCTCTTGTTATTTTTCGGGATTTTCCCTTCCTGGCGGATTTTTTTTGAACTTCCTGTCACAATTTTTCTGAACTTCAAAATTTATTAATAGGGTTAAATTTCTGAAATTTTATGACAGAGTTGAATTTTCCAAGGGTTTATTTATGCTTAATTTTAATATTTTGTGGTTGGATTTTCACATGTGAGCTATTAGTGATTATATCTGTTTTTCAAGAATAAATAAAAAGGAGGACTTGCATATGGATTCGTGCCAGGAGGAAAATTTGGAAAATATTTAAACTGTACCTACATATGAATCGGTGCCCAACTATTCAAATGAACCCAATTGCATAAGAATTTGTGCCACAACCTGTCTACAACTGGAATATATGTTTCAAACGTGGAGTGACGTGTGATGCTGTTTTCACTCTCCAATAATAATTTTTTATTAAAATCGAAGTGGCAGATTGTTGATTTCTGGATGTAACTGCCTTTATGCTATTGGATGATGATGTACCACATTTTTTAAACCCTAATGTAAATTCTTAGGGTTTTTTTGAGGATTAATTACAGCCATTGGATTGAATTTAATCCTGGCCCTTGATTTAAAAATGTAATATCTATAAAAGGCTAGTGCCTTCTCATTTGTAAAAAAAAGAAAAGTTTAGAGAACAACTGGTTAGAGGCTACAAAGCCAGAATTGGCTAAGTTAGAAGTTAGATTTTGCAAGTCAGTAGTTGTAGGAGAGGAGAGAGACTGGAAATTGTTATGTAATGTTGGAGAAGATAATGCAAACGGATTGTTGATTTGGCAAACATTGTGTTATGTTTCAAAAAATTTATGGTTTCTTGTTCTTGATTCTTAGTGTTAGATGTTAGTTTTCAGTTCTTTCATGATAATGGTGAAATATTAATGATGTTGATCGATCTCCGGTCCATACTTTTAGCAATTTGTTGATTGTAAGTTGTTGTGTAAAGTTAGTTTGGGCCTTATTTTGTTCTAAGTTCAACTGTGGATGCTTGTTTACATTGCGCCATTTACTGGGTATGTGGATGAATGTTCATAATCTGAAAATCTTCAGTTTCTGCAGAAGATTGCACCATTTTTGCAGAGTTGCAGGCTTGTTCTTGATTAAGCGAAAATTGGCTTTATTGGAGATTTTTTTGTTTGCAGCATTCATCATTGTTGGGATTGATTTTAGGAGTAATTTTAATCTTAGGATCTCTTTTAAACTCTTATCTTTTGCTATTTCTTTTATTATCTGGGTTACATTTAAGAATCTGAGTATCAATATATTGCAAAATCTTATAAATTTGAAGATCCAGTATTCGTTTGTAAGGTCCCTTTATGATTACCAGCATTTTCACATTATCTCTGAGTTATTTTATTTTCATTGTCAAGACCTGGCATTAGAGACCTTGGGGTTATCTCTTTTCCCATAGAGATTTACCTTTCAAGAGAGATAGGATATCATATTTTGTCTGAGTTGTTGCTATGCAGAAAACACCATCAACAGATTGGCGCTAGAAGGAGGGCCTGAACACGCAAGCTAGATCGATTTATGTCTGTCATTTCTCCTTAAAGGTTCAGAAGAAGAACCAAATCTACTCCAGGAGAGGAAGAATTTCAAGAGCTGCAAGCCCTTACCAGGTCAAGAAGGGCCAGAAGAAGGGGAGAATCATCATCCACCTAACCAATCCCATCATTCCCATCATCTTCATCCTCATCATCCTCATCTTCATCTGACTCTGAGGGAATTCCTATTCCACAACCTCAACCAACCATAGATCAGCCATTACCACCCCCACCTCCACCAATGCCTTTCCTTGCCAATAACCCGTCCCCTCTATTCTTCAACAACTAGAATGTCATGCCCAAGAACCCTGAGCATTTTTGCTCTAGGTGTCACACCAATGATCCCAAAAGGACTACTGAAGAGCACGTTAGAATTTATAAAATCACCCTCAAGGATAGGGGAATTAATCATGAGGATGTTGCCTACAGACTTTTCCCTTATTCTCTAGGAGATGAGGCATTCTATTAGTATAACCATCTTCCTGTTGGGTCTATCACTGCTTGGCTTCAGTTGGAGACTACTTTTTTATAGAGATTTGGGGTCCCAATCAGTTCCAGTGGGCTTTATCTGCAATTTACTAAAGTAAAGAGGGAGGCAAATGAACCAATAGGGGCTTTCAATAATAGGTTCCATAGGGCTTATGCTAGAAGTTGCAACCCCCTTATGTCATGGATGATGCCTCTACGAGGGATGTTTATTATGAGGCTTTGGATAGTTTGACATCTACCTTTGTGAAGTAGAGAGAGAACCCTCCTGACAGCCTGCTTGAAGCTTATGATGTGGCTATTAAAGTGAGCACAGATTTGAGACAACACTTGTCTAGACCCCTACCATTAGCTGGTCAAATAGTTATGTTGGGTTCAACTCCTCAACTGCTTTTGGTTTCACACCCAAGTCAACCCTTGAATCAAGCCCACCCATGCTAAATTACTATCCGAATGTGAATCAGCCCGCATTCTCCCACCAGCAAGATAATGTACCCAGTTACTTGTAGAGCTATGAGAAATTTAACCAATCCTCGAACCATGGGTTCCATTCTATTTATATGCAAGATTCAGTTGGTGTTGTTCCTCCATCAGACAATGCAGATAAGGGGAGGTTGGATGAACTCACAGAGCTAGTAAAGAAGTTGGCCATCAACGTCACCTACCTAAGGAACCAAAACAATCAACCTTAGGACATCAAAAGGGGAAATCAATTCAATTGTGACCAATATCAAGGGCAGAATCTTGATAGGGGACAATATTTTAAAGATCAACACTCAAGGCCAACATTTGATAGAGGGCAGCTACCACGTCAAAATAGGACTTGGGATATAAGACCTAACAATGAAGGAGTCCTAACATCTTTGGAGCATCCAAACAATCAAGAAAAGCCCCTAGCTGGTGTATATCTAGCAGAAGCAGCTCTATCCGGATGGTGTAGGCTTCATAACACCAATCAACACTCTAAATTGGATTGTCAAGAATTTCATAGTGTTGTGTCTATTTTCCAATAGGAGATCCAGCATACCAACATAAATTTGAGTGGAAAAGAGGCAGTACCATCTAATCCTTATGACATATCAGTCTTGGTGGTGGATCATGCACCATTTCCAAGGAGTGAAGAGAACGGACCAGAGGAAAAACCAGACAAAAGTGCTGAAATAGAGTATGCATACAATGAAGGATCTATGGTTCAGTCTTCTAAAAGTAATGAGGAGAATGGAAATGGTCCACTAGAGGTGGAAGAGAAGGTCTAGTTGTCAGATCATACAAAGGATGTGCATCAAACTGCGAAGAATGAGTCTCCAATAGAAGAATTTCAACAAGCTACCGAAGGATTCCCAATAGAAAAGTCAACTGGCATTGGAACCGAGAAGGGAATAGTAGTATACATTGGGGTAGCCCTAGAGGAGGTTGAGATTTCAATATAGAAGCGTCAACAGATTATCAATGAGTGTCCCATGATGCAAATTGAAGGAACTAATGTTGTTGATAAAGGGGTTGATGTTCCTAAAGGTTACAATTACAAGCCCGAACTAGTGCCAACAAAAGAATTCAGGGAGTCTTCTTATTCATCTAATTATGTTCTTTCTCTATCTGTTGGTGGGATAAATATTGAAAATTCACAGATTTTATGCATTAATGATGGGATAGCTAATGTGGTTCATTTTGATGCACAGGGAAAATTGAATGATGCTGAAAATAGTAGTATTACAGTCAAAATTGAGCACATGGTTGTAGGTGAAAATTTTCCTGAGGATCAGTCTATCATGCCTCCTGATGAACATTTTGCTGAGACACTTGCCATGCATGACAAAACTTATGTCGTTTCATCACTAATTCCTCATGAAGATACTCAAACAGGTGAAAAATTCTATGATGTTAATTTTGAATTTGTTCAATCTAATTTTCACCCTAAATTGCTCATTGATGACTCTGATTTTGTTGTGCATGTTTCAAATGCAAGAGGAATACTACATGGATGTTAACTTTGCACGATTGGAGGACAAAAAATTTAACATTCAGTCTGAACAAGCACCACACCAGGTTGTTTCTTTCCTTGCTGAAACTTTTGTAGTTTATCATTTTGATTATGGAGGTTTAGGGAAGACAACGTGCATATGGATTTGTCATGGTTTCAAAGAGTTACCTCAATTGTTGATTATTCCTGTTGAGAGTTTTGAGTTTGAATGTTGCATTTTTGAGGTTTATTTTGCTAAATATAAGGATGAATTTGCATTCTTGAGGACTGTTACTATCACCTTACTGCTTTTCCATGCACTGAAAAATAAAACAGGTGTGGGTCTCAACCCACCTTGTCAGATCATCAGTCATTTTGAGTCCCTTTGTACATGATGTTGATTTGAATAAATGCAGCTTGCCCTGCTGTTCTTTCACTTTAGGTCTTTTTCTGGGTTTTCTTTAGGATATATGGCTTTAGTTTAGATTTCTTTTCTTTGCCTTTGGTTGGCTTTTGTGCTGCTTTTGGTTTCGGTTTGGTTGTCTACTTTGCTTCTTCAACTTGGTTTCCCTTGTTTTCTATGGGAGTGTCTTATTTGCACAACAACAATTATTTTATTTGGGACTATTTTGGGTATTCCTTTTACAAACTCTAATCATCCTTCAAGGATATGTTGGTGGAAATATTCTATTCAGTGTTATATGTGCTAAATATTTAAAGTGGACAAGTCATTGGATTGAATTAGCTCCTGAATGTGCTCAAATCTTACGTTTTACACACATCTTAAGAATCCTGAGGTTGCCATAAGATCTTTGCGAGGTTTTGTTAAGTGAAAAATCTTACATTTCTACTTCAGTGCCACTGTGATTCTCGGCCTTGAGTGTGAGTTTCATTTTTTACAGGTTGAAATGAAAAATAAAAGAAATATCAAAAAAAAAAAAAAAGAAGAGAAAATATTGAATATCAAAAGAAAGGGAGTTCGACCTTTTAGGGGAATCTAAATATCTCTACCAGGGCTATGGATGCATGGCTGGCAATAGAGCTATGTTCAGGAGAATCACAACGATAAACTCGTCGGGGCTATGGATGCTTGAATGGTAACGAGGCTCTATCCATGTTGTTTTTAAAGTTAGAATCTTTATGTAGCTTAACATGACTGAACTTGGTTCCTTGTAACAACTTAAGGAGGGAAATTTATACACTTGCACGCACTTGGATTTCCAGCACATGAAAAGCTAGCTTGTCCATTGATTTTGAAACTTTAGTTTTTTGGTTGACTTGATGTGAGGATCAAAACCAGAGATTCTGGGTTCTTGATTCCAGTTTGTCATCGAAATGCTTTGGAGCATTTTCCCAGTGGAGTCGCCATTTGTTTTGCACTTTTTGCACACACACCCCACCAGAGGCGGAGACCCTTTTTTTTTCTACATATTTGTACCTTAGCTTTATCAATTTCCGATTTTTCTTTTCTTGGAGGTTATTTTGGGATTAAGTCTGGATTTGATTTGATTGGGGTGGTATTTTGAAGCGTTTTGGGGCCTTGGATTTTAGAAATGGGGATTTTTCAAGTGAATTTTCAATGTGATTTGTAAATCTTTTTGCACCAATGGATAGAGGACGAAAAATTAGGCCAAGTTTCTTTTTGAACTTTTTGAAAATTCATTTGGGAAAAAAAGTTATGGGGTTTCGAAGTTTTTCTCCGGATTTTTGGTCATTTTTCAGGTTTTTCCACCCCGTCCGGATTTTGGCGAATTTTTGTCATTTTTCGAGATTTTCCACCCCGTCCGGATTTTGGCGAAATTTTGTCATTTTTCAGGATTTTCCACTCCGTCCGGATTTTTCCGGATTTTTGTCAAATCCGGGATTTTTCACCCCGTCCGAATTTTTCCAGATTCCTTGTCATTTTTCGGGATTTTCCCTTCCTAGTGGATTTTTCTGAACTTCCTATCATTTTTCGGGATTTTCCCTTACTAGTGGATTTTTCCAGATTTCTTGCAATTTTTGGGATTTTCCCTTCTTGGCGGATTTTTCCGGATTTCTTGCAATTTTCGGGATTTTCCCTTCCTGGCAGATTTTTTTGGACCTCTTGTCATTTTTCAGGATTTTCCCTTCTTGGCAGATTTTTTCGGACCTCCTGCCATTTTTTGGGATTTTCCCTTCCTAGCGGATTTTTTTGGACCTCCTGTCATTTTTCGGGATTTTCCCTTCTTGGAGGAATTTTTTTGAACTTCCAGTCACAATTTTTCTAAACTCCGAAATTTATTAATAGGGTTAAATTTTTGAAATTTTATGATGGAGTTGAATTTTCCAAGGGTTTATTTATGCTTAATTTTAATATTTTGTGGTTGGATTTTCACATGTGAACTATTAGTGATTATATCTATTTTTCAGGAATAAATAAAAAGGAGGACTTGCATATGGATTCGTGTCAGGAGGAAAATCTGGAAAATATTTAAAATGCACCTACATATGAATCAGTGCCCAACTATTCAAATGAACCCAATTGCATAAGAATCTATGCCATAGCCTGTCTATAGTTGGAATATATGTTTCAAACGTGGAGTGACGTGTGATGCTGTTTTCACTCTCCAATAATAATTTTTTAATAAAATCGAGGTGGCAGATTGTTGATTTCTGGATGTAACTGCCTTTACGCTATTGGATGATGATGTACCGTATTTTTTAAACCCTAATGTAAATTCTTAGAGTTTCTTGAGGATTAATTATAGCCATTGATTGAATTTAATCTTGGCCCTTGATTTAAAAATGTAATATCTATAAAAGGCCAGTGCCTTCTCATTTGTAAAAAAAAGAAAAGGTTAGAAAATAGCTGGTTAGAGGCTGCAAAGCCAGAATTGGCTAAGTTAGAAGTTAGATTTTGCAAGTCATTAGTTGTAGGAGAGGAGAGAGACTGGAAATTGTTATGTAATGTTGGAGAAGATAATGCAAACGGATTGTTGATTTGGCAAACATTGTGTTATGTTTCAAAAGTTTTATGGTTTCTTGTTCTTGATTCTCCGTGTTAGATGTTAGTTTTCAGTTCTTTCATGATAATGGTGAAATGTTAATGATGTTGATCGATCTCTGGTCCATACTTTTAGCAATTTGTTGATTGTAATTTGTTGTGTAAAGTTAGTTTGGGCCTTATTTTGTGCTAAGTTCAACTGTGGATGCTTGTTTACATTGCGCCATTTACTGGGTATGTGGATGAATGTTCATAGTCTGAAAATATTCAGTTTCCTCATAATATTGCACCATTTTTGTAGAGTTGCAGGTTTGTTTTTGATTAAGCAAAAATTGGTTTTATTGGAGATTTGTCCGTTTGCAACGTTCATCATTGTTGGGATTGATTTTAGGAGTAATTTTAATCTTAGGATCTCTTTTAAACTCTTATCTTTTGCTATTTCTTTTATTATCTGGGTTACATTTAAGAATCTGAGTATCAATATATTGTAAAATCTTATAAATTTGAAGATCCAGTATTTGTTTGTAAGGTCCCTTTGTGATTACCAACATTTTCACATTATCTCTGAGTTGTTTTATTTGCATTGTCAAGACCTGGCATTAGAGACCTTGGGGTTATCTCTTTTCCCATAGAGATTTACCTTTCAAGAGAGATAGGATATCATATTCTGTCTGAGTTGTTGTTGTGCAGAAAACACCATCAACAATGATCTTATGCAAAAATGCAGGGCTCTGATTTCAACAGAGCGCCCATAGAAAAGGACCTGAAGATTGCCTTCCAGCAAGGCTATGGAGCCCTAGCTAAACATCTAAGAGTCTCAACTGGGAAAACACAATCTTCCACTACATCCAACATGCAGGTAAATAAACTCAATAAAGTTTATTTAAAATTGAATACTTGTATAATCTATTCAATATGAATTTCCACCATAATAATGTGCCTACTTGTTTTAAACAGATAAGCAATGATAATACTGCACATGACATTGGAATGGAACCTAGTGAGGGTGGAGCACAACCTGCAGATGAAGGCCATGGTGTGCATCCCGGTACTAGATGTATTCATGTGCTATATACAAAACATAATATGGATTAATACAATTAAACATCTTTAATTGCAATTGATGTATTAATCAATGTAACTTTTTGTGTTTCAACTTTAGAGCGTGTAGAGCATGATCAACATGTTGAGCATGATCAAGCTAGACAAGATCAGGAACATGATGTGGCTCCATCAGGTAAAGAGGACCACTCTAATGTTCTTTTAAACATATTTAATTGCAATTGGTGTATTAATTAATGTAACCTTTCGTGTTTCAACTCCAGATCAAGATTTAGAGGGTGTTCAGCATGTTGAGCATGAGGCTATCAGACAATATCAGGAACATGATGTGGCCCCATTAGGTAAAGAGCACCACTCTAATGTTCTTTTAATTAATGAAATACTTGTAACAATAATAATAAAACATATCAATTTAACATTTATTTGCTATTGCAGCAGACCCCCCTTTGCAGCGGTGTCCACGTTGTGAGTACACGACTAGGTATACATTAAGATCACGAGCAGAGTTCAGAACAACTGAAGGGGGGACAAATGATTTTGAAAATGATACTCCACTTCAGCTTTTTTTAGCTACAAAAAAGAAAAAAGAAAAAATGATTATAATCATATTAAGACAACCATATTTTTGATAATATGTAAAAACTGAAAAAATGAATGTGAATATGTTAATGAATAAATGTTATATGTTAATGAATGAATTTTATATGTTATTAATGGATGAATGAATGAATCTTATATGTTATTAATGGATGAATGAATGAATGTGAATAGTTAATGAATGAATGTTATATGTTAATGAAAGAATGTTATATGTTATTAATGCGGGATGAATGGATGAATGTTATATGTTATTAATGGATGAATGAATGATTAATGTTATATGACCGGGTATGGGGAATTGAGAGTGATGTGAAGAGGGGGGAGGGGTCAAATGAGCTTCCACCTTCATGTGGTTTGCCCTGTTAAGTAGAGAATATTAAACTATTCTCAAAACAAAGAGAAGCTCAATAAGGTAATGCAATTTTCAATATAAGAAATGCATCGTTTAAAGCATCAAACCAATATGAAAAGATGAAAGAAAGTGCTAAATTTTCACTATGAACATTGTGTTGTGTGTGGATTTGGTTTCAAAGCTCTGTTTTTATTTTTATTTTAGTGGTCTCTAAAATTTGACTTTTGTGCATAACAGGTTAGTGGAAAATTTGACAACTCTGAAGGGTTTAGAGGCTCGATTGAGATAGATACATGGATATTTGGATCTTGTTGTTGATGGGAGGCTTCCACTTAACCATGAAATTTTGTACCATCTGCAGGTATGCAAAAATTTCTCTACATACATTCATTTAACTTACTGTAATATAATATCTGACAAAAATCTCTTTTTCATTATACTTAGATGGATTTTCATGCCCTGTTCCAAAGCACGTATTTAGAACAGGCAAGAAGGATGCTAGAAAGGGTTAAGGAATTTGGCTTTACACTTGCCAATTGCATAGTTTACTTCATTCATCCAACATATTTCCAATGTGTTTCACAATTGTTGGAATCATATCCTATAATTAAAAAAACTAGTAAAATTAAAATATGTGACTTTCAAATATGGCATTACATATTTTTCTATGAATTTTTGAAAGAAATTATCAAAATGGAGAAGTATTAACAAAATAATTTGAATAATTTCTAAGAGATCGGGGAATTTTTTTGTAGAGTTATCTTGAATATATTTAAGACAAAAGTAACTTATAGAGATTGAAGCAGAATATCGGTAGTCTAAAATCATCAGTCAACACATCTTAGTAGTATCTCAATTCAAGAGAACTAGGTCCACTATCCATTAGCCAATAAAACAAATAAAATCAATTCATAAGATTATTCTATTCTAATAGGGTTGACTGGTTGCTTGTTTCTTTTTGATTGTCAGGAAGTTGTCAATATACACTTGGTTTTCCCGCCTTCTCTTGCCTCGTGGTCAGAGAGTTTCTACAGAAGGCATCAAAGTAACCTTCAAGATTGGCAATGGAAATGAGTTCAAGGTCAGTATAACTTAATGCTAATTGGGTATGATTTTATTTGTTCAAGACCAATTTAGATTCATTCTCTGCTCACACTACTTTTATTTACATTTATGTTTTGCTAATATCTATTTTCCTTTACATTCAAATTCTTCTATACATATTGTGTTTACAATAATGTTTTTCTTAGATCAATTCATAAGATTATTCTGTTCTAATAGGGTTGATTGGTTGCTTGTTTCTTTTTGATTGCCAGGAAGTCATCAATATACACTTGGTTTTCCTGCCTTCTCTTGCCTCATGGCCAGAGAGTTTCTGCAAAAGGCATCAAAGTAACCTTTAAGATTGACAATGGCAATGAGTACAAGGTCAGTATAACTTAATGCTAATTGGGTATGATTTTATTTTTTCAAGACCAATTTAGATTCATTTTCTGCTCACGCTACTTTTATTTACATTTATGTTTTGCTAATATCCATTTTCCTTTACATTCATATTCTTCTATACATATTGTGTTTACAATAATGTTTTCCTTAGATCAATTCATAAGATTATTCTGTTCTAATAGGGTTGACTGGTTGCTTGTTTCTTTTTGATTATCAGGAAGTTGTCAATATACACTTGGTTTTCCCACCTTCTCTTGCCTCGTGGCAAGAGAGTTTTTGCATTAGGCATCAAAGTAACCTTCAAGATTGACAATGGAAATGAGTACAAGGTCAATATAACTTAATGCTAATTGGGTATGATTTTATTTGTTCAAGACCAATTTAGATTCATTTTTTGCTCACACTACTTTTATTTACATTTATGTTTCAATGCTAATATCCATTTTCCTTTACATTCATATTCTTCTATACATATTGTGTTTATGATAATGTTTTCCTTAGATCAATTCATAAGATTATTATGTTCTAATAGGGTTGATTGGTTGCTTTTTCTCACCAAATTTCTCATTTTCCACAAAATTAGATTCTAGTGTGTAGTTTAATATTTGCTAGTTTGATTTTTTCTTTTTTAGCATAATTAGAATCTAGCTCATAGGTTGTGCTTGATGTCCATGACAGTCCCCTTGATCTCATTACTCATCATAGGTTTTATATTTTGCTCCAATTGTTGATCAACATCAAATGTGGCCATCATAATATCATCCATAGCCTCCATATTCTACAATTATTCATTGCTCATTTCTCATACATACTAACCAAATAATGCGGACCTAGAGCTTGGACTACAAATGTATGCAAAAAATGATAAATCCCTGCCTCTGTAAGCCTAATTAAACACAACAACTGACATGTTGTTTAATATTTTACATAGTCATATGACTGTCCTTTTTCTACCTTGTAAACACTTACTCAATGCATACAATAATTTATTGAAATGCAAATTTGAATGGCCTCTTAACTCTTGACACTAATGTCATTGCATTTGTCAAAATAGGGTTAATCATATTGTGATCTAAATTTTCATAATGAAGTCTTCCAATCTATCCTTTATATCCGAGCATTGATGACAATCCATCTTGTCTTTTACTACCCCTTTTAAATGCTCATGGTCTTGGCACATCAACTTTCTCTCTTTGATTGACCTATCCTTATGTCCTGTCATTATCCCTATGGATGCACTTTGGAGCCTCCTACTAATTTTAAATATCGTCCAAAGTCACCTCAATAAGTATTTCGATCCATTTGTATCTTCATCAACAAGAGATCATGTATCGCTAGGATATTCTACATTTTCCCTGACGTGGTGAGTCTCCCCAATGATTATTCTTTCGATCTCAATTATATCAACAAGATTCCTGCCAATGTAATCTTATCGACATCACATAGCGGGTCGGTAGACATTCAGAACTTATTCTGATGGTATATGTCTTGTCGATATGCTTCCCTCATGCTTCATTGATGAGACAAGATGAGTATCTCACCGATGAAACTTCATCGCTAAGACCACAGGCCAGTCCTCTTGATATATCTTCTCAAGCAATTTTGATCGTCGTAACATTCTTGATCTTTCACCGATATGCCTACATTTGAACGAATAGTTTTTTTTTTAAATATTGCATTGTTCCGTCAAATTTTCGATGAACCTCCAAAAGCATCTGACGAATTTGCAATATATCCGACGAACTTTCATTGTAACGACTTGCCTATTTCGTCATGAGTTCAACGAACTGCTGTCATTATTTCAATCTGAAGTATGTTGCCAAGACTCCTGCCGATGTAATCTTATCGACGTTACATAGCAAGTTGAGTAGACATTGAGAACTTACTCCAATGGTATATGTCTTGCCGATATGCTTCCCTCGTGCTTCATCGATGAGACAAGATGAGTATCTCGTCGATGAAACTTCATCATTGATACCACAGGCCAATCCTCCTGATATATCTTCTCAGGAAATTCTGATCGTTGTAACAGTCTTGATCTTTCACTGATATGCCTACATTTGAACGAATAGTTTTTTTTTTTTTTAATTTCATTGTTTCGTTGAATTTTCAACGAACCACCAAAAGCGTTCGACAAATTTGCAATACATCCGATAAAATTTCGTCATAATGACTTGCCTATTTCATCGCGAGTTCAATGAACTACTGTCATTATTTCTATCTGAAGTATGTCACCAAGACTCCTGCCGATGTAATCTTATCGGCGTGACATAGCGGGTCGGGTAGACATTCAAAACTTACTCTGATTGTATATATCTTCATCGCTGAGACCACAGGCCAGTCCTCCTGATATATCTTCTCAAGCAATCTTGATCACAGTAATAGTCTTGATCTCTCATCGATATTTTCAATACATCGAAACTTTCCTCGTAATGGTGACAAACTTCTGTTGTTAAGCCGACGCTTTGGCAAAGGTATGTCGCTTGTGTTTTGGCTACTACTTGTCGCTAGATCGACGAAATTGCCGTTACGGTTCCGACGAACTTCTATCACTAATCCAACGCTTTGGCAAAGGTATGCCGCTTGTGTTCTGGCTACTGTTCGTCACTACATCAACGAAGTTGTCGTCGTTGTTTCAACAAATGTGTGTTGTGAGTTTGACATTTTAAAGTTCATCTGAATATCGACAAAATTTGAGCGATGACAATGATTTCTATGATTTGTCAGTATACCAACAATAGATTGTCAAAATTCCAACAAATTGTCATTGAAAATTGGAGTCAAATTCAACAGTGTATTATAAAATTTATCAAAGTTTTTCTTTTTGTTATTTTGTTATCTATTTGACCCCTTAATAATTTTGATGGATTGGATCATTTACTTGTGACAATTTAACCAAATGATAACGTCTAATTTAGGGCTTTAGGAAAATTCACCGTCAACAATTCATTGCCAACAAATTCATCTCCAACAATTCATCGCCAAAAATTCATCACCATTACAAATTCATCTCATGGAAAATTCACTGCCAACAATTCATTGCCAACAAATTCACCTCCAACAATTCATTGCCAACAATTCATCACCATGACAAATTCATCTCATAGAAAGTTCACCACCAACAATTCACCACCAACAAATTCACCTCCAACAATTCATGGCGGTGAATTTTCCATGAGATGAATTTGTCATGGTGATGAATTTGTTGGCAGTGAATTTGCTTGAAGCCCTAATTTAGATATACGCTCCCTCATTATATTATAATCTAACATAAAAATAAAAATACATAATCAAAAGATTTTCCATGTATATAAAATAAATTATATTTATCTATATACCATTATTTTCCCCTTGATTAAGTATTTCAATTGTTTTAATTTAGTTAAAATATTAATTATTTGAATTTATTCAAAAAAATCCTCTACTAAACATACTAGTATTTATATTTGGAATTTTGAAAATGCTACACTTTGATCAAGAAACTACGAAAGCTACCCCTGCTATTGATGGTGACCCTCACGACTAAGGTGAAGACTCCTCAAATTGTGGAAACTTAGGCATTTGTATGGTTGGGCACGAGGATTTGCGATTTCATTCACCATGTTTGGAATTGAAGGTTGCTCTATGAATGGGTGTTAGGATTAGCACACACTTGGTGGTGCCCCCTATATACTACCAAAACCTTAGCTCTCAACCTTTTTCCAAGGATGGATGATAGTATAGAAAATTTGGTGCTTTGGGTGAAGGAGCATGTCTTCAAAAACCACCACAACCGCCCCCTGACCTACAACAAAGGCACGATTCACGGGAAACCAAAGGCTACAGGGCATTGTATAAGGATAATGGGCATAATTTTAGGGACTATTCAGCCTAGGACACCATGAAAATTGTTGTAGGGGTAGAATTCCCCAAAATTTACCTCTACAAATCTTTCCAAATGTTGTTAACCCTCTAGATGGGAATAGTAACAAGGTTTTCCCTCTACCTATTCAGCTCACAGAGCACATTTTTGAGGTTAGCTTAGACAATTTTTCTTGTGATAGAGATGACTATCTATAGAACCATGCTCTCATCTACAAATTGACGAAATCATCCAGCCTAGCTTAAATGAATTACATTCTTGGATCACACAAAATTGGAAGGAGCAAATGAAAGAGGAAATTCATATCTATCCCTGTGCTCAAGGTTTTTATATCTTGGAATTTGACTCCTTTAATGATATGGATTTGGTGTTGAAATCTGGTCCTTAGATGTTTTAGGGAGAATTCATCTGCAATCAAGACCTTTACATCTATATTCCTTTGGGTGAGATTAAATATCTTCCCCTGCAGTTCTAGGAATTAGACTGTTTGTGTGCCATAGGAAATGGTCTGGGTAAGTATCATTGCACTTCCAATGAAAAAGTCAACTATAGGAGTTCTACTTATGCACGCATATGTGTATACATGGATTTATCGGTTGGTGTTTTTTCCAGTACACCTTAAGAGATCTCTAGAAGGTAGCCATCCTTCATTATCAAGCATCTTATAAATGAATGGCCAACTCAATGGGTAAAGGGTTTTAAACCTTCGACCCCTACACTTTAGGCTCTGTGGAACCAAGGAGGGTAATTCCCAGTGGGGTTCACAAAGGATTCTACAAAAGAGTGAACACCTTACACAGATATGCTCCCATCTATCCAAATAGACATCACTTAGCAAAGGTTTGTCCAACCTTTACACAAGTAGCCTTCTATTTCTTGGGAACATGGTTCCATTTTAGACTTGCATCTCAGAACAAGCAAAATTTGATTTAGTGTTATCATCATTATGAGTCCTTGACAAGGTATTTTGGGTGCTTCACTAAATTATAGAGATATACATAAGATAAATTAGTGCCTCATCAATTGGGAATGGGGTCAAATACATGATAATCGGTAATGCATAAATCATGAAATCAATGGCTTATTCTCATAATGCCTTACACTATGAAAATTCATAGTTACCAAAACACAAATTCTTATCAGAATCCTGGGCAATTGCTTACAAACCTATGAATCCATTCAAGTATTTTAATTAACCCCTTAGGCTAAAACAAGAACAAAATCGTACATTCAATTAAACATTGAAAGACAAATGATAAAACACTTGGTTTCCCATTTATAATACTATAATAATTACTTACAAGAGAGCAGATATCTCAGCTTTACAAAGACATCACAATATCAAAGATTCATGCAAAATTATCTAAGATTATCATACACAAGACTCGAACCCAAGACAATACCCTAGTATGTCCTACATACCCTCTATACTACATTCATATTCAGCCTATACCTAAGCCATTTTGAGACTCAAAAAGAGGATCCCTATAATGAAGGTCTTGAAATCCCTTTTATAGATCAAGGGAGCAACAAGCAAAGGGTTCATTTTAGTTACATTTTACGATAATTTCAAGGTCATTTTGCCTTGTGGGGTTTCATTCTCGAACAATTATATTTTCATTTGCATATCACGGGAAAACAAAAAGCAAAAAGAGGCACCAATCTATCGATCGGAGATGCCACACAAGCCATCCAAAAGGCATCACCATCATAATCCACACTTTGCCAAAAACAGGAAAAGTCACCATCAACCTTAACAACAAAAAACCCCTCGGAACACCCACGTCAGGAAACCACATCACCACACCTGGGACCCAATCATTACCAATCAAAGCACATGGGCATCACCTAGCCTTGTCATCAGCTGAACGGATACCCTCACCCAGCCTCCTTATAGAGAGTGGAGTTGCAACTACCACCTCCTCGTTTGAATCAATATAGGGCACAAGGGCAACAGGGCAATGGACATTACCAAGGCCAACCCCTTCAGTCTCCTCCAAAGAACTATCACTAATCACCACCAGAGAGCTAGGTTTGTCAAAACAAACCCCAAGGCCCGCCTCTATCCTTGTTAATTCTTTTACGAATGCCTTAGGCCCCTTCTTTTCAAACTTGGCTAATTCTTCTGAGTAGGCTCTTGGTTGAAGGTTATAAGCATCTATGACAACAGTTCTCCCGGTCCGCTTATGAGCGCTCCTCTTAGCCCTCGAAATGGTCGGTGCCTTCTCGACTGCAGTTGTCTTTTCAGGTTCGTAAATCAATGGCCCCTACAAGCTTAGATGTCACAACCTACGCATTGGCGTGGAGGAAGAGGTCGGCTATCTCATCTTGTATGCAACATGATTCTGGTGCAAGATGTGGGCAAGAAAAAACCAACTATCATCCCCAGGAGACTCCCAGATATAAGAAACGGGAGCTACACCAGCACGAGATACATAAGAAGTTACTGAAACGCAGCAGGAAAAGCATATTCATCCAAGCACCAACACACCACCCTAGCAAGAATTCACCAGTTAGAAAAACTTACAGCCTAGCACTCATGATAATTAGCCAAAGGCACTGATTCAAAATAGAATGGTGAGCAATCTGAAGGACAATCCTCATTAAATAGAGGAATTCAAAGCACGCTGCAATTAATGGCCATCCTAGTTCACTCACATGACTAAAAAAATGAATCACTTGCATGTCACATCTCAGTCGTTGATCGCCATGGATTAAAACTCAATCAACGAGGATCATTAAGGATCACCACTTACTTTAATGGTCGTACTTAGAAACAACGAAGAACTGCTTTAAAACTATCACGTACTCAGCCATATCCCAAAACCATCAATCTTGACACGCGCGTCGTCGATCCTTACAACCACAAGTAGATCCAAACCACAAACTAAAAAAGATCGCCCATTGCTAGTTCACCCTCCTCCTACAAGTCTCATCAAGCAATGGCTATGAAGCCAACGATGAAACATCAATCGTAGATCATAGTTATGAAAGGATTTTGACCGTTGGTATTTAGCTGCATCTCTCATCATGCATTGACAACCGCCCACACCATCTCAACCAGCGACAAATTGAGCCCACGCGATGAAGAAACTTAACCCATCAACGGTTGCGGGTTTCATCCCAACCCACAAAGGACGACAGGTGATAATGGAGAAACCAACGATGCAAACCATGAATACCCATCAGACGCCATACTCTAATCCATCTCCCATCACATGTTATCCCTAGGTAAACTGACCTCAACTAGTGAAACATTGCACCTCAGCGATGGAACATGACCAAGGCATCGACGGTCACAGGTTCAACTTTATCTTGCACAAAACAACCAGTGATAGTTAAAAGGGGAGCGATGGGTAAAAATGTTGACCGCATCACTCATCAGGTGTTACTTCCTCATGAACACAAATGAACACGTGAAGGTATATAGGCAGCTAATACAAAAGAGGAAGGGCATCGCTCATCGCGGGTTCGACATGGAAATTTGAAACTAAACAAGCGATGGGCGATGAGAAAACTTAAAGCCCAACTTAAGGAGAACTTACAACATGTGCACCAAAGGTTGTTTTTAAAAGGATGACCTAGTCATGATAGGCAGGGTAGCGAAAGGGTTGATAAAACCACGAGGATCAAGGCCATGAGGGTCGATAAAACCACGGGGATCAAGGCCATGAGGGATTAAGGAAAAGATTAGGAATCGACACAACCAGTCAACTAAAAAATAGAAGCCTAGAGGCTAAATAGGGGCGTGGACATGAAAATTTTGCAAAACCAGAACCTTAAGGCAATGATTTTCAGGGTTTAACCTCAAAATTTAGTGGAACTAGAAGAATTTTAGGGGTTCCACCACTAACCATTGGTCTGCCTACTGAGATCTCTCTGAAAGTGGGTAACAAATGCTGGAGACGACTAGTAGACTACGAAAAAATTCCTTTTAGATGCTTGAAATGCTTTTCAACTAATCACTTTACCCACCAATGTCAAAAGATGCAATCTCATGAATCAGCAATCAGGGAACAAGGGGAAGGCCCTCCTATTGGATTGGGTAGATTCCCATCATTAATATGTTATCTCTCCTGGAACCCAAAATAAATTGACTTCTCCTTAGGCTCCTCAAGAGGTCATTTCAAAGCCAAATTCTCCCTCTTCCTATTGGGAAAGATCTCCCTCTTGGGGTCTCACATGAGGTCAATGCTAGTGGCTCCTGTGCAGTCCCCTCACCATCATTGGAGAAAGCAACCATAAAAACTGGCGATGATTTTGTGTAGGCACCAACTTCTCCCGTGACAGTTAGGACTATTGTTGGTGAAGGTTGTGAAGACAATTTCAAATCAAGCGTGGACATCAGTTAAGATGAAGAGGTGTCTAGCAATGCTAAAGCACCAAATGTCGTTGAGATCGTCGACAAAAAAGAAAGTTTGTTAAGAAAAGAATGTTGCTTTCCTGCCCAACGATTGATGTGTTCCCCTTCATCCATGAAGGGGGAAAATATTACAATGTAAATTTCTTTTGTGTCCATGTTAGAATGGGTTGCCAAGGTCCCAGTGGCAGTAGTTATTCTATTGTACACCTATTAGTAGGGCATGCATTATCCTTTTTAGTTTTCTTTATTTATGGGGTATGACTCCCTTATGCCTAGCTTAAAATATAATGTATATTAAGTGTTTTATAACCTTATAAATTATTATTTTTTAATAATAAAATAAATACATTTATTGTAAACTTAAAGATGATTTTTTAATAAAATTCAATATTATATATTTATTTAAAATTTTCATTTAAATAAAATAATATTTTGAATTTAAAAGTTGGTAATTAACTTGTTAATATAAATTAATATATTTTTTAATTAAATATTAAAAAATTAATGTAAAATTAAATATTTCAATAAAATACAAACCATTTTATGACCAAAATTTGTTTCTCTCTATTTTTTTTAAAAGAAAGATATTTAAGTTGGTAATTAACTTGTTATGCTGAAAGCGTTATTACGCTGAAAGCAACAAAGGAATATTCATAAACTTTTTGAAGCTTCATTGAAAATGATAGGCAAGTGGAAGTATGTGCTCCTTAAGAATAACAAGCACATAAAATGTTTTTTTTTTCTATTTTTCAAAAAAGATTTAAATTAAAAGCTTCCCAATAAATAGTTTTTAATTTCAATACTTTTCGATTAAAATTACAAACTAAGATATGTATGCTTAAATAGTTTTTCATATATATTATTAATTAATATATATATATATAAATAGTAAAAATAGTTTTATATATATATTATTAGTTTTTCATATATTTTATTAATTAATATTATAATAAACAATGTTAAGTATTGATAACTTTCACCGTTCTTTATATATATTATTAATTAATATATGTATACTAGTTAATATAAATGATTATATTTTTAATTAAATACTAAAAAAATATAAATTTAATGTAAACTTAAATATTTCAATAAAATATGATGTGTGGGGCCTAGTTTGATTGGCTAAAGCATCCTCTTGCAAGTAAGATGCCATGAGATCTTTCTTCCCCAATCAAAATACAAATGATTATATGATCAATATTTTTTTTTCAAAGAAAAGTATTAAGATATTTATGTTGATAATTAACTTGTTACTATAAATTATTATATTTTTAATCTAATTTTTTTTTAAAAGAAAGATATTTATGTTGATAATTAACTTATTACTATAAATTATTGTATTTAAAATTAAATATTAAAAAAATATAAATTGATTGTAAATTTAAATATTTCAATAAAATGCAAACTATTACATGACCAAATTTCAGTTCTTCTTCTTATTTTTTTTAAAGAAAGATATTTAAGTTGGTAATTAATTTGTTAATATAAATTATTATAGTTTTTAATTAAATAATACAATTTTATAAATTTAATCTAAATTTAAAATTTTCAATAAAATATAAAACATTACATAGTCAAATTTCATTTCTCTTTAATTTTATTTTTATTTTTAAATAAAATAGTTCCATAATAACATACACCAAAAATTTTAAATATGTATTAAATAAAATAATTCTTAATAATTAAAAAACCTTTTTTAAAGATATGTAATAAATAAAGTAACTCTTCGTGAATAAAACATAATTTTATATTTTTTAATCTTAACTACATTAATTTATAAATGTGATTAATTTATAAATGTGATTCATATTAAATAAAAAATAATATTAACATTGCAAAAATCTTTTAAATAAATATATTTAAAAATATCTAATTAATATTATCATAAAAAATATATATTTTTTAAATTATATATTTAAAATATCTAAATAATAATTAATTATGCCAAAAGGCATTCAACTGCAACAAAAAAACATAAAAATGGATGAAAAAACATATTAAATTCAGCTTGATTAAAAGATGAACAACAACGGTGAATAGTAAGTTGGTGACAATATTTCCAAAATATGCCATCCCATTTCTTCTGTGTAGAGAAAAACCGTAGGACTTGACGTTTCAATATGGTAGTTTGTCACGTGTGCAACGCACATTGAATATGAGAGTTCTAAGTTATTCATGATCTTAGTTGACAATGAGATACTAGGGGAGAGGGGCTAGTAGTCGTGCAGGCTAACTTCGTCAGCATGTAGCGATTGACTGGAATATCGTAGGACCTTCATTTTTTTTTTGAAATGTAGACTAGCCTCTTATCTATCTATAACTAAGGTTTGGAGGTGTGACTCACCATGCAACTTGCCACATCAGCGCATCTACTGAGAAGTGTCCAAAATTTGACTTTTGAAAGATTCGACCAAAACTTAATCATGCTACCCCTAATAGTCGAACACAAAATATCATTTGTTGCTTGTAAAATATCATATTTTTATTTAAAATAAAACTTATATGCAACTTAAATGGACCAAATACCTATTGGTAACCATAAATCTTTGTTTTCTCTACCTTATATATTTAACACAAATGGACCAATAATTGAACACATAAAAACTATTTGTTGTTATAAAAACAACACATAATTATTTAAATTATAACTTGTATCAAACAAAAATTAACCAATAGTTGAACATTAAAACTTTTTGAAAATCTTTCACATTTATTGAAAAAATACATGGTTTTTATTGTGCTCACCTTTTATATTTGTGATAGGACAAACTATTAATATTAAATATTCCAATGCTTGTACATTGCTACCCCAATAGTTGTACACATAAGAACAATATTTGTTCATATGATAACAATACTTGTTTAAATTAGTGTCTTATTTTATCAAATAAACATTTAATTTTATAAATGACACACTTATAGTGGATAATTTAGATATTTTATTTGAGACAAAAAAATATTTATTTCACTTGTTCATGAATGTATTTATGTTTTTTTTACTTGAACAACTATTGGTCCCATAATGTCATTGTATTTGGTAATATTTTGTTTAATATGTAAAATAAATATATACAAGATATAATATTAATTCATTCTAGTATTGATATGAATAATCACAATTGACTGCACGACTATTGGACCCCGCACGATAATTGGCTCCTCTCCCCTAAATATAGAAGTGGAAGGACACAAAATCTTATGACGTGTCCCTATTCATTACGGTTCATACTCCACCGCCACTTGTGATAATAGGAGAATGGGAAGGTTTCCTTGTCTATTAAGGGAGAGGGGCTAGTAGTCATGCGGGGTTCAATAGTCGTGCAGTCAATCGTGATTATAATATCCAATCTTGCCACATATTTATACTATATATTGTAAATAAATAGTTCAAATGTAAATAAAAAAATAACCAAATGTTGATAAAAAATGGATCCATACTTGAACACATGATAACCTCTAAATGTTATATAAAAAAAACATAAATACATTCATGAAGAAGTGAAATAAGTATTTTTTTGTCTCAAATAAAATATCATAACTATCCACTATAAATATATCATTTAAAAAATAAAATGCTCATTTAATAAAATAAGACACTCATTTAAACAAGTATTGAAAAAATATTGTTCTTAGGTGTACAACTATTGGGGTAGCAATGTACAAGCATTGGAGTATTTTATATCAATAGATTGTGCTATCACAAATATAAAAAGTGAGTACAACAAATAACATGTATTTTCTCATTAAATGTGAAGGATTTAAAAAAAAAAATAGTGTTCAACTATTGGTCCATTTTTATTTGATATAAGTTGTATTTCAAATAGTTGTGTTGTTTTTATAACAACAAATAGTTATTTTGTGTTCAACTATTGGTCATATGTGTTGAATATAAAAGATAGAGATATCAAAAATTTATGGTTATCCATAGGTATTTGGTCCATTTTAAGTTGTATATTAATTTTATTTAAAAACATGATATTCTACAAACAACAAATGATATTTTTTTGTTCAACTATTAGGGGTCCTATGATTAAATTTTGGTCGAACCTTTAAAAAGTCAAATTTTAGACACTTCTCAATAGATGTGCTGATGTGGCGAGTTGCATGATGAGTCACACCTCCAAACCTTAATTATAGATAAATAAAAGGCTAGCCTATTTCAAAAAAAAAATGAAGGTTCTACGATATTCCAATCAGTTGCTACATGCTGACAAAGTTAGCCCCCACGACTACTGGCCCCTCTCCTCTGTTGTATTGCAATCATTCATTCAAAGTTTAAACAATCAAACATCGTCCTTTCCATATCATAGTTATCTGTGCAGGTTCAAAGCCCTGATTGGTATTCTAGATTGTTCATAGAATCTCTGTAAAATTTCAAAGTTTTTCAATATTATATTGGAGTTTATTTTGTTCTTTTGGAAGAATTGAACTAACATGGACTGGTCTGGTTAAGTTTTTATAGATTCAGGAATGAATTAGTCAATATAACAGCTGAGGTATGGAGCAACAAAGCCCTACAAAATGAGAATTTCAATCTGGTAGATTATTTGCTACTACAGATGACCAAAATACCCCTGAAAATACTTTGGGCAAGGGAGAATTAGATAAATTTAGCCTAGAAAGCTTACACGATTTACATCAGACGAGGTGGGTATCAAAAAAATTATATCAGAGCAGTTGTATAATAATATAATTACAGAAAGGACAATTATTCATATGGCATTTCCTAGCTCTTCAGACATCCCTCTTCTGTCAAGAATAAATCGACTTAACATTGTTGTAAGTGACCAAATTCACTTCAATTTATATTGCATGTTCTTGGTTCAAGTAAACATAAAACCTTCAAGGAAGTTACAGTCAGTTTCGTAGTAG
Source organism: Sequoiadendron giganteum (assembly GCA_007115665.2). NCBI lineage: Eukaryota > Viridiplantae > Streptophyta > Pinopsida > Cupressales > Cupressaceae > Sequoiadendron > Sequoiadendron giganteum. The sequence continues at coordinate 385,043,195 of CM021102.1, forward strand.
TAGTGCTGATTTTTTTTGAAGTAGGTTTGATTGTAATAGAGTATTTGTGGTGCAGCTGATCATTTGGAAGCAACAAACTTGATTGTAATATACTGGCTCAGTTAAAATTGATTTTCATGTAATTTCTACTAGTAATTTTTTCTACCATTCGAACAGTTAAAATTGATTTCTTTGTCCCAATGCATTTGGTTTCACCTGCATCATCACCTCTCTCGAAGTGTTGAATAAACAGTATTTTATTATATTCGTAGCCAACAAAAGTGTTTTTTTAATTCACCCTACTTAACCCTACTTGCAATGGGTTGATGAATTTTAGTTTATACCATCGAGCAGTTGGTTGATGTTTCAACTATGGATATTAACCCATACATATAGGAAATTATTTTTGGTAATTTTGTATCCTGTTTCTAGGTTGTTGAAATGTTTTCCTATCTTGGAAACCTTTTGAAACTTCTAGAGGGGCCAAAAAGTTTTAAATATGTCTTCGGGAAATTTGGAAAGTTTTTTCGCAGTTTCAAGCTCTTTCAAAATATTTTCTACTCTAGGTTTGGTTGTGTGAAATGTTTTATTCACAAGAGTTTCTAAGTTTTCAATAGTTTCCACAGGTTTCTATTAATTACGTTGAAGGCGTGTCCTTATATGAACTTTCCAAGTTCATTTTCTCCCTCGACGGTTGAAACTTAACAAGAGGCCCTGGTTGACAGTGAAACAAATCTCAACCGTCCATCATTTTTCGCCATTTTTCGACTATTTTTGTTGTTTTCCGACTATTTTCCTCAGTCGCTACCATTTTCGACCAAATCTCAGTCGTTCATCATTTTCCCCCATTTTTTCTACTATTTGCTACGGATTTTTGCTGCTTTTCGGCCGCTTTTTCATTGCTTTCCCCACCCCTCAGCGGGCTGCAACATGAAAGATTGTGCCTTCTTTTTAGACATATATTCAATGTAAATCAGATTAAACCTGCTAACCAAAGACCGCAAAATATCAATAAAGAGAGTAATTATAAGAAATGAGAGCTATCCATAAAATTTAAAATATTTTTAATATTAAATAGCATTTTTTTAAAAAATTACTAGATTTTAAATAATAATTCTATCGCCGAACTTTGCCCGGTTTTAAGTTCATGGGATTATTTTTTTGTATTGTTTTACATTTATGACTCCTCATTTCATGCTAATTTAAATTTAACTGCCATATCACTGGACCCACAATTGGAGGATGAAATATTTGATCTTTAAAATTAAATATTATATTTAAATATAATCATATTCGTAAGCTTTCTCTTGGTCAGTGAGTTTTTTTTTGGCATCTTTTATCCTACGTAGTCAAGTATAAATGACCATAATTAATATATAATTTATATTTTATATAATAAAAAATAAATTATAAATAATATAATTATATTATTTATTATATATCTTATTCTTTAACAAAACTATCAAATACATATATTAAAATATAATAATTAATTAGTTCAAATATATAATAAATAATTTGATTTTTAATATATAATGTTCTATTATATAACGATATAATAGTTAATACATAAATAATAAATATAATATAATAATAAATACATAAAATAATTAAATAAATAATAAATATTTATATAATAATATAATAGTTAATACATAATTTTTTTTTAAAATATAATAAAAAATACACACAAATTAATAATAATATTAAAATCATTTTCTAAATGACCTATCAATTGATCTCATTTACTACACAAATGTGTGCAAAACATAAACCATTTTTTTCTAATTGACCTTCCACACCTCTTCGGCGTACCCATTGCACAAGGTGCCATAGCTAGTTGTAATTTTATGGTACCAATTTATGTTGAAATCATTTCCTTAAGAAATCTACCCCATAATTTACGCTGATTCATGACCTTGTCAATCGTTGCTTCTAAAGCTCAATTTCTTGTCATTGTTATAAATTTACAACTTAGGTATCAACAAGGTTTTGATGTTTTTAGATGTGGTGAATTTTATAGTTATACGTGGAGAAACTGAAAGCATTATGTGTTTAGTTATATCTATCTTTTAGTTGTGGCCAAGTGAGTATTTGGTTGAAAGAGTTTTGTCTTTTTGACATCTTGGTTTGGAGATTTGGTGGTAGTGTGATATGTTTGTTATAGAATGGAGATTGTGACTCAAGCAGTTGGGTTTATTTTGATATAAATGGTTGCACTCTTTGTTTTCAAGCTTGGAATAGGGTTAAGAAATTAGCAATTGGTTTGCTTAGGTTGTTTGGTTTAATGTTATCTTTTTTTGTTGGGAGGACTGAAAGATGGGGTGAATCTCAACAATTTTGGTTTTTGATTTAGCCTAAGAGGTTTAAAGAGTTTTGTTTTGAAGGGTTGTTATATTCCCATAGTTCGACACACAGTGATAGTATTTAGCTCACCTTGATTTGTTGTTTGTTATTTACTGATCTTTTGTGCCATGCTAGCTATTGCAGTATATAGAACTTTTCTACCTTTCATAGTTCCAACTTTGTTATAATAATTATATTAGATTTATATTTCATGTACATTTACCTATATGTCTGACACTTTTCTATGCCTGGTTATTGCTGCAGAGTTTCAATTTAGCTCTTCCCTTTTGCAAATATTTTATAGCCAATGATCTCACAAAGATTGATATGTATTTAATGCCTCCCTTTTCTTTGTTGATACTTTTGCATTAAAGGTTAATAGGTATGATGTAATTGAGCTTTTAACAATCAGAGGATGTTATATTTGGAAGGATGAAAGCTTTTTTCAAATTTTTTTGGAGGTGCCCTAAACAGTTTTGATAGTTTGTGTGCATTTAAATAACAAAGATCAATTTTTTTTTGCTCAATAATAATTGTTGGGTTTTTTTGATAACTAACACGTGAGCATTTCAGGTTATTAAAATTTATCTGCTTCACCATAAAGTTGCAGCTCATAATAACATATTCTAAACATCTCAGAATAACATAAATATTGTTTGCATTTGGGCTACAAAAGAAGATACAAATTTTTATATTACTGCACAAACCTAGCCAACTCCAAAAGTGAATAAGCATACTATAATTTGTATGGGCAAACATTAGTCGAAATGTTTAGTTTTGACATTTAGAAAATATGTTTTATTATGGGTCCAATTAAACTTACAAAAAAATGACTACTTATCATTTTCTTCTTCTGAGCTAGAGGTAATGAGTAGACTCATCCAATTAGTGCTTTCCAAGGTCTCTAGACCCATCAACTGCTTTAAAAAGGTTGTTGCCCTTTTCACTTTTTGGCATTTGCGATGCTCTATCTGTGGCATTCCTATTATTATGAAGGATCTCCAAGGATTGAACACAACACTGTTCTTTATTAGTAGTTTCGTGTCCAAAGAAGGAATCCCAAAATCCATTATATTGTTTGAAGGAGCAAACAATATGATGAACATGAATATGAGGAAAATATAGGGACCAGAGCATGTTAACATCAATATCGCACTACTTACAAGTCTAATGCAGCACCAAGGTTGAAGAACCTAACTAAGGGCTATCTAACCAAGCAACAAAAAAAACAACACTCAATTATACAAAATGATACTCACACATGGGATAAGAAGACTTCAACTATGTTTCAAAATGTGAGCACATTATGATGAATAGGAATATGACGGAAAAGAGGGATTGGGAATGTTTGAGAAAGTTGAAAATATGCTTTACAATAAACACTCACAAATACCTTGTACTCAGCTTCAGTGGAAGATATAGCTATTGTTTGTTGAAGCTTACTTTGGGACCAGAGCATGTTAAATATAATCCATTATTTTTAGTGTTGTAAACCTCCTTGAAAGCTTGAAACATTTGTTCTGCTACTCGGTTATGATGAACAGGAATGGTCTTAGACTTTTCAGCTATACTGCAGCCTATATCTGCTGGACTATCAATGAACAAAACAACAACTTTAGATTCAATGGTCATTGATTTTGTAGAGTGTTTGGTCTCAGGAAGCCCTCCATGGCCCAAGTTCATTGATTATAATTCCTTGTGTATATATTAGACATTGAAGGTGGTTGTGTCTCACGTCGACACGATGTAAGATTATATATATTAGAGATGGACAGTGGCTACACTCCTGCTTGACACGACCTACATTTCTATTTGTTTATTGTACGACATACAATAATATATTTTCTAATTAGGGGAGAGGGGCCAGTAGTCATGTAGGGTTCAATAGTCGTGCAGTCAATCGTGATTATAATATCTAGTCTTGCCACATATTTATACTATATATTGTAAATAAATAGTTCAAATGTAAGTAAAAAAATAACCAAATGTTGATAAAAAATGGACCCATACTTGAACACATGATAACCTCTAAATGTTATATAAAAAAAACATAAATACATTCATGAAGAAGTGAAATAAGTATTTTTTTGTCTCAAATAAAATATCATGACTATCCACTATAAGTATATCATTTAAAAAATAAAATGCTCATTTAATAAAATAAGACACTCATTTAAACAAGTATTGTTATCATAGTGAAAAAATATTGTTCTTAGGTGTACAACTATTGGGGTAGCAATGTACAAGCATTGAAGTATTTTATATTAATAGATTGTGCTATCACAAATATAAAAAAGTGAGTACAATAAATAACATGTATTTTCTCATTAAATGTGAAGGATTTAAAAAAAAATAGTGTTCAACTATTGGTCCATTTTTGTTTGATATAAGTTGTATTTCAAATAATTATGTGTTGATTTTATAACAACAAATAGTTATTTTGTGTTCAACTATTGGTCATATGTGTTGAATATAAAAGGTAGAGATATCAAAAATTTATGGTTATCCATAGGTATTTGGTCCATTTAGGTTGTATATTAATTTTATTTTAAATAAAAATATGATATTCTACAAGCAACAAATGATATTTTTTTGTTCAACTATTAGGGGTCCCATGATTAAGTTCTGGTCGAACCTTTAAAAAGTCAAATTTTAGACACTTCTCAATAGATGTGTTGATGTGGCGAGTTGCATGATGAGTCACACCTCCAAACCTTAGTTATAGATAAATAAGAGGCTAGTCTACATTTCAAAAAAAAAATGAAGGTTCTACGATATTCCAGTCAATTGCTACATGTTGACAAAGTTAGCCCCCACGACTACTGGGCCCTCTCCCCTAACATATTTTTTTAATAATATTGTATGAGTTGTTTAAGCAGATAGTGTGCAAACATATATTTATTGTTAACACCATATAAGTGCCTTGAAGATTTTCAATAATCCAATTGCATGGAATTCCATGTGGCTGATATGTGTAGCATATGGCATAAAATATAATCTAATGTATGTATCATAAACCTATGGTAGGATTTCGTTATGTTGCTGGTGGGAATGTGTAATGCTCCGTAGACTATAAATATCTAGGAGGAACCTTTGTAGTAGAAGTAAATTATGCTAGCAATTGTGGCCCATTTTGAAGTACAACACTCTTTACAGTAAAGTGAGTAACCCAAAGTTGCATTGATACTGAGATATATCCTCACCATCAATGATATCACCATTTGTTTAATTTTGACTGGAATCGGTGTTTTCCTTTTGATAACGTTGTTCATTAAATTGTAATCTCCTGCTCCAATTTCTAACGCCTTCTATTTCCATGCTTAAGGGTTTTATATCATATAAATTATTCATTATTCGTCAACCAAAAGCATGGCATAAATTGCAAGTTAATAGATATGGATGTCTGTCTGTTTAGGGAATGGAATATAACTGATTGTTAGCTACATTTTAGTTCAAGTTCTTAGTCATCTACTTGGGAATTCATGGTAATGGATTGGATATAGCATAAATAACATAATTGGGCATTAGACCATCTTCAACAATATCCTTCCTCAACCTCAATATTGGTCCACTCCTTCCCTCTTGGAGATGCATTTGCTAGGAGATATAGACGAACAATGGCTTCACCTCTTAAGCTCTATTTAAATGGCAAAGTTACTATCTAATGTAAACGTTATGTCTATGGTCAATGTCCATTCTCTCTTCTCTCAGATTGGTGTGCCGAAGGCGCTTTTCATCCCTTTTTGGGTATATTTCTCCATTAAAAGACAAGAAAATTATATCAAATTATGTAAAAGTAATTTAATGATCATCTAGATCTTTTACAGATTCGATAAAATTTGAATGAGAAGTTTCTCTTTAGTGGTGATCAGTGAGAAGGTGAAAACATTTTTATTTTTATTTTGTGAATCTCATACAATACAATTATTACAAAAAGTAAGATTGCCCAGGACATGTTATTGTTGAGCAAAAACAAATGCTAGCTTACTGTATGGTCCCATGGGAGGCTTGGGCTTCTATTTTCATGGATCAAGCGGTCCCATGAAGAAAAAAAAAATTGTGCTACGGGATTAATTATAATCTTTTCCAAAAAAATAGCCCCTACAACTTAGAATTTTTTTAGAAAGTTTTTATGCCACTTAAAATTTTAAATTCCTAAAAAAAATTAAAAATGAGAGAATTTTTATTTATTTATTAATTTTTACCAAAAATACTCCACTTCGATCCTTAAATTTTGGAGTTCAAACTTTTAAGTTGAATTGCAAAATTGAATTCATGGGACCAAAGCCTTAAACTAATGCCATATATCTTGGGAAAAGCCCTCGTAGGACTTTTTTCACTATGTGACATATTTACCTCATGTCCCCATGCGGCTGCTTAACTCTATTTTCTGCTTATTTATTTTTGGGAAAGGATAATTTGGAATCTTTTCCTATTTTAATGGAGCAGCTATTGTTAGAAATTGAAAATAAGTTGTGGAAAAAGAGTGGGGGCTGGAAATAAGCAGCATATTTCAAAAAATCTACGTGGCTCCACAAATTTCTTTCTTTTTTTTTTAATATTTGATTTTGTTTTTGTTTTTCTAATTTTTTGTTGTACAAATTATTATTAATACTATTAATACAAATTTAAGTTGGCTGCTTAAAAATAAGCAAAAAAACTAAGCATTCATGGGGCCATCAGCTCCACAAATAACTCCTAAATAAGTTGAGCAGTGACTGCTAGCCAAAATAAGCTAAGTAGCCGCATGGGGACATGAGGTTACAGTGCGTCACTTTTTCATTTGGGTTAAGCGGTATAGATTGCTTTTTCTCCAAAGGAAATTGAGTTGAAAGAATGGAAGGGGGGTATCTTGACCTTTATTCACATTTGTAAGAATATATCTTTCGACGTTATTTACATAGATTTGATATAAAAATACGTATACTAGTTATAAATCACCATAATAATTTTGTACTAACTTAAAATATATCGAATATATCTATGCCCAAGTCTTAGACATCTAACCCAGTTACCGCCCCCCATTGAATAACCACCACCTCCATCCTCACTTAACCCCCCCAAAAAAATTTCACTTTGATCCATTAAAAAACTTTATTTGATTGAATAAATAATTACAAAAACACTAATGACTGCTCATTATAATTACAAAAACACTAATGACTGTGTTAAAGTGCATGTTTTAGAGTGGATTTAAGGCATAAACAGTTATAATTGATGGAAATTAGAGTGAGCGGATACTGGGACATTAGGTGGTGGTGACCGGACGACACCTCTAAAAAGTGTTTTTTTGATCTACGTGCACATATCCAATGCTCCCGCACTCTATTGAATTGCCCAAAAGCCAAAAGCTTCATTATAAGCTCTTAACTTGTGGGCGAAAAAAACCCATAATTTATTTTTTTGATTCGACGCACGATTTAAATTCTATGGTTACGCGAAATTAGCCTTAATAGATACTGGATCTTCTCCCCTACTAAAATTAAATTAAAAATATTTCTTCTTACTGAATTTTTTCTTACCATTTCTTTCAAATTTGACGTGCGGAATTATTTCTCCCCGTGAAAGTAATTTTACCAATAATAAAAAATTTATAACTAATTTTGTCTCTACGGCCTTTCATTTATTAAGAAAGTTCACGGCAGATGGAAAGGGCGCGAGATTCCAAGGTAATTTGCGTGGATGAAAACTACAAAAAAAAACTGACGAAAATATATCAACGGCCTCAAACCTTTTAATCGTCTTGCAAAAAATTTGTGTCAATCTGAATCGTCCATATACAAAATCAGCCCTATACTGGCCACTTGTAAATCGGGAAATATCTGATTAGGCATGCAGCTCGGAGTGTTGTTAAGGAATTGTTTATATTTTAAGGATCTTGTATTCTTTATGAGCAACATCCTCTGTTGAGTTTTTATTGCAGAATTGTGAGGAAAATTTCTTGACATTTCTATCGCTATTTAACGTTGAAGGGTGCTATCGGTGTCTTTAACCAGCAAATGGAGGAACTTCTCAAAGAAAGGGAGAGATTGCAGAAAGTAATAGAGATGCACGGCAATGAGATATTGCGTCAAATGGCTCAACATCAGCAGTTGATGGAAAGCTTTCATCAACTGTCACAGAAGAATCCTCCTGCTTATGTACCACAAGATGCATGTTTGTATCCGATGTCTGGCAGCATGTCTCAGGCACCTCCTCATTACTACCATGATCCTGGAATACAAGGAGGTACTTTTTCTTCCTTGTCTGAGATTAGATTTTCTTGTGCGAACTATATATATACCTTTTGAGTCATAAAGTAACAACACATTTATCGAGTCTTTATATTCACTATTAAATATTGTTGAAGGCTGTGATGTTTAAGTTGAGATGTGTTGTTAGGTTAAATATCATTGTTTATAAACTAGCTTATCTATTTTTTTAGATAATCTATATAGAAAACACAGAGATATATCAATTTGCAGGCTTATAGCTATCTTGTAATTGTTTTAGGTCTCTATTATCTTATGCAGCATGCGTAACTTCAGAAAATTGCCCGTCTTTTAAGTACAGGTCATTTGTTCACATGCTGGAGCATGAACAACTTTTAGTTCCTAAAGATTTTTTGTCACACTTTATCCCTTTTCTTTCAATTCCTACAAATGGACTATTTTGTGTCCATATCACAATACTATATATGTTGATTGTTTAGAATTGAGAAGCTACTGCATTTTGCATTTTTTTATCATCTCTATATGCAAGAAAGTGTTATGCATTTTTCTATTATGGAGAATTTACGAAAATTATGTTTAGTGTGCCTGTGCATGTATTATCCATGGATGGGAAATTATTCCCATTTGATCATTTGTGGTTGTGTAAAGATCAAGGTTACCCCAAGTTTCCGGGATGGGGACGGCAGGACGAGTCCCCAAGTTTTCGATTTTTGAGGCCAAAATTAGGGACGGCAGGGGACGGCTATATAAAAATATAGGGAAACTTCAAATATTCATATGATAACATGGATAAGGCATGCATAATACACATTATAGAACATTAACATATAACATTTGTGTTCAACATTATGCCAATACTCAATACGCATTCAAAATTAACATACATGAATCATGAAACAACCTCCAAGTTATAATTTATAAACTTATATCAAAATGCCCAAAGGCTACATTGCTGCCATATAGTTTTAAAGTTTTCTATGAAAATCAAAATACAATGTCAGTAATGAATACAGAATAAACAAAGTCAAAGAGCATCGCTGCCCCTAATCATCCCTCATAACTGCATCAAAATCAGAGTCATCCTCTGAGTCACTGCCACTGTGATGCTCCTCCTCAACCAACAGAACCCCAACCAAACCCTCAGTTGTCTCCTCCTCATCTACCTGGGTCACGTCCTCGGGATCAATATCCCACCGTAGAGTTGGAGTCTGTCGATACTCTGGAGTCTGTTGATCCTTAAGCCGAAGAGCACTATGAATGACCACTAGCTTCTCCGCTCGTCTAGAGGTAAGTCTATTCCTCTTGAGGGAGTGGATAAAGCTATACGTGGACCAATTCCTCTTTGCAACAGAGGAACTAGCAACCTGTGCAAGAAGGTGAGTAGCAAGTGTCTTCAATTGCGGTGTATCCCTCTCATGATAGGTCCACCATCCAATAGGGTTCGGTTGAGCTAATATAGCTCTATCCAATCTCGCCTGTGATTTATTCAAGTTTGGGCTAGTAAGATTTGCAAAGTCTAGGAATTGTGATTGAACTAGTGAAGCCTGCTCTGCTGGATAAATCTTTTCAATGGCCCGTGTGAACCCATCTAAAACCTCACTATCATCACATGGAGGCACCCTACCAGGCCTTGGTGCATACCATTTTGGATGTAGAGCAAAGGCAGCCATGTGAAGCGGGGTGTTCATTATATTCCACCTCCGTGTCACAATGGGCCCAATGTGTTGCTCATATAAATCCAAAGTAGGGTCCTTTGCCGAAATAACTTGCTTGATCTTCCCAAGCATACTGTCAAATGTCTCATAAATTTCTCGAAGACTAGGAGAGTCTGTATTAACATATCTGATGACATCTACAATAGGGGAGATGAAGGAGAAAATATATCTGCAAAATGCAAACAAAAAGTCTAAAATAATTAGTTGACAAGTTAATTGACATGTTAGAAACTTCAAAAGTTGGAACATTGGATAATAAAATTAAAATATTAAAATCAGAAATTTAATATGAAAATCAGCCATCTAATGTCTTACCTCACATTGGCCCACCAATCGTCATCGAGGATCTTTTGTTCGACGGTTTTTCCTTCAGTAGAACTTGCATTAGGCCATCTAGCCCACTCTGCATTGACCATCATCGCTTGTAGAGGCTCATACACCTCTACCATCCTCTATAACAAGATGAAGTATGTGGCATATCTATATTCAATGTTCATTCATTGATTCAATGATTCATTAAAAAATAAAAATTTAAAACAAAATCAGATTATGAATACAAATTGAAAGTGAAACAAAATGAAGTGAGTGGCATACCTTGTCTCAACAGGTTTGAGAAATTCCTTATTTGAAAATGTTTTGAAGAGAGCAAGTGAGGTGTGGTGATTGCAAATAAACATTTGAATATGTCTAGCTTCTGCCACTATTTTCTTCACCCAATCCAACTTTTCCTATGTCTTTCAATGCATTGTTCAATGCATGAACACAACATGGGGTCCAAAATATGTGCTTGGACTTACCCTCCACCATCAACCCAGCTGATTTGCACACACATGCTGAATTGGCGATCACTTGCACCACATTTGCAACCTCAACCTACTCTATGGCATCTCTCAAAATGGAAAATTGGAATTCTGCATCCTTACGTCTCCTCGAACAATCTACGGCTCTAAGAAAATAAGAACCAGCAGGGCATGTGACTATGACATTGATGAGTGGCCGACGTCTACAATTAGTCCACCCATCCATCACTATAGAGCACTCCGTCCTCATCCACGTTTGTCTCATCTCCTCCATTAACACATTAACTTTGGAGTACTCTTTGTCTAGGAGGGTGGTGCGTAGCTTTTGATCTCTAGGGGTTATGAATGAAGGACCAACTGTGGCTATGTCTCTCACCATTTGTTTGAAATAAGAGGAACGGGCCACATGAAATGGAATGGCATGTGCAAAAAAGAATTTGGCAATGGAAGATTCAGTACTATCTCGTGCTTGGTTATTAAACATGGACTCAACTGAGGCTGCCTTTTCACTACCACTGGCACTCACCTTCCTCTTTGCTCTTAAGACAACTCCACTTCTACTAACCGTGGAAGGATTAGGAGTAGGCATGGATGATTGTGCACTTGGGAAAGAAGGAGACCCACCTTGAACCCCACCATCACACTCTATTTGAATTTTTTTGGCACTCTAAAAATAGGTCATCTGTCAATGAAGGACACACTCTAACTCCATGGCCCACCTCACCCAAAAAATGAGACCTAACTCTTGTGTAGCTGCCCCTAAATTCCTTTTCACAAACATGGCAAAACCAAACCCTACTCCCCCTTGAATTTTTTTGTCTTTCACCCACGGGTGTAACATATTGAAGGAATGGTTTTTTTGGGTTTAATGGGTGTCTTGCATAGTCTTCCATGGTTTTGGTATTGGTTGATGAAGGAGGGCATTGGATTGGGGTTCTTTGCTCGCTAGTTCTACTACCACCCCCACCACTTTGCCTTCTAGTTTGCATTTCAACTTCACTGTCACTTCCACCCTCACTGTTGCTCATGTTTTTTGGTTTTAGAATGCAAATTTCAACTGAAAATGCAAACAAAAATAAAAAAATCAGACAATGTATGCTTCACATTTTGCAAAAAAATGAAAAAAAAATAGGGAAAGGAAATGCATACCTCTTTGGTGGATTTGCACTCTTCAACACTATTTCAACCTCCTCTCCTTCTTCAAGCTGCTGCTCCTTCTCCTTCAATGGCTGCAACTTCTTTTGCTCTCAAACCCTTGGCTGCTCAAACAAACAAAATGCATAAAATGAGGTTAGAGAGGCCTTTTTTCCTTCATAAGGGAGTCAAAATCCATGGGGCCCACACATGCCACGTAGGCTAGGCCGAACTTTTTTAATTTTGTGAATTGTTTTTTAAGTTTTCATTTGCTAAAGAGCGGGGGACGGCCGATCGTCCCCGAGATGGTCAAGGGACGACTCAGCCGTCCTGAGCCGTCCCCTGGCCGTCCTCGGGGACGGCCAGCTGTCCCTCTTCCAATCAACGGAGTCCCCCTGTCCCGGGGACGTTTCTTGCATTTTTTGAGAAAATAGGGACGGTCCCCTATCATCCCCCGATACTCGGGACGTCCTGGGAACGGGTACAAGGCATTTTGGGGGGGGGGGGGATGCGTCCTCGGGTTTCCCTGGTAAAGATGCTTTGGGCTTTTGGTCCATGTCTTATATGTAAAATGATAATGCACCACTGAATGTTTAGATGATAGATGCTTGTAGGATTTTTTTAACAGGCCTTTTTTAGGGTCTTTGACCAAAAAAGATTATCTTTATAGTTATTTTTGAGAAGCTTTAACTTTTCCGTTTGGTCTTCAAACTTTTTTGTGGTTTTCAACATGTAGTTTTGATGCAGTTAAATACTTATATCATAGAAGCATAAATCCTTAAAAAATCACGATTTTTGCGTAGGCTTGCCGATTTTTTCCTTGATTTAAAAAAAAAAAATCACCATAAATCGAGCAAACCACTCTCGCATTTAAAAACCCTAAAATTGGCTTGTTTTCTACTATAAATCAGGGTCATGATAAGTTAAGGGTGATCATCATCGACTCTGTTGTTTGCCCTACATACATGCATGAACTGGTTCCTTTCTGCTTTGAACTTTAAGCTTGCAGTCTTGTCAATACACCCTAAAATAAAGTAAACCACAATAAAATAAAGCAAGGGATTCTTCATTAATCAAAATAAGCAATTCCAGCCATTTTCACTAGTTGTGCCTATGTAAGGTGGCCTTATAAATGGTTAGAGCATTTACCATCTCCATGCCAAGAAAACTTCATAAGCTAACTCTGATGACCAAGTTAGTCAAAACTGTACATATGAAATCTGCACAAAGAATGAGTAGTCTACACCAAATCAGTCCAAATTGTAAATAACTTTATTGTATCATTTTAAGTTCATTGTCTGTTTAGATGTTAGGTGATAGGCTTGACTCTATTGCCCTTAGATAAAAACATTGATCAAATTTTTCCTAGAGATTTTGAAGTTCTCATATGGCCCAAGTTTGTCTGAAAGTCCCCAAAAAAAACCATTTATGGTACTTTTTGTCACCAAATAGTGCATCCTTACTGAGTTGCAAAACTCAGCCTACTGGTGAAACATGGGATAACTCCCTTGATTGTGGGCTCAGGATGTGAGAGTTGACCTCCAGAGTGAGCTAGTTCTCTTGGTGTTCACCTACTCTAACCTATTCTACTGCTTTACTGATGGAAAAGGGATAGAAGGATGACATAAACTGAAATCTAACTATGCGAGGTGATGCACCAAAATGTCTACAATTTGCTTCTGCTACTTTGACACAAACTTTTATCTATTTAGCCTATGTTCACACAACTCACATGTTCAAATGCTCAAGCATAAGTGTTTCATAAGAAAGTTTGATATGTTTATAACCTCTAGAAGGAAAACTAGATGTTTTCACATGTAAAAGGTTTAATTCTTAACAACATAACCTATGACTTGCATGAAACATACATTTTCTGCCTAAAGGTGCTGGAAATGAGACAGTATATTTGAGGATTTAAATATAAAACACAGAAATATACATCAATCATCTATTGCACACAATAAGACAGCCATTGAGAGGGCAAAATCACTGAAATTTATTAAAAGAAAGGTGTCCTTACAGTGGATACAAGTCTGAAGTATATATCTTTGCTTTGAAAAGTGTTACAAAAGTATCTCAGCTGTTGTGACTGAGAAAAAATTGAGTTACAGTGCTGTTTTCTGCTTTCTACAGCTCAAAACATGAAAGAACTAACTAAAAAATGATGCCTAAGGGTCCTATATCTCATACCAAGCATGGGAGAGCATATCGGAACTAAAATTGACTAAGTTCTCATGCTTAAAAATAGGGTAACCTGTTTTACACGCCCAAGAGGTCTTCTTGCTTGACTTGGTCTCTCTTGCCTCCTAAAAACGTGCTCCAGCTGGACTCCTAGATACTTGCAAGGTGTTTGAACTTTGAACTACTCCTAGATACCTTCAAACTGCCCCCAAGAAGCTCAAACTGCTGTCATTTTCATCCACTTTGTGTTAACTACTCAAAAATTCCTTATGTTTGGAAACTGCTGCTACAGGTGTCAAACTAGCCTTTACCCCTCCCAACTGCTCCTTTATGCCTCAGAACTGCCACTTTCATGAAGATAGGGCATGCGAGAGAGTCTTGAAGTGGTCAAAACCTTCCTCAGGTCGTGAGAATCCTTTAAGGAGAGTTTGCAGCCACCTAACATCATCACACAACCATCTACTCCTTTGCATTTTCCCCTTACACCCATATACTAACTCAACTTTCATCATTTTGTACTGTATACTGTCATTTCAGCTTGTATATTGCTCTCTTTTGGATTGCATACTCATGAACTATGTTGATCTCTATACTGTGATGACTGTCCCCTTACATGGCTGCCATTGTCATCTCATTATAGACTACCCTTCTAAATAAGTACTACATAATCAGACCATAGGTTTGTAAGCTGAGCCAATAAGATTGAGGGTAGCTGTAGACTGCATTTGGCACCTTGAGATACCTTTCAGTAACACCAGTGGAGACTAAAACATTCACCTCAAATAATTTGCGATGTCGTTTCCTTAGTGAAATGAATATTATTGGGCTTCAATGCTACTACCACTTCAGGAGGGCTCCTCACCTCTGTTTTAACAGTTGCTAGGCCTTATAGTTACAAGACACAATTCTCTTCACAAGGTATTTTGTTGTAACTGTGGCAATATCCACTGCCCACTTCCAGAACATGATGTCTCCATTGCCATGGCTTCAATAACATGCCTTTGATGCTCATTCACAGGACTGCCACTCTCTTATACAATCATTTCTGCCCCGATGTTGAACACTCTCACTGTATTTATGAATGCACTCTTCATGGCCATTCACTGTTATGACAAGCCTTATATACATTATCATGAGTGATGCCTTTTGACATTACCCTTGAATACTCCTTTCATAGATTGCCACTATTAATTACTCTTTATCGTTTTAGATGCACAGGGGTTTGAGATGTCCCAAGACTGAGAATAAAGTTTGAGGTCTCCTTGAAATCATACACAGATCTTAAGGGTTGAGGGTTAGCATTAACATCACCATGCATATGTTTGGCATTCGCAGGAGTCAAAATGCAAACTTGACAGATTTTGTAACAACCTTGATACCTTTCTTCACTGCCAACTGCCCTGTGATGAAACCACTGCCATTTCTCACTCCCATGACATGACTGTTGTCATATAATGACACTGTATTCTTGGATGTATTTGCAACTTTTTGAAGTCCTCTTCAAAGGTCACTGTCATATTTTCTTATACTGGCACCTTTTCCTTTGCTATGAATGTGACTATCCATCATAAAGTGTATAACCTGCAGACTGTACTGAATTTACCATATTAGAACTTTGTCATGGTACTGTCACCTGAGCTATCTTGATCTTTAACTGTCTAGCCTTCAAGTAGACCTACTGCTCTGTGCTTTATCTTTGTAGCATAATCTCTGCTCCAATGCGGTGGCCATGCATACTGCCCTCTCTTATGCATAGGTCTGATCTTCATCTTTTGAAAATGCTGCATCTATAATCTTGCCATTCCTCAAATGACTGTTCTCTCAACCTTCCCAGGTTATTCACAAGGGTTCCATCTTTTGTCAAAGGGACTACTCCCTTATGAATGATTTGACTGTCCTCTGATTATTGTCATTTTTATGGCCTGAAGCTTTGTGATGACTGTTTTGTACAGTGGTCTGCCCTGTCATTAATGACCATCAAATTACCACCTTTATGATAAAGATCATGATGTTTGCCCATTAGACCTTGAAGACTATCTTTTTCAATAAAAATATTACCCTATCCTCTTGGGGCCTTTTTCACTGTCAAGTCATCATCTCTACTTATGCTCAGTATAATATCAGGCTTTCTAAGAGGTTTGTCACAGGTATTGCCATCTATTACATCAAATCCCTCCATAATATTTAATCAAAGAATATGCACTAAAGTGCCCAAATTGAATAGAGTCATTAGGATCTTTTCAAGTAATTGAAGTATGCTTGCCCTGGATTACATCAACAATCATTGCCAATATTGGCACATAAAATTTCCTAGCATTTCCATGTTCTTTTCATCTTCACTGATGAGCTTGTCAGTGCTGCTCAGTTGATCTTCTAGCACTTCCAATATCTTTCCATCCTCACTGATGAATGGATATCCCCTGTTGACTTGACACAAACCCTATCCTCTACCTTAAATGGCTCAACAGATTCTACTTCTTCATCACTCTGCCCAGACATGAATCAAGTAGAACCAAAACCAAAGGGTGGACCCTTAGTAGAAGGTAGAAATGTCTTTAAAGAAGGTTTTCCACCATAATGACGGAAATTATACACCCTTTTTTGGAGATGGCACAATTTCTCACTTAATTTGTGAATGATTAATGTTAAAATGGACCTAATGTCGCCTTGATCTAGTGTTGTAATGTGTTTTACACATTCACATTAGGTTTAGGACCCTTTTAAGCTAAATAAACCTAATTTTGCCTTAATTTAGTGTTGTAAAGTGTATTTATTTACACTTTCACATTAAGATTTAGGCCCTTGTAAACTAAATAAAACTTAATTATGCCTTATTTAGGGTGTTGTAAAGTGTTGTACCACACTTTCACATTAATCTAAGGTTTTCATTATTAATTGGGCTTATTGATGCCTTAATTGGCCCTATTTTGCATCCACAAGCCTTAATTAATGCGTCTTTCCGAGGATAATCTCGACATAAACCAACATCCAATCATAATTCAGGTGTTTTTAGATTGTGTGGCCCAAATTTAGTGATCTGGGACTCATATGCCACCTTGGGCATATGAGTCCCACCTAGGTCTTTGGGCCCCAATCCAGATTTTACATCATTCTAAGCATTTTTGAAAAATGTGTCCCATAGTTAAGCCTAATGGGACTCATACACCACTTGTGGCGTATGAGTTCCATGTGGCCCAAAATCAAATTTAATTCAAATTCTTGGCGGGATTTTGTCCTCCTAGATCTGATGCCGGCTTGTAGTGTTGTAATTTCGGGAAATTTGACATAAATAAGTATAAATACAAGGTTATTTCACTCATTTTCACCTAAGACTTTCAAGAGAGCATTCCTAATAGCAAGTTTATGATTACAAGAGTTTATAAGACTTCACAAGAGCATTCAAAGGTAGATTTCTTCATCATTTGTTGCAGCAATTCAAGATCCATCATCATGTCAAGGTTATCAAGCATCAAGCATGTTGTTGAGCTAGTTTTGTGATGTTGCATTCAAGATCCAAGACTAAGCATTGTTATACACTTATTTCAAGATCAAGATCTACATCCTTCATGGCCACTTCATGTTAGATTGTTGATTTACAAGACATCATTCCAGGTATCATTGTTCATGTTTCATGTTCCACTTTTCATGTTTCATGTCCTTATTTCATTATCTCATCATTTGGTTTAATTACCTAAAAGGGGTTTGACCAAGGCAAACCCCTATTCCCTAAAAATCAACAAGTTTTTCTCTTTTCTTTAGTGTGTGATTGCAGATCTAGGTGTCTTGGAGCTTGAAGATCCTTTGAAGATTAGGTTGCAAGGTTGAAGAAAGTCATCAAGTCATCACAAGGTTCTCATCTTCACTAAAAGTCACCTACAGGCTGCAATTTAGGGTTTCGGATTTGCAAATAAAGTGTGACATAAAGAGCAGAGTTAGGAGAGCAGATTCAGGTCTTAACCCTCTGAAAAAGCATACTGGGACTAATACGCCACCTTGGGCGTATGAGTCCCAGTATTGCCATTTTCTGGGTTTTAGGAGATTCAGATTAAGCACTGTCAAATTCCAATTTTGGCACAGAAAACCCAGTTTGGGACTAAATCGCCCAGACTAGCATAGGAGTCCCAGTGGGCATAAAACAAGTTTTTAGGGTTTTGGAGCTTGTTTTAACCTCATCCTTCTTCCAGGTGAACCTCTGTTCATTCTCAGTCTTTCATTTTGCATTTCAGTTTCATTTTCTAGGTCATTTAGTAAGGTTTTGCATTGCACTAGGTTTAAACCAAGGTTACCCCAAGTTTCTGGGATGGGGACGGCAACGGATGGCGGGACGAGTCCCCAAATTTCCGATTTTTGAGGCCAAATTTAGGGACGACTGGGGGTGGCTATATAAAATATAGGGAAAATTTAAAATATATAGCGAAATTTTAAATATTCATATGAAAACATGGATAAAGCATACATAATATACTTTATAGAACCTTAACATATAACATTTGTGTTCAACATTCTTTGTCAATACTCAATACACATTGAAAATTCAGAATTAACATACATGAATCATAATACAACCTCCAAGTTAAAATTTATAAACTTATATCAAATTACATAAGGTTATTTCCAGCTCACAAATTGGGAGAACATTTGTGATTACAATGAAGATTGTTTCACCTAGGTTATTGATTACTTGGCACAGAACAATAATGAATAGCTGAGGCGTCTGGAGGCAGAATTATTGTAGTTTGCTGGGAGTGTGGACTACTGGAAGTAAATTCAATGCTGGTGTATTGTCTAATATGGATTTGAGCAGTTAAATGTGGGGACAATTGCTGCACTCAAGGAGTTTTGGGCATCAAATTGCCTTAATATTCAGCCTATTTCCAATTGTGAAGAAGTAAGAACTACTTAAAAATGTCAAAATCCTAAGTCTTTGTCTCTAAAACCTGTTAGTGAACAACAAGCAAATAATTTCAAGTTTACACACTTTTGGAATAATTTTTTGTTAATTTTATATATCTCTAATAGAGCATCAAATATTTATCTTGTGAGTGTTCCAAATATTGTGAAAGATATATGAAAATAATTTAAACGAACAACTCATAAACCAAAAAATTGAAAACTGTTATATATATATATTTTATTTTTAAAACATGCTTTGACGTGGGGGACTCCCGGGGGACGGTTCAGGCGTCCCCTAGTCATCCCCGGTACCAGTCAGCCGTCCCTATTTTGTCAACGGCGTCCCCTCGCCCCGGGGACGTTTCTTATGTTTTTTGAAAAAAGAGGGATGGTCCCCTGTCGTCCCCCCGTAGTCGAGACGTCCCGGGGACCGGGACGGGGCATTTTAGGGGGGGGACGCGTCCCTGGGTTTCCCTGGTTTAAACATTAGGTCTTGTATTTCATTAGTCTTTCCAAGCCCTAGCTTGGAGGTGAACCCCTTTTTAGTTTCTAATCAGACCCTAGGACACCCTATTGCAAGGTCTCTTTTCCCCTTTCTATCTTCGGATTGAGATCTCTAGGGCTTCCTTGAATGAAACTTGAGCAAAATAGGTCTAGGTCCCTAAACACCTAGTTTGTGTTCCACCTCCCAAAAGGTGGCACACCTATTTCCATTGTTTCACCCGCATCTAAGCATTCCAATACCTGATAAATGATTTATGTTGTGGAAAGATTCAGTATCACTGGGACCACTGAAATGTACCTAGTTGTTTGTTCATTATCATGATGGCCCATAACGATGTCACACATCTGTGTAAGGTTTGCCCATGATGAATTCCAAGGTATAAGATTATTCCTCACTGTGATGTGACTGTCTTTGCAACAGACTACTGCTTTCATGATAGCCTTATCATCTTTGAATAATTGTGGAAGAACTCTAAGGGTCCTCTGTCATTCTCATTTTAGATGACTCATAGCTCTGCTGAGTGTCTTTTCATATGCCACTACTAGAATTCTTGGATACAATAAAAGACCTTCTCATGTGCTCTCTAGACACTGACCCTTGAAAAATGCCATGTCTGGAAAGGGACAGCATTCTGGCTAACCAACAAGTCACTTTCGTTGGCTTGTTTGATGGTAAAGATCCTTTGATCATTCATTCTCTGAATGACATGACTTTCAATCACACTCGTTCTTTTGTTTGCAAAGCCATATGCATGCCTGAAACTTTCTCTGTCATTTGGAGAAGCAAGAAATGTTTCAATCCAGATTCATATTCTGATTTGGTTTCAAAGCTTAAAGCCCAAAGAATTTTTATGGATAATCTGATTGAAAGAAGATTCCACATCTTCCATCCGGTGAGAAAAATGTGGAGCTCGAAAGGATAGTCTCATCTCCCATACATGAAGGCCTTCCAAATCTGCAATTGTGACGAAAGAAGATTCCACATCTTCTATCTGGTGAGACAACCGTGGAGCTCAAAAGGATAGTCTCAACTCCCATACATGAAGGCCTTCCAAATCTGCAACTGTGACACCTTGTGTCCCCTTAAATTTCCTGATGCATTTCCATGATCTCAAAGATCTCTTTCATTTTTTTGACCACATCTACCATTTGTGGCTTCATGTTCATTTTCTCTTGGGTATAAACTCCTTTTCCCTGAACAGGTGCAACAAAATGGAAGTTGCTTGAAACCTTTTGGTATTTCCTTTCAAATTTGATTGCTGCCTTATTAGCTTCAGTACCAGAGTTTGCAAAGAAAACCCTATCAGTTACAAATGATGATTCAACAAGACACTCTGCAAGCTTCACCACTGTATTGAACCTTCTTTTAGAATCGGAAACCCAAGATAATCTGTGTAGAGTCAGACCTTCTAGATTTCTGTTCATTATGTCTTCAAACTCCTCATACCTCTGCTTCTTTTCATGTTTGTAGACTGTGAACTACCCCTTATAGTGATTACACAGTTTGCTCATTATGACTTAGAGATATTACTGGCACTAAGCTTGCATATTGCTACTTTGCCCTCATGGCTGTATGATCACTGCCTTGATCCACCATCTAAGGTATCCTCATTTATTGTTTATCCTTTGGGTTTATCACAGGGTTCATGACTGTTTCTTCAATCTGTTTTCATTACATGACTAAAACTGCAAGTTCAGAGTCATAAATAAGCACTTCCTTATCACACTGCTGGCCTTGCTCAGTGATGTGCCATTTTCAATATTCATCTAGTAGTGTTCTCTCAAAACACATGAATGTGCTCTTGTATTGGCTGCACTATCGATTTGATCCTTTTGAACATTCTAATTACTATTTTCCCAAGAATGTTGTCAAACTGCCCAAGAAAGCTCACTGCCACAATACATTCCAGCTGCTTCCATAGGCAGCTCTTAAATTGCTTCCAAGCATTCTATGCATACTGAGATGAGAGGTAATACATCAAGCTATATGCATACAGGACTTGCACATTTGTTTTCCATGGTTTCAAGCAGCTTACAAAACCTACGTTTCTCATATACTGTAATATCTTTGAATGGTCTTAAACCTCAAACAAAGTAAGGCATACCTGGCATATGCGAATAGATTGCTGGAAAGACTCCAATAGCCTTGCAATGTGCCCAAAGTTCAGGTAAAAGGTCTAAAACGTGGAACTATATCTTTGTAGACTCCTTTAACGTGCCTTATTTATTGGACTTGGTCACTGCTTTGCCTTGCAACGTGGGTCTTAACTCCTTAATCCTTGGTAGCATGGCAAAGCTTGAGTAACCAGCTGTTCCTGCATGGGCTAGAGATAATGATCTCCATAATTTTTGCAACAATACCCACAACTTCGATGGCTTCTGTGATGTTTATTAAGTGCCTTAGCTGCCATTATAGCCTACTAAAGCTGTGTGGAGCTTAACAATACAACCAGAAACCCTAAGAGCAGGTCGACATAGTTAGGTAAACAACAAAACAGACCTTTTTTGTAACCTCCCTCCAAAACTTGATGCACGTGGAGTTTAGAGTATTACATGGAAAATCATTTAAACAAGCTCTTTCCCTTGGAAAATTCAAAATTCTTTTAGACAAAAACCTTTTAAACTACCTTTTAGACTTGTTAAAGCTGATTTGAGCCGTAGGCAAAAATATGCTAACAGTACCTATACAAAAATCAATGATCATACTACTTTGTCTCTCTTTCTGTCGTAGATTAATCATCATTACGCTGAAAGCGTTATACAGTGAAAGCAACAAAGCATATTCTGTAAACTTTTTGAAGCTTCATTGAAAATGACAGGTATGTGGACGTCATTTCCCTCAAAATTGATTACATAATTAATTATAAAAAAAAATTATATTGTTTTTAACATTGAATATTTTTTTTACATAATTATCTTTATTTTAAAAAGAATTGTAAATGTAATCAAATCTTTATCAAAGTGGATCCTAAAAAATCTAAAGTTAAAAACTAAAGTCTGAAATTCTGTGTGAGAAATTCTAAGTCAAAACTGATTTCCAGATTTCTTCTCTCAAAGCTGAATGTACTGATTGCAGAACATTAATAAATTTCGATGTTTTGCATTCAAGGGTGGAACTCCTATTTGTATGTAAAGAGACCCGCCTCCAAGGGATGCGTCTCTTGAGAGGACGTGTCCCTTTGGGCGCGCGGGCTTCCTTTACAGCCGATTACCATTTGGTTAAGCAACTTAACACATATACCCCCTCACACATGGCGGATATATATTATAAGAATTCCGAATTAAATTCAATATGAATTTTGAACATCATTTATTTAATTTCGATTTTTATATATATGCATTATAAAATTCGATTTTACTTATTTCTAGAAATATTAAATATGAAGAGCAATTGATCTTATATAAATGATGATGATGCTTATAGCAATCATCGTTTATATCTAACCTAAGCTACCATTCATCAACACTCCCTCTTAGCTAGGGAATATATTTCAAATCAACTAAGTGAAGATATCACCTTCACACGTGATATCGAAGATATGATATGTTTTCACAAAGTTGTCAAGTCACATGACATTCTTCATAACACATCTTCATTATGGTATGTGCACTGACATCATGTCACATGATGTCTACCATAATTCATGGCATATCCACCATGATTATCTCTTAAGGATCACGATGATCTTCAGATGATATCAAGTCCCATGATATCCATCAAAGTGTCCAAGAGATACTATCATGACATGTCCACAGATATCAAGTCACATGATATCTATCATGATAGTTTATCATTGTAGAGTCGTCACTTTACAATGTCAAATACAAGTGTTCATTATTAGAAAGATCGTCACCTTTCAATAATGTACACAGGGGGAGTAGGCCCATAAGGTCATGGAGTCACACACATGACAAAAGAGTTTACACATTAAACATCTTTATATATTAGTACAATTTATAAACAATTTGTATTTCAAACATAAATAACAAATTACATTTCAACCATACCAAGTTTCTTCTGAAGTGCTCTACCTTGATTCGGGAGAGAGGCTTGGTGAGAATGTCTGCAGTTTGATCATTTGTACTGATATACTCCAACTGAATCACTTTCCTTTCCACCATATCTCTTACATAATGATAGGGGATCTCAATGTGCTTAGATCTATCATGAAAGACAGGATTCACAAAGAGTTTGATGCAACTCTGATTATCACAATGAATAATTGTAGGATTCAAGGGCTCACCAAAGAGTCCCACAAGCAATTTACGAAGCCAAAATGCTTCTCTTGCTCCCATTGAGGCTGCAATGTATTCAGCTTCCGTTGAGCTCTGTGCAACTGAAGATTGTTTTCTGCAAATCCAGGAGATCATAGCCGTCCTAAACTGAAGCAACATCCTGATGTGCTTTTCCGATCGGTTACACTTCCAGCCCAATCTGAATCAGAGTACCCATGTAGATCTAGTTGATCATTCTTGTAAAGAAGACCATATCCAATAGTGCCTTGAAGATATCTCAAAATATGTTTCACAACCATTAAGTGAATTTCCTTTGGTTCACACATGAACTGGCTGAGAACATTTACTGCATAACAAATATCAGGTCTGGTGTTAACTAGATACATCAAGGATCCAATCATCTGTCTGTAAAGGGTTGGATCTGCACATTTGGATTCTGTTGCTGCTTCTTTCAATTTGTGAAGGTTGGTTTCCATAGGTGTAGACATTGGTCTACAGTCCAACATTCCAAATCTCTTCAAAATATCAATAGTGTACTTTCCTTGGTTCAGTATAATGCCCTCTGATTTCTACCATACTTCTAAACCTAGGAAGTAGTGTAGAATGCCCAAGTCTTTTATGTCAAATTCAAAAATTAGATCCTGCTTCCCTTGAGCAATGAGGTGATCTTCTCCTGTTATCAGCAGGTCATCAACATGTAAAATAATTATTAGCATATCACCTTTGATTACCTTGAAGTAGAGATTGGAGTCAGCATCGTTCTTGGAAAATCCTAATCCCAAGAGATAGCTGTCAATTCTTTCACCAGACCCTGGGAGCCTGTTTAAGTCCATAGAGAGCTTTCTTCAGCTTGCACACATGTGAGTTAGATTTATGTATCACAAAACCTTCAGGCTGTTCCAGATAGACTTCCTCTTCAATGGTTCCATTCAGGAAGGCAATTTTCACATCCATTTGATGGATCTTCCAGCCTTTAGCTGCTGCAATGGCTAATACTGCTCCCACTGATGTGTAACGGGCAACAGGTGCAAATGTTTCTTTATAATCAATGCCTTCCTTTTGAGAAAAGCCTCTAGCCACAAAACGTGCTTTATGTTTTTCTATACTGCCATCAACAACATGCTTGATTTTGAAGAGCCATTTAGAAGAGACAACAAATTTCTCTTTTGGTCTAGGCACTATATCCCATACATCATTCTTTAGGATGGATTGATATTCCTCCGTCATTGCATCCTTCCAAGCTTGATGTCTGAAGGCTTCTATAACACTGGCAGGTTCAGAGTTTATGATGTTGTTCATTAAAGCAACATAGCTAGAGAACCGTTTGGGTCTTTTACTCTCCCTGAACATTCCTTTGGGTGCTGTATGATCCTCGGCTTCCTTGATCATCTTTCTGGCCCAAAGTGGTCTCTTTCTGCCGTTGTCATTTGTATTCTCATCTGAATTAGAAGGAAGTTTATGTGGCATTTCCTCAGGATGCTCCCTCTGAATCTCAGGAGTAGGTTCCTCTTCAGGTACTCTAGGGGAATAGGTTTCTATCTCACTAGAACTTCTTGCCCTCTTGAATGCAATGTCTTCTTCAAAGATGACATCTCTGCTCAATTCGATTTGTTTCTGCCCGGGTATGAATATCCTGTAGGCTTTGGAGGTTTCACTATAACCCACAAATACTCCCTTCTTTCCAGAAGGTTCTAGCTTGAATCTCTTCTCTTTGGGCACATGAATATAGACAGGACACCCAAAAATCCTAAAGTGACTAATGTTAGGTCTTATGCCGGTAAAGGCTTCTTCAAGAGTTTTGTTATCAAGATGAGAATGAGGGCATCTATTTTGGATATAGACAATAGTCCTAGAGGCTTCTGCCCAGAAAGAAGTTTCAATGTTTTGGTCCAGTAACATTGCCTTAGCAGCTTCTACAATGGTTCTATTTTTCCTTTCAGCAACCCCATTCTGTTGAGGGTTGTAAGCAACTGTGAACTCCCTCTTAATTCTAGCACTCATGCAGAATTCTTTAAAGATCTCAGAGGTGTATTCTTTCCCATTGTCTGTCCTTAAGGTTTTTATTTTCTTCCCGGAGAAGTTTTCAGTGAGGGCTTTAAACTCTTTGAACCTTTTGAGGATTTCTATTGAGTCTTTACATTTAAGGAAATAGAACTAGGTTTTCCTAGAGAAGTCATCTACAAATATGACATAGTATAGAAATCCTGCTTTAGAGGGTACATACATGGGTCCACATAAGTCTAAGTGAACCAATTCTAACACATTTAGGGTTTTGCTCACACTATTGGGAAAGGACCCTTTGTATTCTTTCCTAAGGCACAACCTTTGCAAGTTCCTTCATGAGATGGTTTCAACTTAGGTAAGCCTGTTACAAGTTTTTCCACAGCAGGTAGGGCACGAAAATGAAGGTGTCCTAATCTTCTAGGCCAAATCTCATTTGAATCAAAGGTGTCAAGTGTAAGGGCTTGTTTAACTTCAGTGCATAGTTTGTAGAGGTACCCTTGTCTTACACCTATGGTTTGGGCTTTCTTGATTGTTGAGTTCTTAGGCCATGCTAAAACTTTCCCATCCATAAAGGTAACTCTATATCCATTGTCTTCAAGGGCAGAGATGGATATTAGGTTCCTCTTAATTCCAGGTACAAATAGGACTCCAGTAAGTTGAAGAGAGAGACCAGATTCTAGTTTGATGGAGCAAGTTCCAACCCCTTTTATAGGGTGTGCAGAATCATCCCCAGTGGTTACTACTTCATTAGATCTTTCAGTCATAGTGTCCAGGTGTTCTCTGAATCCTGTGATGTGTCTGGAAGAACCACTATCAATTACCCAGTTGTGGGTGTTGTTAGATGTTTGGCTAGATAAGGCTGAATAGAACACAAAGTTCTGAGATTCATGATCTGAATTTGTCTTTCCTACTTTGGCAAAAGTTGCTTGTTGCTTTGATCTGTCAGGGCACTTCATTGCATAGTGACCATATTGATCACATCTAAAGCATTGCACTTGAGAGATGTCTTTCTTCTTAGAAGAACCCTTTCCATTGGGATTTCGCTTTCTTTTAAAAGATCCTCTCTTGTAGGAGTTTTTCTTGTTCCTTTTATTAGACGATGTGTTGAGTACATGAATGTCTTCATCCATGTTCTTCTGTTTATTTTCCTTAGTGGAGAGTCTTGTTTCCTCTTGAAGGCAGTCAGTTCTCAGCCTATCAAACTTGGGGAGTTTAGATCTCGCACTTATTCCTTGAACAAATGACTCCCATGAGTTGGGTAGGCCTCCTAGTGCAATTAGGGTTAACTCTTTGCTATCAATCTGATATCCAAGTGTGGATAACTGATCCCTTAGCTCAGTGATCCTCGTGAAGTATGCATTAATTGACTCTCCTTTGTTTATTTGAGCATTGTTGATTTGCCTCTTTAATGCAAGAGTCCTATTGGTATTGTTGATCTCATAGGTGCTCTCAAGGGATTTGAACATATGATATGCAGTTTCATGTTTTGCTAAGATAGGCACTATATGATCCCTAACTGTATCTACTAGGATTTTCATGGCTCTTTCATTGTTTTCAATCCATTGAGTTTTCTCAGGTTCAGCCTCTGGTTCCTTTTTATTTTCTCTCACAAGTGAGTCTAGTTTATTCTCTTTTAGGATCATCATGATTTTAAATTTCCATGATGTAAAGTTGTCTGCTCCTGCAAGACGATCTTCAAATCTGATCACACTTGACATTATGAAGAATGTGATGTGAATTCGATTTTTAGAAAATATGAATTTCTAGAGCAATCTGATATTTAGATTTGATTTGGATTCACACAACATGGCTCTGATACCATGTAAATGTAATCAAATCTTTATCAAAGTGGATCCTAAAAAATCTAAAGTTAAAAACTAAAGTCTGAAATTCTGTGTGAGAAATTCTAAATCAAAACTGATTTCCAGATTTCTTTTCTTAAAGTCGAATGTACTAATTGCAGAACATTAATAAATTTCGATGTTTTGCATTCAAGGGTGGAACTCCTATTTGTATGTAAAGAGACCCGCCTCCAAGGGATGCGTCTCTTGAGAGGACGCGTCCCTTTGGGCGTGCGGGCTTCCTTTACAACTGATTACCATTTGGTTAAGCAACTTAACACATATACCCCCTCACACATGGCGGATATATATTATAAGAATTCCGAATTAAATTCAATATGAATTTTGAACATCATTTATTTAATTTCGATTTTTATATATATCCATTATAAAATTCGATTTTACTTATTTCTAGAAATATTAAATATGAAGAGCAATTGATCTTATATAAACGATGATGATGCTTATAGCAATCATCGTTTATATCTGACCTAAGCTACCATTCATCAACAAGAATAAATGAAATCATTTAATATTTCTCTTTAGAATTAATATTATTTAAAATTATTATATATATATTTTTTAATTACTTAAGAATTAATTATTTAAGAGTTATTTTTTTTTAGTTTTAATACATTGTAAACTAAAAAAAGAGTTAATTGCATTTTATATTTTTGAAAAAGACCAAAAAAGTTTTTTTTTTAAAAATTATATTTCAAATTTAAGGACAATGTTAAGTAAAGAAAAAATATTAATTATAAAAAAATTAAAATTAATAATTTTATAATATGTAATCTTTATTTAATAATGTTAATGAAGATGTAAGCATTTTTCCTCAAGAGACACCTGGATAATGATAACTTTCAGCGTTTTTTACATATATTATTAATTAATATATGTATGCTAGTTTAAATGCCAAGTCAAATCAGTTATAGTCTTCCCCCTGTAAGGTTGAAGGGTTGTCATGTTTTGGTCTAGTTTTTTAGCTAACTCTTGCAAAATGTCCAAGGTTGTACTATTCCAAAATGAAAAACGACGAGGTTCCTCATTGATGATGTCTGCAGTAATGAAATGAAAGTATGTAAATGTCTAATACTAAATCTATAACCTGCATAGCCTATAGTAACTTTACTTTACATAGAGAATATTAAAAATAATTTCACTTCATGTTCAAAACTTATAAAATAGCTCTTGAAAGATTTCAATCCCGCACCCATTTTTATGCCATGCATGCAGATTATGTATGTAATTCAAAGACATCATTCAGACTCCATTCTCTGATTATGTCTGTGCATTACCTTGAATTCAAACTCCATTATCTGATTGCAAGCTTGCATAGCTTTAAAGAGTATCTGCTTAAGATTTTAACCATTCTCTTGGACTGGTAATGCATTGCCTTTGATTTCAAGCTTGCACAGCTTTAAAGAGTATCTACCTAAGATTTTAACCCTTAGCCAATCCTTTATTTTATCACACTTAACTTTTTCATCCTCCACTTCATTTCATTCATGTCATTGCCTTCTCAAAGCTTTTGGTCACTTGTATCATTTATAACTCCTTCATACACTAGCCTTTTCCACTTTTCTTAGATGTCATTTCTGCAAAGATTTAACATTACAATTGATACCATATCTCACATATACACTACTCTATTGTATGAGGTGCTCCAACCGATCTTTAGTTCACAACCTAAGCAAGAGACATATGCCTTTAAGCTCAACAAACAAAAACTTGATAAACAACATGCAAGCTTTCTACAATTCATGGGTTAAAATCTTTATTTTATTTGCTCTTTATATCTCTATGCTATGGAAATGACCTTAAATTTCAAAAAAAAGTAGCATTTGTCTCTTTTTCTACAATTTTTTACCTTTTTTTTTCAAATATGATTTTTTCAAAAAATCTTGAACTTTTGGTTTGCTGATTTTTTCCCCAAACGATTTTTGCTGCTATGATTTATATACTTGACAGATTAATGTTATGAATTAAGAGGATTCAATAAGATTCCCGTGTGAAGACTTTGATTGGAGTGATGTTCTTTGAAATCAAAGCCCTTTGCTCTCCAAACATTGATTCTCAAAAACACTAAAGAAAAGGTTTTTCTTCTCTAAAGATTGATTCTCAGAAATACAAAACAGACTTTTCCCTCCCTAGTGCCTCTTCCCTACTCCAATGATAAATAGCTGTGAGAATAGTATGGTATTCATCCTTCATCATCCCATGTGATCACAAAACTGTTTGAAACTAACACAAGCTACCTTCAATCTTTTATTGAAGCTTTGTAACCACCTTGGCCACCGTGGAAAACCTATGAACTGCTGTGAAGAAATTGAAAATTCTTGAAAACCCCTAAAAGTTTGACTTGTCATTACCTTGAATCTCACATGCATGTCTTTGCATGCCCTCGCATGGAGGGAGTCTGAGGGTATTGAGGAACCCCTGCTATGATTCTAACTTCTTTTGATGTTTTGTGATGACACTTTCATGTCCAATCTGTTGTGCAACAAGATGTTCATGACATTGAAACCCGAAACAACAGTGAGAATCAATGTTGCATGCTCTTTACTACTGTGTGACTGAATGTAAGAGTGTTGACATCAAATAAGAACCCCATTATATCTCCCATTGAGATCTGAAGCATCCTTGGCCGCCATGGAGAACTTTGCAAACTGTTTGAACAAGAGCTTAAACTGTGATAAAACCCTAAAAGTATTGAACCTTTCACTATGAATTAGACACCTTTTCAAGATAAAACTCCCTCCAAACATACATGCACGTATCTTTGAAAGCAATAAAGCCTCTTAACACTTGACAAAACAATATCTCTTGACAAGGTCAATGGGTTAACAAACTAAGACTACACCCCTTATTTTATTTTATTTTTACATCAGACTCAATTTAAAGGCTATTTTAAATCAAAAGAGTAAAAACAGTCTTAACATTTTTGGCAACCTTTGAACGGGTTTTGCTTGCTAAAAGTCCAAGACCGGTAGCCTAGTATATCCATTGGGCATAGTAGTCAAAATAAACCAAGACAAACTATAAACCAGACTTGGAGAATAGCTGCAACACCTAAATCTAGACACAACTAACTAACTGTGCCTCAGCACTTGGAAAAAAATACCTATTAACATTGTGCAACAACATTGATTGACTTGAAAAGAAACCTATCCTAACCTACACTAACCAGCAACAATACTTGCTCAAACAAAACCATTTACTGGTTCTTTGAAGTAGCTGTTTTTTCTCATTATTTTGCAATAGTTCTCATGCTTATGGATAGCCAAGAGGAGGTGAAACACAAATTGATAGTCAATGAACGGCTGCAATACTTCTTGAAGAACAAAAGCATACTCACTTACCCTTTGAATTTGACCATACATGCTGCTGGTTTGAAATGGATAAGTGGGCTGAAAGCATTCTTCTTCAGCTGCAACTTCATGCTTGGGTGCAAGCATGACTTGTGGTACTTTGGTGGCCTCCGTCTTGGCTAAATGCTTGATTGGACATCATTGTGAAAAGATGAACTCTGAGTTCTTCTTGCTGGTTTCATGATTATGCACTACTTCTTTATCATCCTGTTGATTTGATTGTTTTATTTCTTGTGACTGATTTGGCGGAGGCATGGAGATTTCTGCACTATGTTCTTGCTACTCATGATCTTCTACTTCCACAGGTGCTGGCTTGTCATCTAAGCTTGAACAAAAAACCTCTATCATCCTAAAATAGGTCCTCTTCAACCTCCTCTTTACTTTTCTGTATAAAAGGACTGCTTTTGACCTCATTGCAGCTTTCCATGTGTTTGTCAACTTCTCTATCTTGCAAAACAAAGCTGCCCTCATTTGCCTCTCCAAATACCAACATCTTTTCATGCTCATTCTCATCCTTTACCTACTCCAAAACTTGTGATGATGGTGAAATTTGCATACTTTCTTCATCTTCATCAAAAAAACAAAGAAGTTCATCAAATGAGAATTTCAAAATTTTATTCTCATCACCGTTTGCAAGCTTTGTACCCTGCTCCTCCAACTATCCATGGTCTTCAACTGATTCGTTACATAAGCATTGGTATGTTCTCCTTATCTACAACAAACAATGGGAGTTCATTAAACAACTCAGTGAGAGCTTCATGCTTAATACCTCTTGCTTCTCTTTCAACCTGCTGTCCTAGTTGTGATCATACTCATTACTCTCTTGCAACAAGTCTGATTTTTCATTTTGTACATCATATTCAAGGGTGTGAACAACAAGGAACTCTTCTTGTTCTTCCCCAAAAACCACCTCTTCTTGTTCACTAAATCAACTATCTTGGTAGACAATGGGACCATTTTTGCAAAGGTGAATGGTGATAGGACAAGAAGGTTGATTATAAAGGTCTTTTTGGGTTTTTTGACAATGAATGAATGTTTGAGGGAGCTACTCATGAGGAATAATGGACTGATTTTGTGTATGTTTAGGCTTTTGTATGAAAAGAGGAAACTGACTTGAAAGTTCAAATGGCTTTTCTTGCTTAAAACTTGGCACAAATAAATTTGACTGAACCCTGTATTCTTGTGATAGGGAAACCACTTGACTTAGCTGCCCCTCATTAGCCAAAATTTGTTCAAACAAGTATTCTTATTCATGTCTCTTTTGTTCTCTCATCTCTTGCTGATGGCAGTAAGTTTGAAAACCAAACTCTTCTTGTTGCAAGTTAAATTTCTTTTCTCTCTCAATTTCAATCAGCTGCTTTTTCAAGTTCAACAATCTCTTTGATGCCACCAATCTCTATATTGTCAGCATTTTGGGACTGACTAGGAAGGTAACAATGCTGATCTGTAGCAAAATAACTTTCACAAGGCTGATTGTAAGCATAAGAAGGTTGTCAAGAGGGTTCAGCCAGGCTGGGAGGATTGTAAGAATCAGGAAAACACTAAAATTTTCTTGAAGCCAAGCATTTGGGATAGTGTTTTTAGTTTGACATGACTGATAAGGAGGCACATAAGCTGCTTTTTCATAAAATGGAGGAGAACAAGACATATCTCCATAAAATTTTGACATGCTAAATCATTTACACAAGCTGGAAATTTATTAAAAAATGCTTCTAAAAAATAGAGCAATCAGATTTCTTCTTTGTAAATTAAACATACCTGTACTTAATCTTCTCGAACCAGCAGATTTGTAACTCAAGAGTTGCCATGATGTTGAGGATATCTGTCTTGTAAGGGAAAAAACACTGAAGAACACACCAAAATTCTTCAATGTATGATGTTTGGATCATCAAACTGGTCCCCTTGGGCGTGCCAAAACTGTTATCAATCTGAATGTGCACCATTAATTCAACCATTCAGTGAAACATTGGGATGGGCTCAAGGTGTGGGACCTTGCTATTTGAGGCCAAACCTCCAGTTATAGAGCTGGTTCTCTGGAACTTCACCTAGTCTAACCTATGCTACTGCTGATGCTGAGAAAAAGGGTGAAAGGAAACATAAAAGTGAATCCTAAGACCAAAAGGTGATGCACCAATATGGTTTTTGAGACCTGCACGATTGCCTTTGCACACACAATTGGCCAATAATAAAGCTGAATCATACACAACTCAGAGGTTTAATATGCCCATGCATCAATATTTCATAAGAAGGTTATGATGTTCACAATCCTAGAAAGAAAATCTATATTTCTTCACAACTTTGAGCTGTTTACATCATTTACACAACCTACAACCTGCAATAATGCATATATATTCTGCCTAAAGCTGCTGATAATGAGACAAATAACAAAGGATTTATCATAACTCACAGAGATATTCATCAATCAGTACACTGCACATAATGAAACAACCATAGAGAAAGATAAAATGCTTAAATTCATTGATTGAAAAGGTGTTTACAACCGTTGTATATGCCTGCAAAATGAGCTACAAGGCTGTCTCAGCTTGAAAGAACAAGAACCTTCAAAAAGTTACAATACAACTGTTAAGAGAGCAAGAACTAGAGAAAATATTGCTCCTTAGGCTTGACTTATATGCTGATCTCAACAGTTGCATAATGATAGGAATGTGTTGAGAAGATAAAGATAAGTCCTCACTTGAATTGGTTGAGTCAAACTCTTTGGGCGTCCAAAACAATAACCACTACTTTGCAGCCCCTTAAACTGCTCCAAAAAGTGTTTAAATGAAGAAAAATTAATGCTTTTGACCCTGTCCACCAATCGATCCTCCTTGAACAGCTCCTAGATGCTTGTAGGTGCTCCAAATTGAGTCAAAATTGCCTCCTAGATATGCTCCAATTGCTGCACACCTCATTCAACTGCCCTAGATGCTTGGAACTGCTCATTACTTCCCTCAAACTGTCTTGACTTTATCTCCAGGTTTATAGGACATGTGGAAAAGGCTTTGGGAAAGATTATAGGACTGAGGAATGACACATGTGTCATGTCCTAAAACTTTCTTATGTTGATTTCTGTCACGTACAGTGTGCTACATGCCCTTGGGAGTCATAAATTCTGCTCTATTCTCTTGGGCTGCTCACTGTCCTTTCTTCCTTGGCGACTGAACTATTTGACCTCTGTTTACTGTCCATTTTTGGTATTCTTAATACAATTGACAGTCACTTTTGTGGCAAAGGCCATTTACCTTTCTAAGCTACTGTCCACTCTCTTTATGCTCTTGTTATTGTCATGATATGACTGGAATTCTTTACTCATGTTCATTGTATATCCAAAAATCTCTTGAAGGGTTATGATACAACCACCATGGACAACACCATCATGATTGACTTGTCATGCTCATTCTTCACTGAATTTTGGCCCCTCAAGACAATACCCCTGTAGGCTGCCCTTTACACAGGGACTGTCACTTCTTGGGAAAAGACTGTCCTTTAAATCAGTTCAACAATGTTGACAACACTGTGCCTTGAGACCTCCCCACCAACTGGCATGGGGTAGAGAAATTGTGTTGTACTAGAGGGCCACGATAACACTTGTGATTATCTGCAACAACACACAACAAACTAGGATGTGGATCATAATGTGTGCTTGATCTGGAATGAGTTACATTCATCCACAAATTGATGTTTGATAGAACATCTGGATTGAAGAAATTTGGCATGTTTCTATCCTTTGTTATAAGAACACCATAACTTTGCCTTGAGCACATCTATAGCTTCAAAGCATATCTTATGGACAAGGTCAACTTATGAAATTGCCTTAAACTAGTGTGGACAGCATTACTATCTGTTGTGACCTATTTCACACATCGCCCCATCGCAAATGGGGACCCCCAAGTTTGGTTCCGCCCTCTGCGCAACGTCTTTGAGAGTCTTGAATTTGGATAAAATTTTGAAAAGTCAGTCTGGCTAAGTTGAGATTTTGAACTCGTTTTTGGGCCTTAACATCATAGAAGTGCTTAGAAGACCCGATGGACGAAGATCGCCATTGCTTTCGGTCGTTTCTGACACTTCCTATTTTTTTGGGAATCTGCTTTTTTGCTTTTTGCTTTTTTGATTTTTGGCATTTTTAGGCCATTCTGGAGTCCCTATTTTTTAGGGATGCTTTTTGCTTTTTCTATTTTTGGAAAGTTTCTATTTTTGGAAAAAGTTTCTATTTTTGGATCCCGCAGAGCAGAAAATCAATATGTCTCCAGAAATCAAGAAAATCAAGGTAAAGTGAAAAATGGCAGGAATTTTTGAAAAATGTCTAAGTTTGAGAATGGCGCCATCAAGAGAGGAATGGCATTGAAAAGTCAAGGTCCGCCCTACCTTTGGCATGCCAAAGGTAGGCACTGGCAAGAAATTCACCAAGTCCGCCCATGGCATGAAAGTCTTCAAGTCCGCCATAGGCATGAAGGTTGCCAAGTCCGCCATAGGCATGAAGGTTGCCAAGTCCGCCCTTGGCACAAGGAACTCAAAGTCCGCCCAGCAAGGTAGGAAGTGCGCCATATGGAAAGTGGCATAGAGAAGTCAAAGTCCGCCCCTAGTGAAAATGGCATAAAACTCATGAAGTCCGCCCAGCCTAAGGAAAATGGCACAAGGAAGCTAAAGTCTGCCCTTAAGAAAAAACGGCATAAAACTCATGAAGTCCGCCCCTAGTGAAAAACGGCATAAAACTCATGAAGTCCGCCCCTAAGGAAAATGGCACAAGGAAGCTAAAGTCCGCCCTTAAGGAAAATGGCATGAAAAACACAAAGTCCGCCCCCAAGAAGTGTGGAGAAGGGTAAAACATGAAGGGGTGCGCTCCAAGGTGTTTGGAAAGGGGTAAAATTGCAAGATAATTCATTGAAAATTGAATTAAATGATGGAAACAAGTGAAATTTTCCGTTGGACAAGGCACAAATAAAATTCGCCATGGCAAGGAAAATCTAAGACCAATGGATGATAAAATACGCCATAGGCAAGGAATTATAAGACATTCGCCCAACTCTTGAAGAGAAAATTATCCTAAGGCATGAAAAACGGAGAAATGTCTAGAAGAAGAAGAGGTTTTGGCCGGCATAAAAATCACGCCCCAGCACAACGGAGTGAAATTTTTTGGCACAAAATGAAGAGTGCTTGGCAGAGCAAACATGAAGTCCGCCCCTCTCAGCTTGGAAAATTCCTAAAGCGCTAGTAAAAAAATGGCAAAGTGGCAGAGGTCTCCAGGTTCGCCCAACCCAGAAGATGAATCATTCGGCTAAAATAAAAATGTCCAGAGAGGTCAGAACTCCGCCTAGAGAATTAAAATTTGGCAGATGAGCTATTGAGCACATTTTGGCTAGGCAGACAATTTAAAAAAGAGATATTTTGCCTCTGACGAACGAAATTAGCCATGTATCAAGATTGAACGGGTTGGAATTTAATATTTTAATATTTTTAATTATTTCCCTGACACTTAGGGAATTTTAATTAAAAATTCAAAATCCGGAGATTATTTGGAAGATTAAACTAGTCTACCTTAGATAAGTTTAAACTTTGCCACGTTCGGAGGATTTAAAATACGTTGGAAAAATAATTTTGGACAATTAATTTAATATATTTTCCAACACTTAGTCAATTTTCCTTGAGAAAATTCGAAAATCTCAGCAGAGATGGCACAAAGACGAAAGTTAGAAACTTGCCTCGATAACTGAAAGTGAAATTAGAAGTTTGCTAATCCGAGGAGAAAACGTTTCTAAAAATTGGAAGAAAATCAAAAGAAAGAAAGCAATGCCTTGAGGAAAATCGCACTTCTCAGCCATAAAATGAGTTTCAGCAACTCATTTCTTCACAAATTCCGGCTGAGAAGCAACTATCTCTCTCGAATCTTCAGGAAAACATTCTCGAAGGAGAAGTTTGTGAGAATAACATCATTGTGAGAATCGAGATAGCATTCTCTTATTGAAAGGCGTGATTTTTGAGAGAAGTAATTTATTTCTTTGCTGAAATCGTACTTCCAGCATAGTGGCGCACTTCTTCTGGCAGATTTCTTTGAATTTTTAAATTCATTTACAGCCACAACGTGATCTTTGAGGTTTGGAAGTTAATCGACAACGCATTTGCGCTGTGTTTCTATCTTCTACTTCGTTTCCGGCACAAATTTCATTCATGATAGGCGAATTTAATTACTTTCAGCTTGCTTTTTGACAGAAATTTTAATTTAATAAGGCTGAAAGTGCGATTTTGTCTAAGCTATACCCCGAAACTCATTAATTCTTAAATGATATTGTATTAATGTTAAGTATCTTGTGCTTGCAGGCTGCCGATCGATCAAAGCGAAATATCCAGGCAGGCACAGATGAAGTTTGCAAGTAAAGGATCGCAGCCAGAGACCAGAATAAAGTCTAAGTGGAAAAATGTCTCAGACACTGATCTTGGCCACATCGATCTCGTGGAATTTAAAAAGAGGATATATGGACACAACGGACCCTTACCAACGCCTGCAGCTAGAAGGATAGTGAGAAATGGCATATTTCAAGCTGCCGGATTCCAGCCTGCACTTTGCTGTGCTGAACTGATGGTGGAGTGTGCACTTCACTATGATGCTGAGTCAAGGCGGATTGTGGCGCCTGATGGGAGAGTGTTGGCACATCTGACAGAGGTGGCCATTCAGGAAGCCTTCGGCATTCCGGCATATCCTAAAACTGTCTACAAGACCAAGGAAGATGCTCAGAAGTTATATGACAAAAATCCTGATCTTTGTGCCGCCAACCTTAACAAATCTTGGCTGGACAAGCCTAGACCGTCCTTTAAGAAGATGCCCAAGAAGTTGATGCGCACGGACTTCAAGGAGGACTATGGAGATATTATTATCTTGCTGAACAGAGTGGCAGGCAGTCCCTCGGGAGCACCCTTTGAGCCGTGGATGTATTACTTCATTGAGGACCTCACAGAAGGTGTCAAGATGTTCAACTGTGCTAGGATGATAAGCAATAATCTTCACCACCAACCTATCAATCTAGAGGAGACCAAAACGTTTTATATGGGTTCTTACGTCGTCTATATGTTGGCTAGAACTTACAGATATGCAGGCTTGATCTACAAAGGCACAGTTGGCAGTAAGGAGAACGAGCAAAAACCTTATGACTGTTACCCACAACTCCAGCTGAGGGAGAAGGCGCATTTTAGACGAGCCCACGACGCGTTCCTGATGTACATCACCAGGATACTCCAGGGAGGGACGCATCAGCGGCTGACACATGAAGCCAAAAGCCTAATCGGTAAATACGGGTCTTGGTTTATCCAGTATCCAAGATTTACGTATATCAGAATTCAAGGATTCACTGGAAGCTCGTACCGTCTGCCCATCTTCCTCACGAATAAGATGGTCCTGCTCGAAGTGTTGAGGCAGTTAGAAGATTTTCAGGGTCTTCAAAGAGCAAAGCAAAAGGCGGCAGTTACTTTTCCCTTCTTTATAAGGAACATGCTGGAGTTGTGTCCGTCATCACAGGCAGCTGACAGTGCCAGAATCGAGATACAACATTACCCTTTCTCTCCATATCCGGCCAGAAATCACTACGACCCCCATCACCACATCAAAATGGTGGATGGAAGGAGGTACAAGCATAGGGTCGAACTGGAGGACTATTGGGCAAATGCTGCGGATGAATTTGAGGTCAGACGGAGGATGTGGTCCAGATTACCTCTCAGCTTAATCAGGGCAACAGAATTTTGTCACGTGCCAGATCAGTTGGAGGAGGACGAGAATCAGACGCAACCGCGCTTCGATGAGAATTCAGCTTTGCCCGCTGTCCAGTGGTCAGAAGCAGAGCATGCTGACTTGAACGTCTTGATGAGGCCTGTCATCAAGTTTACTCAGTGGTGGGTTGATCAACGAGTTCAAGAATTAAGGCGCCAGAAGATAACCCTGACCTATGATATGCTAAGCGAGGCAGAGTCTTATTCTTCCAATGCGGGAGCATCACAGGACCTCCCAGTGATAGAGGCCACCACATCTAGGAAAAGAAAAGAAATAGCTGCAGGCAAAGAGCCGGTCCAGAAACAGGTAAAGATGAAACCTTCTCAATCGGCCGCCTCCAGAAATATTGAGGAGATACTGGCTACCGCCGATGCTTCACTGGCAGATATGAGGGATCCTTCTCCGATTCCTGAAAACAACGCGGAGCTTCAGCCAGATGAGGATGCGCCACCTTCTCCCACGGGCACCGAAATATTGGAGTCGGATGACGACAATGTGGGCACCCAAGATGAGGATTTTCAGGAAGGGATGATTTCAGCCCTTAGGGGAATTGTAGACGTTCCTGATAGAGAAGGCGTGCCGGAAGAAGACGGTGTTGAGCAGCTTACGATACCGGATTGGCTGAAGGAGAGGCTAAAGGTACAAGTGCCGGCAGATGAACCAGAAGAGGATGATACGGCAGACTTTTTGGCCAGACTGTCTCAAACCGTGCCCAAAAAGTCGGCAAAGAAATTCTCCAGCATACAGAGAGACGAGGCCGGCAACAGGACAGTGCAAATCGCCGTGCCTACAGTGGACAAGCCACAGGAGGATATGGCTCCACAGGATTACGCCATCACGACCATTGACTTGGGTCCAACCACTAAGGGCCAAGAAATGGAAGATTTGGACAATTCTGTGTCCGCCATCAAATCAAGGTTGGCGAAGGAGGTAGCCAGAAGGAAGGAGTGCCAATTAGAGATTGAGCGCTTAAGGGAATATATTCAGCACTTGATCAAGCCACTTGATCAGGACACTACGGCAGCTCCTCTACTTCCGAACTCTTCGCAGGAGGCCATTAAAGAGATGGAAGAAAACAGGCTCACGGTTCAGGAGGCCAAAGAATGGATAGCCGTAAAGGGGACTGAAGCTGAGACATTTGTGGAGCGGCTAACTTTGGTTTATGGCCAGGCCACTGCCTTGCTTTCTAGGTTCGCTTCTTTGGCAGAAGTATGGGACAGCCTTCCAGACGTGCAGGATAGAATAATCCCTTGCCTTAGGATTCTGAAAGGAGTTCCTAAGCAAGAATTGATAGAGGGAGGCGTCATCGCAGCGGGAGCAGCCTATGACTTCCACACTTGGTATTGGACCTTGACGGCACGAGGTGAAGTCTTGGAGAGGGTTAAGATTGACGGCATCAGACTGGAGGAACAGGTCAAGGAAGTTCAGGCCAAAATCCTCAACATAATTGCCGATGTCCTGGATAAAGAGGCGCTGCGAGAGAATGACCTGCAGTTGGAAGTTTTGAAGAAAAGTGTCCAGGAAAATATCTTCTACATCACTGGGCCCATCTTGAGGCAGGACTGGGCCAAATTGGCGAACTTCTTGAGCATCAGAGAGTCCTTTGAGAAGACTGAACCAGAGTGGGAGGAGACCTTCGCCAGATGCGCCGAGAGCATGGATGGGCTTGAATTCAGAATCGGCATGCTTCCGCAGGTTACCATGGACGAGGTTGCCTCGATCGTGTCCAGATTCGGCGAATACACGGCAGCTCGAGAGGATCGGGATATAGTCCCTTGAAAATAGCTCCTATTGCCAACTCATTGCTGTTCATTGCCAGTTAACTGAAGTTATTTTGGGAAACCCTAATTAGGGTTTCGTTTGTTAAATCTTGACCGTCGGCTCATTTTTAATCTGAGCCATTTATTCCATTTATGAAACTCTATATAAACTCATTGACCCTCATTTGTATTGTGTGAAGTGAGTAATAAAAGATTGTTGCGACGAAACTATTTCCGTTTATAAAAGCTCTTGTGCATGATTTGCTAAGAACAACTTTTATTTTCAAGTAGTATGCAAGGTTGAATATTTCTCCTTCAACACTTAGAGTAGAATTAGAATAGCATTTCATTACATGTTGGTTAGATGAGTGATAGATTTGATCGCAGTGGCGGATAAAATTTTGCTCATACTTTTGTCGAGTGGATGATTTGCATTTGACGTGTAAAGT
The DNA here is from genome assembly GCA_007115665.2 of Sequoiadendron giganteum. Classification (NCBI taxonomy): domain Eukaryota; kingdom Viridiplantae; phylum Streptophyta; class Pinopsida; order Cupressales; family Cupressaceae; genus Sequoiadendron; species Sequoiadendron giganteum. Next base: position 385,084,376 of record CM021102.1, read on the forward strand.
TAGTCTGAGCCATTAAATCGTGGATGCTTAACTTCTGTTTGTTTCAATTACCGATTCAAATATGAAAATTCTTATCACTTCCGTTGAAGATTGCACCTGCTTCGCGTAGTTGTCCAAAGGTGGCGAAACGAAGTGTGGTTACCCATTTTGTCTACTCACTGCTGTCTCTTGAATTCTTAGGCGTAGTTTAGATCTCTAAACCCTTATCCTTTTTTTTATTTTTTTGGAAAATTTGAAGATACCCACCGAAAGAGCCTTCAAGGATAAAACCGTCTAAGTTTCCAACCCGCAAAAAGAGAATTTCATGTAAGTCCCCTTGTGATTACCAGCAATCACAACGCCCACTGGCCTTATCCACATGTCAAGACCTGACCAAAGAAACCTTGGAGTTATTGTATTGTCTACTAGATTTTTGCAAGCACTTTTCAAGAGAGGATAAGAGTGTCCTTTGGGCATTTTTATTCTGTGTTCGGTGGCGTACTCAAAACACGCACCAACACTATCCCAACTGTACTTTGTGTTAAGCTTCATGGTGAATTTGATAACTATATTCAGTGCTATACCGCATCTTTGATAGATCTACCAGGAAAGAAAAACTTTCAAGAGCTCTTGAATCAAGGTAGGTGGAAAGATACTTGTACCTCTGATGGAGTAACGAGCAGACCTGCACATCTGCATTGATGCCTGAATTTCTAAGTTTTGCATCACAAATAGCTTCTTGTCTACTGGTAACCTGGGACTGTTTTACCTTTGGCACTGTGAATTCTTCAAGGTGCTGTCCTTGTCATATTGGCCTAACGAGGCCTAATGAAACACCATGAACATCATAAACCCATTAACACTTAATATGTAATTTGCAGCTGATCAATGATCAAAGTAGTCAATAAACCCATAAGATGACCTATTCTTTCTGATGAGCTTGCATCCTTTAAGTGAACCAATACTGGCAAAAACCTCTGCTACCTTTGCATACACCATATCTGACCTCCCTCTGACTGCCATCCTCATGATCTTATCATTGACTGTCCAACAAGAACTGTGCTCTAACTCTAATTTGAAGCTCTTTCCTCAGGAATTAAGGTTTGCCATTCATAGATATCTGCCATCTATACACCTGCGACTGGGTTTTCATTGTCCTTCATTTGTCCTTTGCTAATCTGTCTTCACTCATCATTCATTGGCTTAGATCCAGACATGATTGTCCTTTCAATTGCTTGCCCTATCCCTTTGATGTCTTCAGCTCCTGTTACATTGGGATTTAACCCACCAACAAATACAGTAGCATCCACGTGTACACAAGTCTTTAGCCCCAAAGCTTGCATACTCTTGACCTCTGTCAAAGAAACCTAGCCTCATTAAAGTAATATAGGCGTATACAAGACCACTGCCTATATCTAACTCTCTTACCTTTCCCTTCACAACTGCAGATTCTAAATATTCTATATATTAATGTCTACAATCCAAATCCAACCTTGATCTTAGTACATATGCTATTGCATCTTCAGGTGTTTGAATCATACATTTGGTTTTTGAGTAATGCTTGTAGAGAATCACAATCTGCAGCAATATATCCATTGAGTTTTCCATTCACTCCCAATGGTGTTTTTCAAGAGCTGGGGATTTGCACAAGAAGGAATGCCATTGATTTTAACAACTCCACAGAGTGTTGCTGCTCTGCTAGACTCATGAAATAGTCACCTCTGTATCTTCTACTCAAACCATCTGCATGAGGTTTCATTTACATACCTTCTTGGCTGCTAAACCCTGCTACTGTCATTGTATTTGAGCATTTGTATATCACTGTGTCCTGCTCTTTTTAGTTACTAATGTCATGACTGCTCATGCATTCCTTTAAATCTTACTTCTATTGCACATTTTCTTGACTCCTAGACATGTTTCATGCTAGAGTTACTGGCAAGACAACTTTTTCATAAAGAACCTGTCTGTGTATTGCAAAATATAGATTTTTATGTCTTCTGAAATGATGAAAGAAAACTCCTGTCCTTTACATTCTTGAAAAATATTTCCAGCAAGGGTTTTGTTGCAATGTTGAAGCATTTCCAATAATCAACAATGAAATTTTTGCTCATGTCAAAGCAGCATTCATCTGCCTGATATCAGGGACAAATACAATACTATCTGAATTTGAAGTTGGCCTTTCCACCTCTTTTGAAGAAACCCATACAGTTAAAAATAACATTTACTTTACACCCTTGAAAACCATCAACACTATTAAACTCAATTTCTCCAGCAATGCCTTAACAATATAACCTGTTGTTACTTATATTGTCAATCTGCACCTATAGATATCCACTAGTGAAAAACTCATTGACAAATGGGATTGCACTAACTTGAGGTTCAACCATTCAAGTGACAGAAAAAGAGCAGAATTTAGAGATGCATTAGGATACTGTAGCAACCTTATTCTGCAAGATCTTTTGAGCCACATCCTTCAAAGAATCATGAGGACTTATACAAGAAGACTCCATTTGTTTGGTAATGAACATCCTTCGATCCTTCCAAACAACAAGTGTATGTGTTTCAAGCTCTTCCTTTAACCACCAACTTTTCTACAATCTCCATGGTTACCTCTGGTTCATATTGACTGTGCATACTGTTGTTTTGCCTTGGAGTCATTGCCTTCTGCAACAACTTCATTGGATAAAGAATCTTCTTTGGCTTTACCAGTGCCTCTGTACATTGTTTTTGCATGATTGAAAGTTGATACTCTTGGAGGTCCAGACAATCATTTTAATGCTTTCTTTACTTTCCATATATGTATTTCCCCTTGAAATTTTCTTACAAGGGGTCTTCAAGGCTTTGAGATTGATAAATAACTGTGAGAATAGTATGGTATGCATCCTTCATCACCCGATGTGATCACAAAACTGTTTGAAACTAACACAAGCTACCTTCAATCTTTTATTGAAGCTTTGAAGCCACCTTGGCCACCATGGAAAACCTATGAACTGCTGTGAAGAACTTGAAAATTGTTGAAAACCCCTAAAAGTTTGACTTGTCATTACCTTGAATCTCATGTGCATGTCTTTGCATGCCCTCACATGGAGAGAGTGTGATGGTATTGAGGAACCCCTGCAACCATTCTAACTTCTTTTGATCTTTTGTGACGACACTTTTATGCCCAATCTGTTGTGCAACAAGATGTTCATGACATTGAAACCTGGAACAACAGTGAGAACCAATGTTGCATGCTCTTTGCAGCTATGTGACTGAATGTAAGAGTGCTGACATTGAATAAAAACCCCATTATATCTCCCATTGAGATCTGAAGCATCCTTGGCTGCCATGGAGAACTTTGCAAACTGTTTGAACAAGAGCTTAAACTGTGATGGAACCCTAAAAGTATTGAACCTTTCACTATGAATTGGACTCCTTTTCAAGATAAAACTCCCTCCAAACATACTTGCACGTATCTTTGAAAACAATAAAGCCTCTTAACACTTGACAAAACAATATCTCTTGACAAGGTCAATGGGTTAACAAACTAAGACTACACCCTTTTTTTTTTTTACTTTACATCAGACTCAATTTAATCTGTTAGAAGGCTATTTTAAATCAAAAGAGTAAAAACAGTCTAACACCATGACTCTGACATACTAGGCCACACCAAGATTTAATAGTGTCCGTTTTCTCATCAACAAGATTTAAGTTCATTGCAGTGTTTTCTGGGCCAAAAATAGTATCAGGATACTTCAGTGTAACATGTTTCTCATTCTTGTTTGACATCTTGGTACACCAAACACTATAAAAGGCTTCAAAAGTAGGCAAAAATCTCTGGAATATCTCATGTGAAATTTAAGCATAGCACATTTGTTTTCAAATTCAAAATGAAGAAAGAGCGTAATGAATTGTGCAACATTCTAGAGATATCAATCTTAGGAATTTGTCTCTACATAATTGTAGATTTTACAAGTTCAGAATTCTCATATTTTAAGCTCAGCATGATTTGATAGGAAATATGTTTCCTCCCAACTGTTCATTCCACAAAATCATTCTCATTTTTACCTAGAGTCTAGGTAACATGAAAACAGATTAGTTCACATTGAAGTGTGGGTAACATATTATTTTATTCCAGAATTTTTTAATACATTCTAGGTCATCATATGCATGCTTATGTCTAAGAAGTTTTTTAAGCTCAAATTAAAATTGTAAAGGTCATTCCTGTTTAGCATTATCCATATATCAGCTTTATCAATTTTTGTGTTGTATGCTGGTTTGTTTTAAGGGACTGTTCGGGTAATAGTACCCTGAGGGTTGTCAGGTTGGCAGCCAACAGAGAATAACTTTCACCTTTCATATAATAAGATTCCTTTTGTTGTATTTATTTTCATTTATATTTAGCAATTTATAATTCTGTTTTAACTTCCTAATCTATTGATAGGCAAGAGAAGCTAAATTATAAGGTGAGAGAAGCTGAAAATTACAAATTTGGGGTTACAAGTTATAACTTGTGTAACTCATTGATTTAATTTCACAACAAAAGAAGAGTTCATAATAATGTTCACATGGGAACTCAAAATTATATGTTAAAAGCAAAATCAGAAGAGTTAAAACAACTTGAAGAGCTGACAAAGTAAATAATACTGAAATAGAGAAAAGTCTGAAAACAAAGTGAGAACCTAAAATGGCTAAACCCTAGATAAGTAACACACAATAAAGATAAAGCCATATGACTCAAGTACAAATAACATGTGAAAAGAAGAGAGCTAAAGTGAAATTGCCATGTGCAATGACAAGGGCCAAGGAACTAAACCCAAAAAAGGAAAAGCATGGGGCAAGATAAAGATAAAGCAATACATCCCTGGTAGAAATACCCATAGATTACATACTCTCCGATTACTCTCCGAGTAGCCGAGTAATCTCCAAAAAATTTGCATGCCGAGTAATTTCTGCTTTTACTCTTGGGCAGTATGCAGATGGATTTTATCCCGTCAAATTATCGAGTAATCGCCAGTAGCTCGCAAAAAACCCAAGTTTGTATGTGTATAAATATGTCTGTGTGTGTATATGCATGCAAACTTGGCATCCTGTGTATGTTTATAGATATGTATGTGTGCACAGTGCAGTCCTGAGTATACACATACATAAATATCCACACAAATTTCCGAGTATTTGCCGAGTTTTCCCCAAGTCAAAATTTTTGGGCTTGCCGAGTACTCTCCGATTCCGAGTATGTAAACTATGGAAATACCCATCTGAAGGGAAGAGAGCCAAGGACTGAACCTAAAACATACGATTCTGAGATAGGCCCTTCAAAAATATAGGTAAGGATGAAAATTGTCGTTCTTGATTGTTTTACTACACATAAATATGTTGTCCTTGCACACAAATATGGGTAAATACATCAAATGGCTACAGTTTAGCTTGTGAAGCTTTTAAAGAGTCAACATGGGCTTTCTTTCTTTCTTTGTGAGAAAAGGATAAGCTCAGTCCCTCAGACAGCTAAAATAATAATAAAATCTCTACTGATAAGGCTTTTCTGAGTACAAATATCGAGCTCAAAGAAGCTGTTGCAGCTGCTGACTCTTTCTTCTGAGATCTTGTACTTCCTTAAAAAAATCCCACATTTGCTGGATGCAGCACCAAGATTTTCCCTAAATTATTACAAAGATAAAATACAATAAGCTGCCAAACAGAGCCCACAAATTAATCATTGCTAAGATGAATTTATAGATTCCAGTTCAAAATTTAATCATTTGCTAAGATAATTAAGAAAAAATACACAAATTGGATAGTATGTCAAACCCAATTCAAATAAGATAGAATTGGCAGTTAATTAGGAAACTGAGCAAGCTACAGGAGAAATTGGCGAATTCATGTAAGTGCACAAGAAAGCATTTCCCAAATACGAAATTGCAGAAATTGACCTATCTTTACTTGGATTTATGAAGTGATTCAAAAATGTGTCATTAGGACCATTGTCGTCATGTTCATCATCACCTTTCAACTCGTGTAGATGCCGTCATTTTGGCTTTCCAGAATGCATTGAAATTAGTTCTATTTTTATATGTACTACTGTTGTTTTGGAACATATCATGATTTACAACATTCTGCACCTTTTACCTATCAAAAGGGCACTGATTCTATTAAACAGATTTTATTGGTATTTTGGAAAGCTATGTTATTGGGTTCTTTGGTTTAGGCTCCCGTGCCCGCTCCTGGAGCATTTGGGTCCTAGAGTGGCCTGGGGAGTGCTTGGGAGCACCCAGGGAGCGCCTAGGCAGCCCTGGGTTCCTTAAATTGGTGAATTCATATAAGTGCACAAGAAAGCATTTCCCAAATACGAAATTGCAGAAATTGACCTATCTTTACTTGGATTTATGAAGTGATCCAAAATGTGTCATTAGGCCCATTGTCATCATGTTCATCATCACCTTTCAACTTGTGCAGATGCCATCATTTTGGCTTTCCAGAATCCATTGGAATTAGTTCTATTTTTATATGTACTACTGTTGTTTTGGAACATATCATGATTTACAACATTCTGCACCTTTTACCTATCAAAAGGTTAATGATTCTATTAAACAAATTTTATTGGTATTTTGAAAAGCTATGTTATTGGGTTCTTTGGTTTAGGTTCCTGTGTCCGCTCCTAGAGCATTTGGGTCCTAGAGCGGCCTGGGGAGTGCCTGGGAGCGCCCAGGGAGCACCTAGGCAGCCCTGGGTTCCTTAAATTGGCGAATTCATATAAGTGCACAAGAAAGCATTTCCCAAATACGAAATTGCAAAAATTGACCTATCTTTACTTGGATTTATGAAGTGATCCAAAAATGTGTGTCATTAGGCCCATTGTCATCATGTTCATCATCACCTTTCAACTTGTGCAGATGTCGTCATTTTGGCTTTCCAGAATGCATTGGAATTAGTTCTATTTTTATATGTACTACTGTTGTTTTGGAACATATCATGATTTACAACATTCTGCACCTTTTACCTATCAAAAAGGCAATGATTCTATTAAACAAATTTTATTGGTATTTTGAAAAGCTATGTTACTGGGTTCTTTGGTTTAGGCTCCCGTGCCCACTTCTGGAGCGTTTGGGTCCTATAGCGGCCTGAGGAGTGCCTGGGAGTGCCTAGGCAGCCCCGGGTTCCTTGTGGGAGCGATCCCACAAGGAACCTGGGGCTGGTTGGGCGCTCCTTGGGCACTTCCAAATGCTCCCGCGGGTGCTGGGTGCCAAAGTTGAACATTATTTGATGCAAATGAGATATCTTTTAATGTTGTTCACTGCCACATTATGAGGAGATGGTCTGTACTATTAGAGATGCATCAACTGGGTATAAAACCCTTAGGTATGAGAAGCTTCATACAACTTAGATTGAGAAACATAAAGCACACCTAGAGCAATGGACTACACCATTGAAAAGAGTGTGGCCTACGGATGGGCCTACCATTTGATGGATGGCTGGATGAACACTAGAAAACTAGTTGGTGCATTCTTACTTTGTATTGAAAACTAGAAGATTTATGCTTTGTTGTGCATTATGTTTCTATTTATAGCTCCATCATAATTTATGCACCAATATGAAGCTTACTGTATTTAATATGATGATTGATGATTCAATGAAGTATCATACTATCAAATGTATTTACAATTATGTATGTTTTTAATTTTTTGGATATATATATATAATACAGTCGTACCCAAACGCATTGTACCCAAGGGAAAAAAAATTGCTGTACCGGCATACCTGTATTCTGTACCTGTACCCGATCCCATACCAGAACCGACAACTTAGCTGAAAAGAAATGATGACAATACTGTAGCTGTAGTTATATGTAAACCCAAAGGATATAAATATCTGCACAATAATTAAGAGTTGGTGGTGTTGTATTGCTGGAAAAGAACTCTTGTCGTTAAACCTATTTCCTTGTTTTCCACCACACAATTTTATGTGCAAAAAGATGATAGGCTATACACTTATTAGTCCCTATTTATTAGCAATAAATGAAAAATACAGAGACAATATAACATGGTTTAAAAAGGATGTTGCTTTTTCCTCGTCACTCCTCATTAGGGAACAACACGTGCGAAGGGCATGAACCACTTTGGGTTTGGAAAAGAAAAGAATAATAATAATAGTAATACCGTAGAGGAGCCATTTACTTCCAACGCCCTTGTTTCCATTTAAAACCATTGTTTGCTTTGCAGAACAAAATAAAAATGTAATGTAGAACAAAACAAAAAAATACCCTCGAATTTGCTGGAAAGGATGAAATATCATTTGTAGATAGCAATGATTCTAAAACTGTCTGACGTGGTCTGGCAGAATCCATGGAGAGACGACACATTACACCCTTATGATCTCTTCGCACAAAAGATTGAAACCAATACGAAGAAAGAAAAGAAAACGAAATAAACAACAACAAAATATTTAAGAAAATAAAGATGCATGCATAGTAGGGCTCACAACCCTTGGTGCTACCCAAACACATTAAAAAAATGGTGTGTTTAGTATTCACACGAACTTCATATGGAAACCAAAAAAACCAATATGGAAACACTTGCCCTTGGGGTTGTTTTTCTGCAGTTTTCAAAAACCCTAAGCTGTTATAAGTAAAATAAGATAAAACTAGTCTTGGTGAAAAATTAAAACCCCTGACAGCCAATTTTAGCATTTGAATCCTATATGAATCTTTGAACGCAAACGCAAAACACAAAGCCAACATAAGAGCCACTACAACCCCTAATCGGGAATTCGATGTTTTTCTCTGTTTCATGTGATGAGCACGTCCCGATGAAATGTCTTTTACATTTTTATTACTGTTTTCTGGACCCTGCACTGGTCCAATGATGCAGTGAAATTAAGGAAAGGGGCTATCTCGGACAAGTCCGACACTTTCTTGGAGGGTATAGGGTGAAATAGCTAAGACTCGGCAATGCCCCAAAAACACTAAATAGCTAAGCCTCTGCAATGCTCAAAAAACACTAAATATCTATTGCATAAAATAAAATCTCTATGGCTCAAATCAACGAGTCAATCAACAAAGAATGAAATTAAACTAAATTTTTTGACAATGTTTATCTCGAATAACAAATTTCAGACAAAAAAGACTGACAACATACGATTAATCGATAGAATGATGTGAAAACAACTGACGATATCCACTGATACTAGCTCTTCTCTGCAACACTAGGAGTAGTTAGCTGTGAATGGTAGACGAAAAAACAGTCATGATAAAGTATAAATGAAAAATGAAGTTTGAATATATCTATAGGATAAAACCATTAAACAGTTATTCATGCAGTTATATCCATAGCCATTTATATACCTTTTTCATTCTACTAATAATTTAATGCAATCTAATAATAACATTAAAACAATTTGTGAGAAAACAATACATTTGAAAAGAACGGCCACAATTGGAAAAATTAAACCGCGATTTCGGGGTAATTTTCTATGTACACAGAAAAAGCTAAAACTCGATGCCATTGTAAACGCTCTCGGCGTAATTAATATTATAAAATTAAGTTTAAATATCATGAAAATTTAAGGGAACGAGTAACTTGAATTTTAAATTATGATTTAAATAGTGAGAATATTAGAAATTTTAACATTAATACATCTATCTTCTTACAAAAGTATTGTCCTTTCTATGAAGATTCCCCCTCCCCCCCTTTTTGTAGACTTTCTTTTATATATAACAGATTAAGTATTCATCCTCTTTTTTTGTTTGAGATTGAGTATTCTAAAACAAAATATTTTTGTAATTATAAATGTGCATGATTATTTACAACTTATTTTATGTAAAACTTCTTAAAATTTTAGATATGTTATAATTTAAATGTGGATGGTTTGTATAATTTATTTTTTACCTAGAAATCTATGTAAATGCTTAAACCTACCATTTAAATTATATATATGATAGATTGGATATTATTTTATGTAATGTGCCTCTTAGAACTTAATATCAACTTGGTTGTTTGCACTTAAATTGATTAGGTTATAATTTAATGAGTTTCTACTTGACAGCTATTGTAGGTGCTACAAATTCCAGTGTATGTGGGGTCTCTGGAGTTCATAACACTGGAGGAGCACAGCGAGCAGAGGTGATGGTCCCTCAAGATCAACTGTGCAACATTATTGATACCCTGTCACTGACATCAATGGTGGCTGAAGAACATAAGCCACCAATACCCCATGGAATATGATTCATGTTTTTCGAATGTATATGTCTTATTTTCTTTTTCATCCATTAGACTATTGAGAGATTTCTCTTCTCAACGTAGTCTTTAGAGTGTAGATGAATTAAAAGGATTCCTGTCATCGGAAGTTATTCTTAGGAAAGAAACTGCATGTACAGTTGTTTATAAGTACCTGCCGACAGGCAGGTAACTATTGCATTCAGTTTTCTCTAACAGGGGTAATAATCTATGTACCTTTTAACAAATGAAATGTAAGAATTTTTTAGCCAGAGGTAAATATTTGTGTTTTCTAATGTTTTCAACTGTTTGAGATGTGAATTTTTTAACAAAAAATATTAAAAAAATCAGTTATTGACTATTTATTGACAATCTGATTGACCAAGAGGGTTTCACTCATTTTTGCAACTTTCACGTCATTCGAGGAAAAAAAGAATATAAAATGATAATGATATTAATGAATGGCACGTTTGCAAAGTTCTCTATGTTTCGCACAAGTGAAAAAAGAATATAAAATGCTACTGATATTAATAAATGGTATGTTCTATGATGTTTTGCACAAGGAATACTCCCAAGCTATAATGTTCTCACTAATGACAGGGAAAAAGTGTGCCATCCTCACCTACTATAGCCATTTACTCTGAAACGTATGCAGAAAGGAAATAGGAGAATATTTAGAAAGGAAGAAAAGGGCATCTCAGGAGCAGTACAACTACTAGATCCTTCAAATCCGGATACAAATAAAAAATACCCAATTTCCATTCTGCTTACTCTTTCAAACAGTGCTAAGTGCAGAAGGCAGATGATAGTGGCCGGAGCCTGTGGCTAATTGGAAAAGTTTGCAGAAATGGATGTTATTGGTGCAAAGAAACTACTCGAATGCCTAGAAAGAGGCCACCTTTGGAACATATTTGGCAGGAGAGACAAGTACAAGAGTTTTTAAATGAAGAGGTTTGTTCTTTTACTTCTCTTTGTTTATGAGAAATAAAGCATGCTTGTTTCCATCATCTTTCAAGCAATAACAGCTAAATTGGAGCTAGAGCAGAACTTTGTCCTTCAGGCATGCCCTCCTTGCCAGTAGAAAGAAATAAGAGTCAAATTGAAGTTACCCTGGAGTAGATCCTCATCCATTTGCATTGTTTCAAATATATTCATATCGTCTGTAAATGCTTGAAGAAGTTGGTCTAGGAAGCAACTTTAATTCTCTCCTTGCAGTAATGGTTGTACATATTATATCAGAAGAGCAATTTGATATTAGCCTTGATTGCATTTTAAATTCACTTTTCTGGATCCCCTTCTTCAACTATAATAATAACCATGCTACGGACTGCATAGAGATTTACCAAAACTAGAGCTTAAGGCATTGTATATGAAAGTGTTACGTTTGAGTTCCATAAATAGAAATATTATTTGAGATTGTTAAGTTACAATCAGCAAACTTACTTCAGAAGTTGATATTTATTGCAAGACAAAATGTATCTGGCGAAGCCAATTTATTTATTTATTTGCAAATGTTTTATTTTGTCAGACTATTAGTATTTTCGTAGACATAAATTTTTAAGCCCACACACAGCTGCTGGTTTCAGAACTTGATCTAAGAGGTAACCATGGGACAGAAAATAAGTACACTTGCTTTTTGGGTTTCTCTTGTCATATCATTTAGACTAAAAATGGTCATTAATCTTGAGCATATTTGTACAATTTGATGCCTTGGTGTTGACACCAAAAAAAAAAAAAATTCAAAATAGTACTACAATTTTAAATCAGACAGTTTCCATGTCAAATGATACAGTCCCTGCGAATGCAAAAATTATGGTATACAGTAATGGAAATTTTGTATCAAAATCTATAAGCATGAAATTACAATTTTCTTTGTCACAAATAAACACAATTATGTGAAGTCCATATACATAAGTATTTTATTTAATCAGATTGTAAAGTCAATACCCTTGAATGAAAATAGAAAACAGAAAAAACCATATCAAAGTTTTCAAATAATGTAAGTACACATGTTTTGGCATTATCTTTCTGGTTAGTTGCAATATAATATGACTTGAAATCTTTGGAATATGGTTTTCATTTCATTGTCTGCAATATCATGTATATGAATCTTCACAATACAGTGATTATCTATGGAAATGATACTTTTGAATGGTTTTCCTTAATGCTTTGATTTATCTTCTGTACTTGATCTACAATGGTTTCCAATGTTCGAAACAGTAGATTTTTAGATGCAGCGATTTTCTGTTCATCCACTTATAATCTTGTACATGTCTCATATAAAACGACATTTGTAATTCTACTGTTGAATTTGAGCCATAAGAAAAGCTGGAGTAGTCTGATTGAGTTTCTAACCATGTGGAAAGAGACCAGTTTTCTTTCCTTTTCCCTGTATTCAGTAGTGGTTAAACATTATTTTTCTTTAAAGGTGAAAAACCAAGTTGACAGTTATCACTTGATATTGAATTACCAATTATCAGCAGTCTTCTGTATCGAATTTTGTATATTTCATGCAAATATGGCTTTTTTTAAGTTTTTAACTTTTAAGTCAAACATCTAAGGGTTCAACCAATAGTCTGATTTGAGATCATCTTAGTGAAAACTAGGCACATAAAAACTGGTCCAATAGGTCTTCTATCCAAGGAAGAGGATAATGGTACTTTATGGTGCCCTTGTTCAAGGCTTTGTAGTTAAGATGCACAAACTCCATGTGCCATCCATCTTTGCTACTAACACAATCAGGCTGCTGCGAGGAAAAAAGACAGCACTGATGTGTCCTTTATCCGCAGGTACAGGGATCTACCATTTGACCTCTCCATTCTCTAAAAAATGAACAACAATATAGTGAAGCATTAGGATGAGATTGTCCTAGAATCAAAGAAATAGTATGCCTTACCTTACACTGCTTGGACACTCTGATTGGGCACTAGAAAAGACTCTTTCATTCCTCCAGCACATGGTTCAGTTAGTTTTTTTCACTGAAAGAGGTTAAGGATCAGCTTGTACCGCAAGGCTGTCTTTTTCTTATGTTCAGATCTCACCATCAAGAGCAAAAAAATCTTCTAGAACTCACTATATTATTGCATTGCTTGGCACTAACAAGTGAAAGCTTAGGAACTACTTCTCCTGCACCATCTGTTCCCTCCAACATCTATGACAACATCCCAAAAATTTGCTTCATAGATTGCATGGCATCGGAAAGGATATGGTCACTGAAGGAAAACTGCATATACCTCTAATAGCACTATATCATAAGAAATTGTATCCTGACAAGGCTTGATTTTGTACATCATGACTTCTCTAAACCTGAGTTAAACCATCCGATTGTGTATGGTTGTGGGTGAGGTGCAAATGGCAGGTTCAGTCTTCTAACTACTTTAAAAAAATCAGTTTTACAGGTTGCCCATTAATCCACATCTGAGAATCAAACATTCTTTCTCCTTCCTTTAGATTTCAATTGAAAGAAGAGGCTAATTTGGTGGAGCCATGCATTTGTGCTGCGAGATGAATAAAGTGCCAGATCCTCCTAGACCGCTTATAGACCAAAAAACTGGTCTGAATTGAGCCTTGTGATACTGCCAAACCAATTCACAATTGATCCCACTACCTGAAGCAAACATTTGTTGTCTCATGACAGTAACAAAAAGGCTCCATAATAGATGTGGTGGGCAGAGTCCCATAGCAGCAAAAATCTACTGGGGAAAATATCGGCAAACTAATAGTATAAGATTTTTGAAAAAATGGGAAAAAATTGGGTTTAAAAAAAGGTAAAAAATTGTAGAATAAGAGATTTTTTTTTTTGAAATTGAAAGGCATTTCCATATTATAGAGATATACAGAGCAAATAAAATAAAGAGTTTAACTAATGAATTGTAGAAAATAGATTTTTGTAGTTTATATTCATATTGCTGATTACATTGCATTGCACATCTTTCAAACTCAAAGCATTACTTCACATTGCATAATTAATAAGTAATAACTAGATGCTGATAGATGACAAAATTTCAACTACATATAGTTTTTTACGAAGTCAACCTAAGCAGTTATGCAATTACTTCACATTGCATAACTAATAACTAGGAGCAGCTGCCAATTGCATTTGCTTGTCATGGGCATTTCATGAGACCGCATTTCTTTGAGGCATTTTTTCAAACAGTTCACTGCCTTGTCTATGCTACCACATTTTTCATATATGTCTACCAAAGCATTTTATCAAACAGTTCATTGCCTTGCTGCTATGGCTAAAAGCCTAAAACAGGTGCTTTTGAACAAGCTATGGATGCTTGGAAAAAATCTATCCAAGCAAAATAGTAAGCAATAGCATAGACAAGGCAGTGAACTGTTTGAAAAAATGCCTCAAAGAAATGTGGTCTCATGGTGATGGAATGCCATGACAAGCAAATAGTGGTCTCATGGTGATGGAATGCTGTGACAAGAAAATTGCTATTTGTGGTCTCATGGTGATGGAATGCCATGACAAGCAAATAGTGGTCTCATGGTGATGGAATGCTGTGACAAGCAAATTGCTATTTGTGGTCTCATGGTGATGGAATGCCATGGCTATTTGCTTGTCATGACATACCATCACCATGAGACATTTCTTTGAGGCATTTTTTCAAACAGTTCACTGCCTTGTCTATGCTACCACTTTTTTTATACATGTCTACCAAAGCATTTTATCAAACAGTTCACTGCCTTGCTGCTATGGCTAAAAGCCTAAAACAGGTGCTTTCGAACAAGTTATGGATACTTGGAAAAAATCTATCAAAGCATAATAGTAAGCAACAAGCTATGGTCTAATGGTTTTTTGTTTTTTTTTCGCTCGAAAATTAGCACGATTTTATTCATGTTTTTTTGCAGCTTTTAAACACTTTCTCTTGGTGATTTTGCATTTTGAAATGGGAAAAAATCGTTTACCAAAAAATCAAAGATTTTTTCAAAAAATTGGGGAAAAAATCGTCGAGCCTGCCGATCGCGATTTGGTATTTTTAACAGATTTATGCTTCTATAGGTCAGACTATTAAACTGGGGCTGCAAAATGACAGAAGAACAATTTGCCTGTCCAATGTCAACTCAATTGAACAACATATTTTTTTATTACTATTATAAGCACAGAGATTTACAACTTTGAGAAGTTCATCGATTTGACCAAAGCCATAAAAATGTCAAAAGCAAGTAGATCCAGCCTTCTCTCAAATTTAAACACTGTCAAATATCTATAAACTGATGCCATACTAAGTTGTAGCAACATTTGGAAAGAAAGCAATATACAAATTTAGTAAATTTTTGATGTAACCCATATAACAAAAGTGAACAGCCAAATGGAAAAAGGAGTTTCATGTCCATAAGTAGCATTGATCAATTAAGTGCACTTGTTGAATAATGTTTGAAATTTCAGTTTCAAAAAATAAACTCTCTCTCTAACATTTGCAGTGACAGGCAAAAGAGGCCAGTCCCAAATAAGGAAGACAATAAACAGTCTTTCTGTAACATTTTCAGTGACAGGCAAAAAGAGACCAGTCCCGAATAAGGAAAACAGTAAACTGTTCTTCTGTATCATTTGCAGTGATATATGTATCATGTATTAATCAGCCGGTCCTGGTTCCTAGCACTCAATCAATATTATGTTATGGGCAAGGGACACTCTCATTTCTCTCATGGAGACACCAGTCAGAGGCCATGTGCCCAGCTAGAGCCAGTGGGGACCAGGGAGGCAGGTCATTTATTTGGATTGGCTTACTCAGTCCCTACCAGATATAACTAGGTAGGGTTGATCACTTATTTCAGACAGTTGGTGTCAGTCCTCTCCCTCTCAACCACTCCCTTACTAAATAAAATGGAAAGGGGAAAGGGGTGATTAGTGGTTGGCGAGAAAGCCCACAGGCAAACGAGGCCAATCCCAAATAATGAAGAGATTACCATACCTATACCTTGGTACATATTTAACAATAACTAAATTATGCCATTACACCCAATAGCCAAGCTCTTTCGTTTTACAGCCTCCATTATTTGTCTAGGAAATTCACAGTTTTCCATGCATGATACAATTCTGTTATTTAACAAGAACATGCAAGGTGCCTACCATTTTTGACATAGGGTAGAATCTGTCATCCCTAGTTCTACATTACAACTTAGTTATTCACAATAGGATGGTGTACTCTAACCTCAAATCTTAGAATTAATATATTTGTTATAAAAAGGGAAAAGACAGTTATTAGATCATCACTGAAGTGAAATTCAAACGATAATCTGGTCAAAACAGTTGGAAGGTATTATGATCAACATATTACAATAGCCAGATTACAGAATGGTAGGTTCCTCAAAAATATCTGTTACAGCAAGGCAGTCTTCATCTGTTGTGGATGCTCTACTCCAGACAAGCCAAGTCTCAAGGTTCTGTTTTGAGATAGACAAGTTTCCAAATTATATGTATGCAAACAACAACAAAGCAACTCATTCCAAGATGAATCTCTAGATGATACAAACATATCCAAGTGTAGCAAATGATTTCATTAAGAATCCTACATTGACCACAATGCAATCTTTGCCCAATAAACATTAATCTTATCCAGTATTATCCTAAATAGAGAATAACAACAAAGCCATATATCACAAGCTCTAATCAACATCATTAGATTATGATACAAAATATAGGAGGAAAAATTGTGTTCATGAACAAATGTTCTAAATATAGTATACTAGCACAGTAGAAACACAAAAAGAATAATTTGTCCTTGGAACTCTATTCTATAAGCATTAAAAGTGGAACACAGGTATGGTACCATATATAATTTTAAAATTATTTCCTTCCGCACATGGTTCCTAGCTCTTCTATGAACAAAAGTACAATTAAAAAAATAGGGCTTGAAAACTTTGATTTGATAACATTTTCTAATAAAGGATATAATAGCATTCATAATTAGGTCATGCATCCTTCAGAAATATATTTATTATGT